>PVLD010001840.1:0-186085 GCA_004027595.1 Dinomys branickii
AAAAAAAAAAAAAAAAAAAAAAAAAAGCACAAACTCAGGACCATAAATATTTCTGAGAACAGAAAATCTGGAGACTGCAGCTTTTCTCAGAGGAAGATGGGAAAGCCCTAATACAGGACTCACCATCTATGGAGAGACCAATGAATGCTGGCCACTCACATGACCACATTGGCTTCCTGGTGTGCTTTTCCATCCCCTCACACAAGCATGGCTTTCTGCAGCTGCCTCCTCTGTCTTGGAGGGGCAAAGGCTGCATTACTGTCACTACAGAGGACCTGGCAGGTTGACCCCATTCCCTTTCCTCTGGGCCTGACTTCTGATGAGAGGTTTTGTGTTTGTCAAACCTTGCTCTCTCCTCCCAAGCACCACACTGTTTTATTTATTATAGCTTTAAAATGTAACAATGATACATTGTTATATCATCTGCTGTTACTTAGTTGCTTTTGGAATTTCCTGGGTTAGCTCTGCTTATTCATTTTTCCATGTGAATTAGAAGATCAGCTTATCTAACTTCAAAACATGATATTTTATGATTTATTTGGGGGATCAAATTAAAATTAGAGGTCAGTTAGGAAGAATTGATGTGTTTGTATTGAAGCTCGCAATCTAGGTCAATGAGGAAGAATTGATGTGTTTGTATTGAGGCTCACAATCTGTATCTTAGCAACGATATCCAGCAACCAATGGACTCGTATACCTCTGGGTTTGAGGATTAGCAGTCAAGGTGGGCAGTATGAGTTGGTTTGGATGCTCAAGAGAACTGTCTGAGATCTAAATCATCTCTGCTTTGTTTCTCTGCCTTCTTTGGAACTAGTTTCCATCCTTAAGGTCATCCCAGATAAAGAATGCATCACAGCAGCTGGGCTGCAGTCAGAGTGTCCCTATTCCAGGAAGGAGATGGAGAGGGGGAAAATGGACCCTTACCAGCCATCTGCTTCTCTCTTTTTAAGGAGTCTTCTTGGAAGGCCACTCAAGAAACATCAGTAGCTGATCTAAAGTGCAATCTTCCCAGAGAGCTAGAAAATGTAGCCTTTTCATCTGGGCACACTGCCACACCGATTAAAATTAGATTTCTATTACTAAAGATAAAAGAGAAAGCCAGAGAAGTGGCAGGCTGCAGACCCTGCCACCCTGTCTCAGAGCATACTGCCCCCTCCTCCAAGAGCATGTCCTTCTTAGTGGTCTCTTCCGTGACTCTCATCAGCACTGAAGCCCTAAGCTGCAAACCACCATCCTTCTGAGCCATGACCAGGGTGCATTCTGTTGACTGTAATCATTCAATAATATTTGACTAGTGGGGCACTCTCTGCTTCCCAAACCATTCTATAGTTTGACATAGCATGGTCTCCTTACTTTCCTTCCATCTATCTGAGTGCCCTGTACTACTGTCCTTTGCTTAGACATCTGGTTACTAGGCATATGCACTGTTTGCTGCTGCAGTTTGAGTCTCTTGGGAGGGGATGGAACCTGCAGGAGGAGTGGCCTAGTGGGAGGACCTTGGGCCCCTGAGGCTGTACCCTGGAGGGGATCTGGATCTGGTCTCTTCCTTTCTCTTCCCTGGTCTGAGATGTGACCACCTTGTTACTGTATGTGTCTGCACTGTGATTTGTCACTGGAGAAAAAATAGTCTTTTTAATAAATGGTGTTGGGAAAACTGGCTAAATGCATGTAAAACATTGAATCTAGAGTCATATCTCCAAACTAAAATAAAAGTAGATCAAAGATCTAAATGTTAAAACAGAAACAATTAACCGGCTGGAAGATAAAATCAGTAACACTTTTGAAGACATAGGATTAGGCAGAGATTTTTTTCATCAGAACCCCAATTGTTAAGCACACAGTAACATCAAGAATCAACAAATATGTGGGGGATACAGCTCAGCAGGCACAGAGCCTGCCTGGTAAGCTCAAGGTCCTGAATTCAATTCCTGGCACCAAAACAATCAACAAATAGGATCATATCAAATTAAAAAGCTTCTGCAAGGAAAACAAAACAACTGACAGAATGAAGAGAAAACCTACAGAATGGAAAAATATCTTGCTAGCTCCACTTCAAATGGAGCACTGTTATCTAGAATATCTAAAGAACTCAAATAATTAGATCCCCAAAGTAAATGAGCCAAGAAAATGGGCAAGTGAAATGCATAGACACTTCTTTAAAAATACAAATGGCTAATAAGTACATGAAGAGATACTCAACATCAGTGACCACTAGAGAAATGCAAATCCAAACTCTGAGATTCCACCATACTCCAAAAAAAATGGCCATCAACCAGAAACCAAATAACAACAAATGCCGGAGAGGATGCACGCAAAAAGGAACCCTTCCACACTGTTGGTGGGAATGTAAACTAGTTCAAACACTGTGGAAATCAGTATAGAGATTCCCCAAAAAACTAAAGCTAGAAATTCTGTTTGATCTAGGGAGCCTCCTCAGTGAGTTAAAGATATCATACTACAAGGATACACTTTTTACGGTTTATATCCTGATGTCCCACCAAAGACTCATGGTGGTACTATTGGGAGGTAACAGGTGTGTGATACTGCATTAATCCACTGATGGGTTTATAACTAGGTATAATGTTGAGAGGTGAAGCCTGGTGGGAAGAGGTGGGTCTCTGTGGGTGTGGCCTATATATATATATGTGCCTCCTGCCTTGATTGCTTGCGACTCCCTGTCTGCCATGCCATGAACTCATTTTTCTCTGCCATACAACCCTGCCTTGGAGTACTGGCAGTATTGCTGCCTCAGCAGTATTGCTGCATACCTCTACAAACTGAGCCAAAATAAACCTCTCCTCCTTTACATTGTGCGCACATGGTGTTATGTCTCAGCAATGAGAAAGTACCTAAGACACATGCACACCCTTGTTGATAGCAGCACAATTCGTGACAGCTGAATCTTGGAAGCAACATATATGTCCATCAACAGGTCTTCTTTAAAAGGTGGTATTTACACACAATGGAGCACTGCTCTGCCATAAAGAAAGGTAAATTTGAGTTATTTGTAGGAAAATGGGTCTACCTTGAGACTATACTGATAAGTGAAATAAATCAGTCACACAAGCTTAAATATATCATAGTTCTTGTCATACAAGAAACCTAAATCATAAATAAATAAAGAGCAAAATAAAGAAAATAGGAAGTAGGGAGATAGATCTTTCTCAAATGGAAAGGTGTCTTAGTTTTTCTCATTGCTGAGAAATACCCACTATTTATGTATTTATTTGGTCTTTTTGAGATAGGATTTCGCTCTGCACTACAGACTGGTCTTGAACTCACTTTGTAGCCAGGCTGGCCTTAAACTTGCAGTAATCCTCCTGCCTCAGCCTACTGAGTACTGGGATCATATGCATGAACCACCTTGCCCAGCTAGGTTTATTTAGCTCACAGTTTGTAGAGATTCTAGTTCATAGTTGGCTGGCCCCTAGGCAGGGGGGCATGACAGAGGAGAAATAGCTCATGGGGAGAGGAGGGGCAGAAAGCAGCAAAGCAGTGAAATAGCAGAGAAGCGGCAAGCAGCAAGCATCAACCCAGCAGCCCGCTTTCTGTCCCTTATATCTTATCCTGGCTACCTGCCTTCAAGGCAGGGAACACTTGTACCCAGGTTGGGGCAGCCTTAATCCTAGCACCACACCATGAATGAATCCAGCATCATGTCCTTAATCCCAGCATCACACACTCTAAATCCAGCCCCTTCCAAAAAGTTCCTCCTATGACTGCATGAGGCTTTGGAGGGACATCTAGACACAAACCATAACAAAGAGGGATCGAGAGATGGAAGAAGGGGGAAAGGAAAGGGGAAAGGGATGAAATAATATGTTGTGTATATGTGCCAACACCACATAAGGAGTGTAAACATTGTGTACTGCAAACATGTAATAAGAATAAATAAGTAAATAAGTCACTGGTGTAAACTGAGGTTGATGGAAATACCCCATTTCCATCTACTGTGGCAATGGCTACATGACTGCATACATTTGACAAAATTCATAGACCTAAGTGCTGAAAAAATGTGAATACTACATAAAGTATTAATAGCCCTGAGTAAAAAAAAAAAAAAAATCCCAGGACCAACTGCTTCCACAAACACCACACTCATGTAGGCGATGTGGAATCCACCATCTCAGTAAATGATAACTTCATTCGTAAAGTTACTTTGGGGAAGGAAAAAACTCAGCAACACTCTGACTGCTCTTTTTCTCATAATTCACCCTAATCTGTGAGTCTGGGTGGCTTCCTATTCCTAGCTGACCATTTCTCTTGAGTGCTTATATTTTCTTTCCTTATGTTTTAGTGTAGGAGGTGGAGCAAGGGCCTCCAGGCTGCTCAGTACATGTTCTGCTACCAAGCCACACCCAGCCCTGACCTGACCATTTCTGATTGATCCCTGGCCTCTGCCCACCACCCTGTCACCATCACACCTGTCCCCAGTGCCTGCCATGCATTCCCCCTGCCTCTGCTGTTGGGAGCTGGTTCCTCACAGTGCTCATGCTCTCTTTTTCGAGGCATATGGAAGACAACATTCCTCAGAGTCCAGATGGTTCCAGGGCTGCCTGCATGCTACTTCAAGTCCCGGGCTACCTTACATAATAGCCAGTCCCCTCTATGGCTACCGCCTATGGCCTGCAAGGTCTGAGGTCCAGGGCACTGGCTCACCCTCCATACACAGAATCACGTCCAGGGCTCCACCTGTGCAGTCTGCAGTATAAATACCACCTCCACAAGGGCCCCTGCAGCCACTCTTCATTTCCTACTTCACTGACCCTCTTCCCCAAATGTCACCATTTGCTACCTCTTGGTTCACTCATCACCGTCACTCTTCTACACCGCTATTGCGTGCAGCTGTGTGGAACTGAATACCCAAAGACAGAGGGCTCAGAGGCTCACTGCTCTGCATCTTCTAGAATATGGCACTCCTGAGTCAGCTCTCTAGGACCTCACTGTTCACCCACATTAGGAAGACGCACGCCCCGAGGAGCCCTCCTCGTCCTCATCCACTTCCTTCTCTTTCACAGTCCCATCTTCACAGGGAAAGACACAGATCTGGATGTCTTTGCCCCTGCCCCCATTCAGCAGCACAGCCCAGGGTGCTGGGTTCTCTGCTGGCCAGCAGCTCTGTGAGCCCACTGCGTCTCTCCAGGCTTGCCTGTTCCGTCCACCCCTGCTCTCAAGTTCCATGGATTAATGGGGAGAAGGGGCTCAGCCAAAGGGAAAATTGTTTCAACATTCAGTGTTGGATCCTCGGCACCAGGTCTGTGTTCCCAGAGCTGCCTCACAGCAGGTCTCAGGTGAAATAGGTTCCACCAGGAGATGCTAAATCCCATTCCTTGCACCCAAAGGTCTGGGCCTCAGACTCACCAGAGCTTCTCTATTCTCCAGGAAGGGAGCACATGGGACGTGCACACATAGGTATTCAGTTCCCTCAGCTAGCCTTAGCCATATCAGCTGCCAGACCCCAAAAGACTGAGCAAGATACCAAGGCCCCAGGAAGGAGAAGGAGGCCCTAGAAGAAAATATACTCCACCTTATTGTTTATAAATTTTCTCCTTTTAATTCATTCTACAAATATCCATTTACCATCTACTCTGGCCAGTTGTGTGGTAGGATGAGAGTAAGAGAACACTAAGCTCCAAGCATAAAAATCCCAGCCAACCTGCACAGCCCCAGCCAAGAGCCCCTCCATCCCCTCTGGACAGCACCAAACTCTGAGTCTCCCCACTGGACCAGCCCTTCTGGGATTCATCAGTGGACACAGCCCCAGGTCCCTCGAGTTGGGCCTACTTGTCCTGCCTCCCAGATGTCTGAAACCCCTGGATGCTACCTCTCCTACACTGCTCAGTGACTCTTCAGCTGGCACTCATGAAGATGGAGAGCAGAAGACAAGGCACTCAGGCGGGGCCGTGCTGTGCAGCAATGGCAGAGTGGGCTGCTCCTCTATGCTGGCAGCCAGCTCTCCTGCCATGTCCAGCCCCTGACTCAGAGCTGGACAGGAAGTCAGGCAGAGGACTCTTCCGGGTGGCCCTCAGCTGTCCCTGCGTGTCCTTCTCTGTCCCTGTCCCTCATCTGTGCACCTTCAGGCCCTGGGGAGACAGATCAGCAGGTGTCCAACCTCAGTGTTCACTTAAGGCACTGAATAAAACATTACAGATTAACAGCAGTTTTAAGTGAAAACCATTTTCATCTACTTTAAATTTTCATGGGTACTTTTCTGAAGAACAAGTACATTGTAAATAATTGAGGAGATTAGACTGTGTTAATCTCTGAGGATTGTCACAAGGTCCTGCTATGCCCTGGTCATTCGTACTTAAACAGCTCCATTTTTCCTAAAGCTGCTTCCAGGGGAGCATGTTGGCACAGCGGGCCTTTGAGCCTTGGGGGAAGGGAAGCATGGGACACCCTCTTTGGGTTTCAGGAGGAAACCAGAGAGGCCCTGGTGAGATCAGACCCACACCTGAGGCCCCAGTGTGCCCAGCACCAGGTTGGGGCTGCAGTGGAGAACCCATTGGATGACTAAAGGGCAGAGGCAGAGGACCAAAAGGGGCCTCCAGGATGAGGGAGAAGGCGGGACATCCAAGCAGGAAAGGAGCTGCAGAAAGTCTACCTCTGTGTCCCCCACAGCTTAGGAACCCTGACACCCAATCTGAGCCACACTCCTGCATCAGCACCATCGTAATAGGGGCTAACACCTGATACTCACCCCCATCTATGCATCTCTTATTGGCTCCTCACAACGAGCAGCTCAGAACTGAATCACTCATTTTATGGATAGGAAAAATGAGGTACAGACAGGTAATGCCAGTTGTTTAATGTGAATCCTTGCTAAACAAGGATCTAGTAATACAGCAAGGATTGGAGTGCAGACTTGCATGAATTTAAAATCTTGGCACTTAAGCACTGTGTGACTGGGAAGGAGGATGGGCTACCCCCAAACCTGCCCTGGCTGCAAGCCTTTTATCTGCTTTGGGGTGTGGCTGTGCTCAGGAAGTAACCTTGCAGGTCCACTCTGGGTCTGGAGGAGTCGGAGCCACGGCCACATTCATCATCACCTTCTCTGTCTATGACTGGCGCCTCCCTATAGCTTGTCCCCCGCACCCCCCCCATTGCTATGTGACAGGCTCTGCCCCACCCAACATATGGGGCTGCAGGATGTGGGGTGGGTGGTGGATTGAGAGAAAGAAGGATTGGTTCTGACGGCATAGCTCCTGCCTGCATTGAAAGCCACTCGAGTGAGCGATTTCATGCAACAAGCTATTAGAGCCTGCTGTGAGGAAGCTTAAAACAGCTCCACATTAATGCCTTACTCTACTGGAAAAACCAGGTCTTCATATTCATAGGCAAGAAAGCAGCCATCCTGCCTGGTGGACAAGGTGAGATAGCAGCTTCTTGGCCTGTGCAGGAAAAGGGGGCCGAGAAGAGCAATGTAATGGGAGGTCATAGGAAGCACAGGATCAATGGCTCAGGGCCAGGGTCTAGCCGTATGCTTGGAGAAGAGAAGCAATGCATGGCTCCTATTCGGTGCCTACTTGTGCGCAGTTGTGCTGCACAGTTGTAAAATAGAGACCCTGATAGGACATTTCTAGAACACTGAGAAACTCCCCTCTTTACCTATGTGAATTTCCCCCCCCCAAAATGCCTAGGATTTCATCATTAAGAATTTATTCTTTTTGGAAATACACTAGCAGCAAAGGAAATCGCCGCAGTTAAATTCCATTCCCACCCACAGGTCTCTCCACATCAGGGCCCTCTGTGCTTTCTGTAGCCTCCTCCATCTGTTTAGCAAAGCAGAAGCAGCTAACAACTAGAAAATGAACCCATTTGCAAACATCCCTAAAACAAATTCAAATGCAGCCCACACAGAAGCCAGGAGAAAGTACAAGCCGTGGGCACTGGTGCACAGCTGGTGAAAAACATTAAACACTGGAACCCCATCCACAAGGTCGAACTCACTCTGCCAGAAGGGCGTTGGTCTCTGTCTCAGCCTCCAGCTAGCTCTTTAGTCCATGAGGGCACCTCAGGTCGCCAGGAACAGGGCTGAGCAAGGAATGGCAAATCCAGCTCTGGGTGTCTGCTCACTCCTACAGTGCTGTGACTGTCTTTATCTCTGGATGGCCCTCTAAACTTTATAGGCGTTCTTGTCCCCTCTTCCATGCAGTGCACCAGGTCAGCGCACTCAACCTCATTTTCCAGAGACTCAGAGGAACTCAGTGACCCGTCTTTGATCTCATCTTCCACATAGGTCCCAGAAAGGCCAGCTGCCCCAGGCCCTCCCTGCTCACACTGCACCCCAGGTGGGGAGCAGTGCCTTCTGTCGGTGCCATGTCTGGTGTTCTCCTGTGTCTAATCTTGATGGAGAGGTCTCTGCCACCCCTCCTGTTATGCACTACTGAACTGTGGCCCGCAAAACCTACACTGCAACCCTGAGCCCCAGTGCCTAAAATCTGACTGACATTGAAGACAGGACTTTTGGAGAGATACAGAGGTGAAAGAGGATCATGCTCTCGGCAGTAGCACTGCTGTCCTCATAATAGGAGGAAGCAAGGGCACAGGTGTACACAAAGGGATGTCCCAGTGGAGACACACGAAGAGTGAATGGCCACCTACAAGCCGTGGAGCAGGGCTCAGGAGGTGTCTTAATCTTGGAATGGTGCGCATGCATCTGCATCAGGTGTCTGAGCCTCCTGATCTGTGTGATTTGTTAACAGCAGCCCCGCAGGCCTGTAGCCCACACACCCTGCAGTCAGCTCTCAGAACCAGAGCAAAGCCCTCAGGTCCAGCATTCAGCTGCTCCCCACTCTGAGTCCTGATGCTCCCAATTCTTCCACTGTGGCATCTCCCTTCCCTTTTTCACCATGACCGATCATAAATTTTGTTTAATGCCCCCACGAGCTTCTTCTGACTGTATACTTGGGAGTCCCTTGACCAAGGCAACACATTCCTGCTGCACACATATGTGTGCTCTCTCATGCATGCATCTATGTGTCTCTGTATGTGTGATGGATCCAGGTATTGCCTTTACCCCATTCATCCTATCTACTCCCTGAGGTAAGTGTCATGTCCAGACTCACATGACGTTAAACCTCAGTTACTTTAGGGAGTGTTCAGGCGTCAGTCTTGGTTTTACAAGTTGAAAAAAATCATGGCCTCAGGTCACACCACTGCTCAAAGACACAGTGAGGCTGGCCCTGAATCAAGGCCAGCAGTTTTCTGTAGCTGTTGGTTTCAAGCAGGAGCCTAAAGTGGTATCTTTCTAAGGTCTGTTGGCCATTTCAGAACTTTGGAAATGTAATGGTCAATTCATTAGAAAGTAACAAATAACTAAATAAATTTTACGAGAGAACTTCAAGATAGTGACCAGGTAGGCAGCAGAGAGAGAACCTCCCAGAGGAATGCCACTCAGACAAAGGACAGAAGGGAAAGAGGTGGGTATCCTGAACTTAGGAAGGATCTGAAATGGGAATTGAAGCCCTCAGAAAGACTAAGCAAAACCTCTGCTGGAGGAAAGGATCGGAGATCTGCCATGGCACAGTCGGAGGGAGAGGAGAAGGAGGAAGTCACCGCTCCAAGCACACCCATGGCCCACGCTCTCGTTCCAGCATTTGCAGCTTCAGCTTCAGAGGCCCACACTCACGGAAGCCTCCTGACTTGGCCAGGGTAGAGCAGAGTTCCGAGAGCTGGTCCAGGGCTGGAGAGAGGTGGCCACAGCCAGGAAAGGAGGCAATGGTGGTCAGGAGCAGTTGTCAATCCCAGTGTGAGAATGAGAGGTTGCGACAGCCACTGGGGCAGAGTCCCCACCCTGCGGCAACCTTCCTAATCAGCGCCTGGAGAGAGTCAGTGCAACTAGTACACAGCCCACCATGCCCGGCTCTGCACCTGCCTTGAGGAGGTAGCCCCCTGCCTCTCTGCTGGGTGAGCGGCTACCATCGGAGAGCAGTGGGGAACTTTGGCGGTGAGCCACGGCAGCTCCCAGGGATCTGGCCGAGGAGTGGACGGGGGCTCCAGCACCGCAACAGGAGGGAGATGCAGATGGAGGTGGATCGTGTGGCTCCACGCCCTTCTCACTCCAACATCAGGCAGGAAGCATGAGCTGGGTTGCTGGAACTCAGCTCCCACCCTGAACTCTCTCTGGGAGCACCTTGAGTCTCGGCAGCTTGAACAAGCACCACCTGTTCCTGGCAACAATGGGACAAATCCACAGTCTTCAGGACTCACCCCAAACTGTTAATGTGAACACCAAGAGGGTCTCCTTACAGCTTGCACATATGAACCTTGCATGAACCCATAGCAACAAATTAGGTGAAAATCAGCAGACTGGGAGTCTGAAAAACAACAACATACTCTATATAGCAGACCCAAGAAAATCCTCCAACTCTATTCTAGAACTAATCTTTAAACTCAGTTCATACCCTGAACTAACACAGTGAGAATGGGCTGGGGAGATTTCAAGTCTTTATACCGAGCATTGTAAGTTCATTCAATGCCCAGCTGCAAGGGGTGGGGAATGGTAATACTGGAGATCAGGAGGGAGGAGGAGGAGAAGAAAGGGCCTCTGGCATCGACGCAATGGGACAGAGCTGAATGGGTCACCGAGGGCACCACAACGGGAGTGCGTGCCCCATGGCTGCTCCGCTCTGGGCCCCGCGGCTGCTCCGCTCTGGGCCCCACGGCTGCTCCTGCTGTGGGCCCTGCTGAGGGCACCCCATGGACTGGACCCGCCCCGACCCATAGCACGGAGACAGGGTGGAGCCAGGCTGTCCGCTGTGAGCATGGGTCCTTTTCCACCTCCAACCATGGCAGTTTGTATACACCCATGTATGCTATAGTGTAGTCTGAGGCAGCTATATCTCTTCCCAAGGCGAGAGTCCAGGGGTATAGACAAACCCAGGAATACAGTTATTATCACAGGGAAGATGAATGATTGAGTGGTAGGGCAATGGAGATGAGGGAGGAGAAAATTGAATGATCAAATGGGCCATCATCTGTGTAACTGAGTATCATGTGAAGGTAACATTATGTAGGACAGCATCCAGAGCTAATTCCCTTCTATGTTCTCTATAATTTGTATTTCCTCAATCGTTTTTGTATTAACAGAAGTGAAGATAACTTTATGTTATGCAGCATCCAGTGCTGATTCCCTACTATCTTCTCCATAATTTGGTATTCCCTTTAATGTTTATGTGTTAACTAATGTGAAGATAACATTATGTAATACAGCATCCAGTGCTAATTCCCTACTATGTTCTGTATAATTTTGTATTTTCGATATTGTTTATGGCTTATTCTGGTTCATATGTCTCCATTCTTTTGTCTTAAAAAAAAAAAAGACACAGTAAGGGCAACTGCCAGGTTCACATGTTGCTCTGTGTCCTTTCAGGGACCCATGAGCCCAGTGATGGTGCCAACACCTATGGCCGGCAGTTTCTAAGTCGGCCTCAGACCCTTTTCCCTGTCCCAGCCCTGTCTGCTCAGCCCCCCAAATCCCACACATTGTGCATGTCCAGCATTTCTTCTGTTACCTTGGGTGAAGACAAGACATGTGCCAGTCTTGCCTGGCATTGGCACACTAGGCACACACAGGATCACAGACACATGGGCATGCTCCTAGCTATGCAGATGTCCCCCAAGTGGCATGTCACTCAGCCATCAATTTGCACATAATCTGCAATTGTTCCATTTTATATCCTTCCTCCCTGCTAGATGGAAAGGACCTTAAAAGCAGAGAAGCATGGGTTTGTCCCCACATGGCTGGCAGGGTCTGCAATAAACACTGATTGAATTAAGTATACATAGGCACACGTATGTGCATGTATAGAAGCAGCACACAGGACAGTGCTATGCACAGGTCCGGCTGAAATGCACAATCATGGCAGTACTGTACAGGCAGCCCACTGCGGACACACACAGCTCTCACTATTGGTGGCTTCTTCCTCTTCACTGGTCAGCAAAGGACGTGAAGTACCCGAATAGCCCCAGGCTACCTTGTGCTGCTCATAAAGTATCCCACGGGGCTGCTAAGGAAGAGGAACCACACCTGCTAGAACCTGACTGCATGACCCATATGACAGCCAATACACACAGTGATAAAATCACATCCAGTTGCAGGCCCAGAACGGAGTGCACAGAAGCATCAACACCTGGGGCTCAGAGTCCAGCCCAGCAAAGAGACAGGACAGAGCACTAGGGTCTGCTCTGCACCCCTCCTCTATCAGGTGATTCACTGTGTGGAACAGGGAGGTAGTTCAGATTCCCACATGAGAGGTCCTGAGTAAGGCAGAGGGAGTATTGGCATTGTGTCTAGCCCAATACCAACCACAGCCAAAATGAAGTTCAATGACCCTCAGCTAAACAGGAGGCTCTGCGTGCAGAGGGCCTGGCTGGAGCACGGTTCAGATCTGCCTGTGCTGGGACCTGCAGCCTTTGTGCTATTCTAGAGCTGACACAGAAGCCTGCTCTGCCTTAGCCCAAGACCCTCCCTGCAGAACTGCCCTCTCTGAGGCAAACACAGAGGATGGGATGAGCACACCTGCTAAAGAGCCCCTGAGAACATGATGTGAAGCATGACAGTGTCATCTGGGGTGCAGTCTCTGTCCCCCAACATCTATGTCCATCAATGTACCAGAGACAGAGGGAAGGGGGAGGGGAGGAGAAAGGAACAGAGGGAGGGGCAGAGGGAAACATTGCCGCTAGTTAAGGAGCTTTACACCCACCCTCTACCCAGGTACCAAAATCAGTTTTTAAAAACTAAAATCACAGCTTGTGATCATTCCTTCTGTTGGGCCTTTGAGTGATTTAGCAATGAGACTCCAGCCCTTTCCTGGTGGCAATGTGCACTGCCATGTGGCTCCCACCTGACTCCTCCACCAGTGATTACACTATGTACTCTCTGCTCTTGGTGCTGAGACACCAGAACAAACCAAAGATCCTGCCCTCGAGACACCATACTCTGATCAGGGGAGAAGGTCCAGCTCCTGGGCCAGTATCCTCTGCTCCTAGAGGAGTGCCCCTCCATCTGCCCCTCCCAGCAGCCCCTTCCTCTCAGTCCTGGGCCCCATCTGGGACTGGCTCTTAGCCAGCAGGCAGGGCTTCCCACAAAAAAGCCAAGCACCCACAACCCCTGTGCTGCCTTTCATCTTCATCCTTTGGTGTCCCTGCAGTCTTCTTTGCCATAACAAATACTTAGGACATTTATTTCTCACAGCTCTCAAAGCTGGAAGTTCAAATCAAGGTGCCACCCAGGTTGATATTAGAGGGGGCCTTTCCCGACTCACCAAGATGTCTTCTGAGTTCTCTCACCGGCTTTCTTTATCCAGGCCCATGCATCCCTCTTTCTCTTTCTCTCCTTAAAAGAGCACAGACCCTTCCTTGCCATTTCATTAATTTAACCTCAATTATGAAGGTTTGACTCCTGTGACAGTCCCATAGGGGTTGAAGCTTCACCATGTGAGTCTGAAGGGACACAGTGGACGTCCTCTGGAAAGCTACACTAGAGGAACATGAGAAAAGGGGCAGCCAGAGCTAGAAAGCATGGGCCTGTCTGACAGGGTTGTCAGGATGGTTGCTCTGCCATGTGGAGCTGTCAGGAACAGGCTGCTGCATGGCAGTGGCAATGGCAGTATTGCTGGGGAAAGGCAGTGATTCTGTTGTATGGGTTGTCACAGGAGTTGCCACATCACTAGGGCTGCTGAGGTGGTGCTGCTTTGAAACAAAAGAAGGGTTTCTTTTGTCAGAGCAGAGGAGTGCTGCTGTATACCAGGTTGCTGCACAGGGCCACTAGTCGCAAGAGTCACACAGACCTAGAAATGTAGAGATTAGCAATAGCCTCCTCTACTGCCACTGGAACTGTTCTGGCTCCTGGATCAAACGTATCAGGAATTTCTTCCACCATTCAAAATTACAATGGGTCTGTCCCACTGTGTGGCCATGGGCAAGGCCTTCTCCCATCTGGATCTCAATTTGCAGCTGTCAGAAGACAAACAACAGGTGAGAGTCTGTAGCTCAGCACTCTTCTGCGGGAGCCTTTAATGTCTCCTCTTCCAGCCCCCCAGGACCCTCAGGACCACACACAGAGAAACCCTTCTCCAGCTTCCTGCCAAGTCTGCTCTGCTCCAGTGTCCCTGTGTCTGTCAGGGTACAGGAAGGAGGACCCAGCATCACCTCCAACCTTTCTTTACCCTTCCCAGCCCCTCCCCATGCATGCCACAGATGGGGGCCATGCACATTTCCACCTCTTCAGGGAGGGAAAAGGGAGAGGGGGAGGGGCTTTGATGGCACAGTGCCCAAGAACAAGACCCTGGCGTCAGATTACTGGATTCAAATGTACAGTGTTGGCTCTCACTCTGCACTTGGGCAGCTGTTCCTCCTGTGTCTCAATTTCATCACCTAAAAATGGGTTATAATTAATGCTTCCCTCATCAAAGCTGTTATGATGATCAAATAATAGCTCATAAATGGCAACACACCTATCTCCTTCCCGAGCCCTCATTCATAATCAGGAAATGACAGCAAACACTTCTAGGTTATTTGTAGCCAGCAAGACATAAATTGGGTTTCCATCCTGCTCTGACCAGCAGTGAGTGTGAGCAGAAGGCTGGGCTTCTCACCATCTGCTTTTTCCCGTGTGGAAAGACCAAAGCAGCTCAGTGTGACCAGCAGTTGCGTCCATCCCACGTGAGCATCCTTGGTATGTTCAACATGCGCTGCTGAAAGACTGGAGGACAGGAGTCACCATCAGCGTCACCCTCCTGGCTGTCTGCCGGCATCAGCACTGCTAATGTCAATCCTGCACACAGTAGGCTTTCAGCAAGCACTTCCTACAGCATTTCTGCTCTGCTCAAAAGGCCACTTACCGATGCGGGCTTTCACCATGTCTAGACGGCCGTGAGAACCGCAGCTGCAGCCTGTGCCATCATCATCTGGTCTGCTCCGACCTGAAGCTACAGGATCAGTGTTTCAAATCACTTATCAGGCTGGGCTCAGAAGCCCCCAAGACTCTCCGGAAGGGCAGGCCCCCCGGCCTGGCATTCAAGGCCCTCTGGATCCTGACTTCACTCCTTTCAGGAAGAATCCTTTCAGTTACCTAGACCTAGACCTCACCCAGGCCACTGTTTTCTCTGAAAACACGCCTGTCACATACTTGCACACACATGTGTCACACACACACATGCTTCTCCTGTGCCAGGGAATCTCGCCCAGACCCCCAAGGCCTTGCTTAGATGCCAGCCTCTCTTCTTTAGCCATCTCCCACCAGATTTCCTCTCACACACATCTGAGTCTCACCGTGCTGCTATTAATTGCGTGCTGCGGGTAGGAGGAGGGACTGTGCTTCCACACAATCAAAGTTAGAACCAAGTAAATCACAAGTCAAATCCATAAACTTAATTTAACTCCTGTGCTCATCTGGACAATTTCCTTCTCCAATGAGACTGAACCCAAAATGCCATTGCCTCTGGGTCCTGGTCTTGCTTCCACCATCCAGCTCCTCCACTCCCAGGCACACTCTGCTGCCAGGGCACTGCCGGGGAAGAGGACTTCCTCTCAGATGATGCACTGCACTTAGCAGGAGTTTCTAGGTTTTCACCTGTGTGAGCTAAACAGAGCTTCAGGCCACAGATGGGGGCACTTGGGACACAGGCGCTCTTAGGGCCTTGCACCCCACTGCCCAGGCTGCTGCACACACCTCCCAGAAAGGAGGGCTCCTGGCTGCCACAAGGGATGCTTCCCCAGGCACACCTCCCTGGGGTCCAAGGCCAGCTGCCATATCATGGCTGCTGACAGGGCCTGTCTCAGGACTTTATTTCTTGGTTTTGTCCCCACACTCTGCCCTGGCCAGGGGTTAGGCTGGAGAGGGGAAGGTAGTGAATGGCAAGTGCAGAGTATGTATTTATTCCCAGCACAGAGATCCTGCAGTGTGAAGCAGCCCCTACTCCCTACTCGTAGGAGTCACTCAGGCACATCTTCAGGTGCAGATTCCTAGGTCCTGCCAAGGCCTGTTTATCTGCTCTTGGGATGGGTCCAGCAGCACCTGATCTCGGGCTTTTGCTTACACCTGCATTTCTCGAGTACCTTGAGCCACTCTGGGTATCTCCAGAGCCCTGCATCCCCCTCCTCTTGCTAATATGCTGGGTAATGTACCCTGAACACTTGTTTCCTGGAGTTTTTGATTCTACACACAGCCATCCCTAGATATTCATGATTTTTCTGACACAATTTCAACTGGGTAGGCCCTCAATATGCAGGATCAGTCGTTACTCAAGTGCTTAGATGAGAAGGGGCCCAGTCCTATTTGGGGAGTGAAATGAAGAATGGTCAATCCCCTGTCAAAAACCTCTGGCTCATTCCATACACACAGAAACCTTTGCCACCGTTCCCAAACATGCCCTAGCTCTTCTCTGCTCTGTCTTCTGCCCTCTGGAATTCAGAGAAGCAACCAACATCCAACATCCACAGAACCACTTGACTCCATGCACAATCTGTCCTGACTACAATTACACAAAGTGGGCTTCATTATCCTTATTATATTGATGGGAAAATTGAGGCTTGGGCCCATTTATTATCATAAGCAAGGTCTCAGAGAGCAGGTACCTTTGGAGCCAGACTGGACCCAGCTCCAGGCTGCAGAAGCCGCCTTTCTGCCCTTCCTCGCCTCTGCCTGCACCCGCAGAGCCCCGTCGTGGAGGTCAGGCAGAGCTGGGCCTCCCTGCCCTTTTCCCTCCACACCGCTGCCTTGCCTCCCACCCCCGCCCTCCCGGGCCCAGGTTGCTGCCAGACAGCTCTTGGACTCAGTCGCTGCATTTCTCCCCAGTGAAATGGGACTGGCCACTGCGGCCTGAAAGCTGAAGTCAGGATGTCCTCAGCAGCTGGACTTCTGCTCTTGGTTTCTTTACTAGTTTCCTCTAAACTCTGCCAAGAAGAGTCGGAGCCCCAGGCCCCTGGCTGGATCTCTGCTCCAAACCTACACCACAGGTGCCAGGATGGGGCACGGTTTGGGGCTGCTCCAGCTCCGGTTGTCTCTGTAGGTATGTGTTCTCTCGCATTACTGTTCTTAAAAACATCAGTAAGTCACTTATAATGACTTGAATGGAGACTAAATCCTAGAATCAAGTTATTCCTCTTTATTGAGTTGAGCTATTCTCAACATTTATTACACAAAGTACCATGGGCCATTAAAGCCCAGCATTAGAGGTCTGGCTATTGAGTTCAAAGGTGGATTCAAAGGTGACCAGAAGAGCCCACAAGAGCCCAGCCTTGTGTGTAAAAGAAAGGGGAAGGCACAGTGCCATGGTAATTTGTCCCCTAAGCAACAGGTGCTGGCAGACAGGCTGACAAGTGCACAGGCCACCCAGGTGGCACCAGGAGAGCACCTGGGTTCACCAATCCCAGGAAGCAGCAGCTAGCATAGCTGTGTGCCTCCTCTCAATTTCCACTTCTGTGTCCCTTCAGTCACTACAGCCTCATCCCATTAACTGGCCTGCAAACTGCACCCTCAGAAAAGTATCTGGCTAGTTAATAAACAACTCCACAAACAAATCCTGGTGTGGGTACTCTCATCCACTGATGAGCATGCAGCTCCCTGGCATTTCTACCCACTTCTGAGCGTGGGCCACAGATTTCTCCTGATGCTGGGTTCTGGGCCATCTCTCAAGTACTGGGCCTCAGCTTTGCCCTGACTTCAGCCCTTGCTTCTATTCCTCCACCCGAGGGTCTCCAGTGCCCTCTGGGTGTTCCTGGCATTTTCTGTAGCAAGGCTTGGATAGCAGCAGGGATAGAGACCCCATGGGCAGAGACACCTTGACAGTATGACCCTGGCTACTGCTGACCTGCATGGAACCGAGCCAGGAACCCAGGCTACCCGGCAATGACAGGAGTGAGCAGGGCCACAGGAGGCTGTGCAAAGGTGAAGGGCAGCAATTCACCAGCCTGGGGATGGGGAAAGACTTGGCTGAGCCTCAGAATAAATAAAGGAATAAAAGGTCACAAGCCTTCTGCAGACTCAGGGCCCTGTCCATCTGTAGTCTAGCAGTTTGGCGGTGGTTACTGCTGTCGGGTGTATCTGGCTTGGGACCGAGTCAGCGTGAGATTGATTTTTAGAGCCTGACTGCCTGCTGATGATGTGATGAAATGAGAGAGCTAAATCGCCACCCTTTGCAACCAAAGATGCTGCGACCGCAGCAGCTATTCTCCGGCCAGAGGAAGAAGACCAGGAGACCAGTGCCCAGGCTCCTTTAATGACTGGACCCACACTGAAGGTGCCCATTTGTCTGGCTAACAGGCCAGAGGCTGCTCCCTCCACCCCACCCCCAACACGTCTCCTCAGCAGCTTTTCTAGGTGGCATAGTGGACAGAAGTGAGGGTGCCCTCCTGGTGGAACTCACCACTGTGTGGCAAGGTATGAGACCCAGGACAAGAATCATTTCCTTATCAGCATAGTGAATATGATAGTAATGCCTCCTCATGAGACGATTGGTGTAAAGACCATCCTGGGGTGTGAAATATCCCTGCTGGCCCACTAGCAAGCCAACCCCTGTGGGGCACCATTATCTCTCAAGATAAGCCATCACTGGAGGAAACTTCCAGGCATTTTACCTGAATGACTCAACAATGTCATAAGCAGCCTACACTCCCCATCTTCACTCTCTGCCTCTGTCCTCATGTTGAGTCTATCCCAGGCCGAGTCCCTCTGTGGCCACAGGAGGGCTCTTTAGCTATTGCCACCAGTACCCACCACATGATCACAATTGCAGGGACTCAGCCCATGACTTGGGCCGGGAGAATTCCAACCAGTGCTCTGGAATCACAGGTGTGGGACACTGCCATCATTCATGTTCTCAAGCCAGGGTTTGCCCTGCCTGAGGTCTATTCTGGTCTGTTCTATTTATGGCCGAGACTATTCTGGTCTTCATCCTGGTGGGGCATACTCAGAGGAAGAAGTGGCAGCCTCTTCCTTGCATCCCTTTCCAAGAACCCTCTCTCAGACCCTTCTTGCTCTGTTTCCTCTTTTTCTCATTGGCCAAGAATGTGTCTTGTGCCCTTACTTACCATTCCCTACCATAAGGGAAACAGGCCCCAGTGGACCAGCCTCCAAGGCAGGGTAGCCTTCTTTGAAATACACAACTATGTAAGCCACAAAAGACACTGGTGGGAGCCAGAAGAAAAGGTAACAGAGCTGTAGGAGTCCCTCGGTCCCCTACAGGTAGGCAAGGTTCCTGGAAGCAAGGTAGTGGCCACTCAGTCCATGGTGGCTTTCTAATACTCAGTGTCTACCCTGCAGCTCCACAGGATGAGCTGCTAGGCTCCCAGTCAGGTAATGATGCAGTTCCAACTCTTCTGGTTGAGTGCACTTATAAAAGTGCAATGCTTCCTTACAACTAGGCAAATTATTAAAAAATACTTAAAGAGTTATTTATTTCCAAACCAAACTGAGGCAGTTAACTAACTACAGATAAAGAAAACTTCCTTTATAATAAAATAGATAGTTTGGAAAAGTATTTAACAGAATATAAACATGTGAGTACATTTAGATAGAATCATACCGATTTTCCATTTTTGCCCTTTTCAGTAAATTAGCTGAATTTCTATTTACAGGACTGTAAAAAGCCCTTCTTCCTAATTCAGTTTGAGTTTTTATTGGCTTACATCTCCTCTGGCTTGTCATACTTTAGTGCCCTCTACTAACTCAGCCACATTTTCATCAGCTTCCCTGGACAGGTTTTCATTCACCCTAATTAAAGAGGCAATATTGCCAGTCCTCTCTCTTCCCACATCACTTATGGTTTGCCTGGCCATATACAAGCAAGTGACAACTTTTCTTGAGAGTAATGGTTTTCTCCTCTCAGCTTCATTCTGTCTGCCTCCTCAGATCTTTCTGAAATGGAGTAAGTATACATACTTGAAAGACACACAGCCATCCCTCCAGACCCAGGGGTTCTGCATCTGCTGATCCATCCAACCATGGATCAAATATATCTTTTAAAATTACATTTGTCCTGAACATGGACAGATTTTCCTTGTCACTCTCCTCTAAACCATACAGTATGACAATCGTTCACATAATGCATTGTGTTAGGCATTATAAGCAATCTAGAGATGATTTGAAGTAGACAGGAAGATGTGCAGGTTGGGACTCAGGCACTGATCCAGCCCCTCATGCATCTTGAGGGCCAAGCAGGTTCTTCAACCACACCCCCCCTTGATGCCATCAGCCTTTGAGGTAGGTTTCTCTATCTGAACAACTCTATTTTTCTCCCAGACACACAGAAAGAAGGGTGGAGCCTGTAATTGTGATATGTGTGCCAGCAGATGGTCTCTGTGGACAGCCCCTGCAGTCCAGCTCAGGATGTACACCCTGAGTGGATCTGCTAGAGCTGCAGCTCAGCTTCCCCAGCCTAGGATGCAAGCCTCAGAATGAGCACCAGCCAGCCTGCCACTACCAGAGGCACTCAGTATGGGCGAGAATTGTAGGACTTATTCTCCCTCTCCTTCCTCCAGGGCTGGGCATCCCCTCGTTCCTCACCCCACCACCAAACCTCAGCCAGTCTGAGAGGCCACTTCCAGAATCAAACCTGTTAAACTAGGAGGTCAGTTTTTATGAACTTGCTTAATTTGGCTTTTAATTGCAAGCAGGTCCCAATTATATCAACTGGTTCTCCTAATGGATGTTTCCATTTTCTTTCAGAAAGGAAAAAATACCCCAGATCCCACAGCTTCAGGGAGGGAGGAGGGGTACTTTATACTCAGCCAGAGGTTAAGAATGCCCTGAAATCAGATCTTCAGGGATCATTTAGTCCAGGCCATCACCACCTTTCAGCCTGTACTGCTCCTAATGGATTCTAGACAGGTCAGTTCTCTTCTCTATAGAAGGCTGTTTGGGATCCTGCTCCCCAATAAAATGCACCGGAAGGCAATTCTGACACTCAGGGTTTTCTTATAGAATATAACCTGGATCGCTGGCTGTGAGAGATTAGTGTTCTTGCATGTCAGCAGGAAGGAGTTGGCCCAGTTGTTATGTGATGCTGAAAACTGAAATCGTGGGCTGAACTCCTCTGTGAAGCGCAAGCAATAAATAACAAAGGAAAGCCATTCCAATCGCCATGACTGCTGTAAGAGGCCTTTGTCTTATCTAAAGAATATCTTTCAACAGCCTTGTCTCCCACTGCGTAGCTCCTTCATTTCTAAGTGGGAAGGGAATAAGGAGATCATTGTAGGGCAGGGAAGCTCAGGCACAAAAATAACCTGATGTATGTTGTTGGTGGGAGTGTTAACAATATGTCATTCCAGCCCACAACTGCCTCTTGCACCAACCAAGGGCCAGAGCAGACAGCTGTCACAGGTGCAGACATACACCCACTGAAAAACAACAAATGAGAATATGGGCAGTCCTAAGCAAGAGTCTATTGGATTAGCTTGAGTAAGGTGGCCCTGGAATGTGAGCTCAAGCAGAACTTCCTAGAACTCTTCTCCTTCTTAGAGTGAAGTGCCTTCTTTCTCCTCACTCATTGCTCTTGTTCTCCCCCATATTCAGCTCCCTTCTCCCAGACTAAATTCCCAACTTATAGCTTGGAGCTGCATGAAGAGCCACGTGGGCCTCACACTGGTTTGTCTTCAGTCTCCTTCCACATTTGCATCTTTCCTGATCTTCCTCCACTCCTCCTCTTCCTCCGTTTCCCCTTCCTTCTCCTCTCTTTGTCCTTCCCCTTTACAATTCACTCTCTCACCTCTTTGCAAAGATTGCAAACCTTTTTGCTCATGCCGTCATTACAGTGTATGGGAACCCAGAATCTTCTCAGTGCACTTCCTGTCCTCCACACACACCAGTGATCATCTCCTGGAGCACAGTAATAGAAGCTCCAGGACTTGTGCCTGTAACCAAGAATAAGCTCCTCAAGGACAAGGTCAGCACTTACCAGTGTCCTCCTTGGCATTCTACAGACCTGCAAAGCCACTGTGGGCACCACAGCCCAGAGGAATGGAAAGAGCCCATGGGCTTCAGGAGCTTTGTCTGTTGGACAGCTCCTGGCCCACTTGCCAATTTTGTTCCAGGCGGTGATCCCAGAGTCAGTATTCATCTGCAGTCTGAGAGGAGAGCTGTATAATCAAAGCACTGAAATGCAAGTTTCCTCAGGTTTTTGGAATTGCACAAGTCTGTTTAACTTACTTTTCTAACACCCTTTCAGCTTTTTCATTCAGTTAGTCCTCTGGCCTGCAATCTCTCTCAATCACTGAAGATCAGAGCACAGAGCTGATGACATGATGATAAGAACCTTGTCTCTAATGGCTTCCAGGAATCAGAATTTCAGAGTTGGTGAAATCTTTGGAGATTCTTCCAGGGAAAATTTAGGATTTATAGGTGAGAAAAATAAGGCAAACGGCCCTCACGTGCACAGTTCATTAAAGCAGCTGGTGCTCACACAGAGCTTACCTCTGCCTGCGCCTCTCCTGGAGTGCCCCGTCCCAATTCAGCCTGAGCTCCTTACCTTCCTGCTCAGCCAC
Source organism: Dinomys branickii (assembly GCA_004027595.1). Classification (NCBI taxonomy): domain Eukaryota; kingdom Metazoa; phylum Chordata; class Mammalia; order Rodentia; family Dinomyidae; genus Dinomys; species Dinomys branickii. The sequence goes on from PVLD010001840.1 coordinate 22,486, forward strand.
TAAATGAGCACAAGACCGCTCCACTCTCACTCACCCTCGTGCTGACGAGTAGTGGCCCCTTCTCAGTAGGCATGGGCTCTAAGTGCACGGGTACTTAGCCAGCAGGAGTCATCTCTATGTTGAGACTCCTGCCCCTGGCAGTTGTCCTGAGGAGATGTTTCCGAGTAGGTGTTTCATTGGGATCGCTTAAACACAGCATATAGTTAATGATACCGAGCTGACTGCTGCTCTTTCTACAGTGAACTGAGATGAAGATGGCTGGTTGTAACTTCCTAAGCACTGGGAGGCCTCCTGCTCAAAGCAAATCAGGTCTCTTTGGAAAGAAGCCTCTGCACTCATACCAGTGCATTAAGCCACCTCCAGGGCAGCTGGAGGTGCAGACTGTGCCTGCCTCAGCAAGTGCCCCTAGCAGGATGAAGGTCCTGCCAATCTCCTCCTTGCCCAGCCTGGAGTCACCATGTAGACACCCACACTTGGAGATGCCACATTCAGGCTTCTGTCCCCAGCCCCAGGAGCTTTTGCACATAACCCCTTTCACATGCTGAGTGGGGAAGGTTCCCCATCTGCAAGAGAGATGGCTCCTCGGGGAGTCCAGACAATGGTCAAAACCAGTGTAAGGCTGAGATGGTGCCACCATCCTGTGGCCTTCTCTCCTATCTGCTCCTCTTGGCTGTAGCTGTGTGTACCTGTTTCTGCACTAAAAAACAACCACGGCAGTCTCCTGCCTAGCTTAAAAAGAATAAGCTGAGCCTCATATAGGACAAGAGGGGTGCCTGTAGTTTCCTGAGAAGCCACCTGCACTTGGGGGATACTGATAAGAGCATAGAAAAGGGATGTAACAGTGACCTACACACTTGTGAAAAGCATCTTCTCAAATTGAATTGAACCAGCAGACTGTAGCCATGAGGGCCTGAGGAAAGAAGTAGGAAACTTATGTCACACCTACGGCCAGCTTCCAAGGCCACTCACAGGCCACTATTGGTCTCTTGGACTTATACAGTCTGCAAAGGGTCAGGGTAAAGGAGGAAAGATAGCAGAAAGTGAGCTGAACCCAGATGCAGGCAACTAGTTTTAGATCCCAGTTCCTCCACTTGTGAACAAATCACTTATGAGCAAGTCACTCAACCTGAGTTCAGTTGCTGCACCTTTCAACAAGGGCAGAGGCATGAAGAGTTTGTGATAGGCATTAAGGTGAATGTGCTTGTTTCACACTACCCAGCTGGCTCTAGAGGGCCCTGGACAGTCATAGTCTTCCTTCCCTCAGCTGAGCAGGCTCCTGCACTGCACTTATTTCTCAGCTGGCCCAGCTTCTGCAACTCCCTGCAAACTTGCCCCCAAGGAGCATTTCCAGAGCTAAGTCCCTGGACTCAAGTCAACAGAACTGATGGAGCGTGAGTGGCAGGTGCTTCCACAGATTCTCTCTCAAATCATCATATCCAGAGCTCCCTCTCCACCTAAACTGAGAAGGGGCTTCCAGCTGCTGCCCATGTCACATCTTGCCCCTGATTCTCTAAGCTTTGCCAGTTTGCATGAGCAGGCAGAGGAGGAACTTAAACACCCAAGAATAGGGTCTGGAAATTCTGTTCTTTTCTGGACTCATTTTTCCTCTTCTGAACACCAAGCCACAATGATAACAGAGGTCTGAGTGGGGTTTGGCTCCCCCATGTCTCTCGGTGGGAGGATAGGGTGGCCTTAGCTGGCAGCCAGGACCCCATCACAGTCTCAGCCTTCCTATCTCAGCATTTCCCTCTGTCACAAACACATACAGAGTTAGCCTCACTGACCCAGGCCACTGCATCCTGAAACTCTTTCACGCTCTTGGTCTTAGTCAGGCTTCTCTGGCTGCCTGAGTGCCTCTCTTGGCTTCTCCACCTGCTGAGAGTCTTAATACCCAGGTTTCTATCTCTTCTCTGATCCACAAAGCCCCAATGTTAGCACCTTCCTGAACACTGTAACACTGAAGTCTATGCTGTACAGCATGTGCTGCCTTTGCATTTTCCTCACCCTAAAAACCCTTTCCGAGAGCTTGCTCTGTGCTGGTCACAATTTCTCCCACCAAAGTACAGTAGCTTACTCTTCAGCTCTCCACTCAACACACTCTACATGATGCCCAGCAGCGCATGCAGAATCCTTTGTGTCCAGCCACCCCTGGTGGCTCTGATGCCACACTAGAACTTCCTTTCTTTAGTAGGAGTGTCTTTTCATTTTTAAGAGGTTCATAGTCATCCATTCCTTCACATCCAACTTGCTAAACCTCTGCTCTGGAGACCCAAGGGCATTCACAGGAGGGGACACTTTCACGGAATGATGGTTTCCTCAGAAAAAGCTACCTAGGGCCTGAGGACATTTCCATCCACCTGCCAACAGGCGAGAATTCACACAGATGCTTCCTGCTGCCTCAAGGACAGCACCGACAGACACTGAAGTTCTCAGTGCATGAGTTTTTGTTCTGCAAAAAGCTAAACTGTCAGCACATTCAACGAGTAGAACACAAGCTCCCACACGATCAAGAGAAGACTGCTGAGCTCAAGTTAGGATTTGGGCCCTGCCCATCCCTGGGCAGCTCTCTGTCTATCTCAGTGTGCTTTCTAATGCTAGAACACAGTACCTGAGACCAGATAGTTGATAAGGAAAAGAGATCTACTTGATTCACAGTCCTGGAGGCCAGGAAGTCCCAGGCTATGGCCTGGCATCTGCTCTGCATCTGGCAGAGGCCTTTGTGCTGCACATGGTGACACAGCAAGGGTGCCAGCTTGGGTCTCTCTTCCTCGTCACAAAAACCCACTGATGCCACTGTGGGGGGCCCACGTGACTTCATCTTTCCCAGAGGCTCCACCTACACACAGCACTGACATACAGCTTGCAGGGTTATCTGGTCAACACAGGAGGTTTTGGAGGACAGGTCCAAGCCACAGTGCCCACTCTCCAATGCAGTTTCCTAGCTTGTCAAATAATGAACAGTTTACCCTTTCCATGCCCTTTCTCCAAGGGCCTTTTTTGTTATTGGGGTCTTTCATCATAAAGAATTGTTTGCAGGAATATATTTATTGCTTCATCTGTCATTTTTTAAACAAGTCAAAGGACATCATAAGTGCCCGTTAGAGTTTCTGATTGGCATGGGATAACTGTACCAGGTAGGTATAACTCAAACCAAAATGAAAGACTTGACATTTCAGCTGAACTTTATAGCTTGAACATGGATACAAGTACAGGTTTTATCAGATTTTCTGAAGCATTGACAAAAGATTCCAGAATTCCCATTGCAATAAAATCCCAGGAAATATGAAAGCTCTTAGAAGGCTTCACCTCTGACTCTTCTCTGTGACCTGGGGGCATTGGCAGGACAAAAAGAGAAAGAGACGGCACACAATTGAGGGCCTAAACCTGACTTTGTGGCATGGACCTCAGAACAAGAGCAGGAAGAGACAAAAGTTTGTCACATGGACTAATGGATGGCCACAGCCTTGGCTGCAAAAGTGTCATTGTTTATGTTGTATTATGAGCCCATGTGGAAGTCTATGCTTCTGATCTTCAGACCCTAGTTCCCCACAGGTGACTGCAGTACAGGCATCTCCTACTCTATTTCTCTCTTCTCTCCTCTCCAAGACTCTGCTTCTCAGGCAGTCTCAGAGCAGAGTGAGATCAAAGACCCAGCAGTCAGGGCTAAAAAGCATCAAAGAAGTCAGGGCCCTCACCCTCATCTTATCAGTAAGGAAACCAAGGCCAAGAAAAGTGAAATGTATTGGGTAAAGTCAGTCTGTCATCTATAGAACAGCCAAAGCAAGAACTGGGTCTCTAAACTATGAGGCAGAGCATTAGGCTGTGCACTGCCACTGCCTGGAGCAGCTGCACTGGACTGGACTCCAAGGCTGCCAACCTGGAAGAAGCCACCAGGCAGCAGGTGACCAACAGGGGCACCCAGACCACTATCATCACAGCTAGAATCATCTATGCTCTGCTAACTCTACTACCAGAGTACAGGACATGACACAACCTCCAAGGGAAAAGGTACAGAAATTATGGTACCACAGTTTACCCAATGAGGACAAATATACCAGTGTCCAACTCCATGCACTGCACATCATGGGGACCAGAAACCAAGTGAAGGGACCAGGTCCAGCAGAAGACACAGACACTCAGCTGGGTGCAACATCATGAGGCGGATACAGGCTTGTACCACAGATGTGTCACTCTTGGCAGCTGAGGAAGAAGAAAAGGCTTCCTGGCAGAGGGGATGCCAGCACCAAGTCTTCAAGGATGGCTAGGAGTTGGCCAGAAGAAAGAGGGAGGGCATCTGAAACTGGGAAGGCAGCTCCTGAGAAGTAGTTTGGGTTGAGGAGGCCACTGGGCAGCTCAGCTGTGCTGGAGGATGTGTCTAAGGAGGCTGTGAGTTGAAGGGAGGTCATGGAGCCAAGCCAGTATGGACCTTGCAAACCTCTTTTCAGAACAGGGACATTTGTCTGTAGGAGACAAGGAGTTATTGAAGTATTTCAATAGAAAAGTAGCCAAGTTCAGATCTGCATTTTAGTTGAATTACTTTGGCAGTCAGAGGAAGATCCACTATTGATTGACTTGGCATGAAGGTCCAAGACACCAGGCTGCCAGGGAGGGGAAACTCAGAAGTTCTAGCTTTCAGCCCAATGGCCCCAGGCTTGGTGGGCAGCATGTCACATCCAGGGAAAAGCAAGATCCCCAGGCACTTCAGGCAGCCAAGACTAAACCCTGCAGAGCTGGGCTGGGCACTGCTTTGAGCACTGATAGTCTGTTTCACAGCACTTTCCTTGCTCTATAGACATTAATAGGCATGGATGAGTGAGCAGAAGTAGCTCTGGTCCCACCCTACCATCCCACAGGAAGGGCCAGGGCCTGCACTCTCCCTTGGAGCAAGTCACTAGGTCTTGAATGTGACTCCTGCTGGCCCATGGCTGTGCCCAGAGCCTTCAGGATGCCTCCAGGTTAGACACGGGAGCCTTGTAGAGCCTGGTACAAGCAGGTAGAGCCCAGGCTTCCCTGCACAGTCTAACATCTCCTCTCCCTCCACAAGCTATGGGTCTGTTTATAAAAATTGCCAATCCCAGAGCTCAGACCTATACAGGATTTTTCTGGCTGATGAGGACTGGTATCCCTGAAATACTATCAAGGAAAGCAGCAGTGCAGGACGGTACCGGCAACACAGCACCCTGTGAACTACCCACACACTGTGGTCAGAACATGCAGAGAACCCAAGCAGTCACCCCCCTACTATGCTATTCTTCCTGCATTCCACATTTTATTTTACAAACACTAGGGAAAAGAAAAAAACTGTAAAGAAAATTGTATCTTTAATGTGTAGGGAGGTTAACAAAATAGTGCCTTAGTTATACTTAATTCCTCATACCTGGGAAGTATCTTCCCAAGCCTGGGCATAAGGCTTCCTGTAACAATCATAGCCACCCTGCCTTCATCGAAGGCAAGGCACAGTGCACAGATTCATGGAAGCCAGGACCCTCCCACATGGGGAGGCCCCACCATCCCTCCCAGAAAGGTCTCTGGCACACATGAGGAACATAAGAAAAACCATAAGAGGGACATGTTAAAATGATGGAGAAAGGGCTAGAAGTTGTTGCCTGTGTTTTATTTTTAATTAACTTTTCTAATATTGGCCTGCATAGTACCTGACATTTTCCTCATTAGCATTATTCAAGGGTCTGGACATTGAAAATTCTGCTTAAAATGCAAATCAGTTTCCCAGATGGGAAAACACATTAATAATGGTATCAAATACTCATATACCACTTTATACCCTCTTCCATTTCCTTCTTAAAGCAGCCCCATGAGGCAGGTGAATAATTAGGCCATGAATAGAAACCCAGACAATGAATGGGGTAGGTTGAGACACCATCACATGGAGCTTGCTGTGCAGACCAGGAGACAAACAGCCCCAGTATGAGCACTGAGTCCTGTCAGAGGAGAGTTGGCTCTTGCTCCCTCTGCTCAGCCGTGATATGCTCAGCCACCTGAGGTCTGATGGCTGTTCATAGACAGACACAGTTCCAACTGATAAAGCATTTGCTGTTGGACTCAAGACACTGTGCAGAACAGGATGTGAAGAGGGCATGTGCTCTGTGGAGGAGGTTGGGCAGCACAGCAAGACTGAAACACCTCACATCGAAAAGTCCACGACCCTGAAGGGAGTCTCCCTGAGACTGGGCATAAGGCAGGCTTTCTGTGAGCTGGAGAAAGAGTTGAGAGCAGGGTTGGCTAGCTTCTTCCATCAGGGCCCATACAGTAAATATCCTGGATTTGATGACTGTATGATTTCTGTTGCACTGCTTTTGTAGCACAAAGGTGGCCACAGACCTTATGTAAATGGTTGAGGGAGGTTGTGTTTCTATAAAAGGTGATTGACAAGCGTGGACCGCATGCTGACTTGGCCCACAGGACCTGCTTGCTGACTCCTGGACAAAATGAACAGAAGTAGAGAGCCCCAATTTCTATGGCCCTCTGTCCCCACACCCTGGGCAAAGAAGAGGTCCTTGCACCCATCTCCTGCCTGTTCCTAGAGTCTCTGCAACATGTTTTTCCTGGGGGACTTAGAAGTCACACCATGCCCACCCTCCTCAGAACATTCCCTCCTGCCCCACTCTGGTCTCAGACCAACTGGTACTCAACCTACAGTTCCCAGCCTAGACACATACATGTCACCATGGCACCTCCTGCAGCAAGCCATCTTGGCCCCAAGCCAGGTGAGCAGCCCTGGCAGGTGCTTCTGCAGACCCTGCCCTTGATCACCATGGCCCTCTACACTGCTGTCACTGCTTGGTCATCTTCTTCTTCAGGCCAGGATCTGTCACAGCTCTGCACTCAGCTGATGGGAGGATGGAACATCTTAGAGTATTCACTAATGCCCAGCACTGACGGAGCAGGAGGCTCAGGGAGAGGGATGGCAGAAAGATGAAGCAGGTGCGGAGGGGTCCCGGCACCAGGGACAGAGTGCAGCTGGCTTGAGCACCTTCTTTCCCCTCTATCTCTGTGGGCAGTGCCAGCCCAGTGCTTGCTTCTTGCAGGCATCCTGCCAGAAGGCCATGTCACCAGCGGGCTGTTAACCTTGGTAATGAAAAGTACAACTTTATGAGCACCAGAAATTGCCTAAACTCATTAATTTTATTCATAATAGAAAATTAATGCTTGGAATGAGTGAGCGACGAGGCCCTCCAGTTTCTGACACAAAGGGGAGCACGCAAATTGTTTCCTGGTGGAGAGCGATTTTCCCCTTGCCATTGTGTGGCCACGTATTCCCAGCTACTGTAATCTTTGTGGGTACACTATATGCCCCTCCAGGACTGCTGCTGTATCATTTGGGGGAGGCACAGGAGAAGGAGCCTCCCCTGCACACCCCTGAGCCTCTGTTGTATTAGAATGGAGGCAGTGGGTGCCTTGGTTCCTGCTGGTGACTAGGAGCTGTGGTCACTGCTTCTGTGGCTTCCCTGCAGCCCTGGCCATCTTTTTTCCTCCTCCTGTTCTAGACCAGCAGGCAGCATCTGATTCTCAAAGCAGAGCTTCAGGAAGTGGCAAGGAGGAGGGAAATAGACACAGAACAGGAGAAAGGAAAAGGCAAGAAAGGAGGACGGGAGAGCAGAGCAAGGCTGGTGGTAAGGAATGTGGACTAGCAGAGAGGAGTCCCCCATGTATTCGCTACCACATGATCTTTACCATGCTCTGAGTTCGGAAAGCTTCCTATTTTAGAGATGGAGGTGCCTGAGCCTAGGAAGGTGGGTGAAGGCTTGAGGTATATTTCTTGGATGAAGCCTGTGATGCTACCCTGTCCCCTCTGGGTCACTCTGCTCCCCCGCCCTACCAGGCCACAGCCCAAGGACCCTAGTTCCAACTGCATCTAGGGCCAGGCCCATCCGGGAGCAGTGTACCCTGTCGTCTCGGTACAGCTCATAGTTGTGATGAAAGAGTGCACAGCCTGGGGCTGCTCCAGAGAAGGTCAGGGACAGGATGGAGCAGAGCTCCCAGCTTCCCCACAGTGTGTCCATCCAGCCAAGGCTCAGACCTCCCAGCCTCCTGTGGGGCACGTTCTGTCTTTATCACCAGGAGAAGCCTTACTTAAGAACCAGTGCTCTGTGCTCTTCACACAAACTAGCTGGGCTCAGACGCCAACAGCTGCTTCACTCCCTGGAAAATTCTTGATGCTGGCGGCACCCAGGCCTCTGGAGCCCTGTCCAGGAGCACAGGAAGCCATGAGGCCCGACTGCCTCTAGGAAAGAGAACCAGCCTCAGCCTGAACTGCTTATGGAGGGCTAGCCCTCCTGCTTACCTCTGAAGAGTGGCAGCCAAGGCTGTGCTGGATGTGGAGCTTCTGTGAGAGCCTGAGCTCAGGGTGGAATGCACCAGTGTCAAGTCAACCCAGGCCTCCACTGCCCTGACTCAGACAAGCTCTTTGCACACACACCATAGAGACACTGTCTCACTCCACAGCTTCTCTGCCCTCATCACAGCCTCCCTCTGTCCCCAGCTGATCCAGCAGACCACGACTGACTGCAAGCTTTGAAAACCAAAGCGTAAAGAGGGCACTGAAGGTCTCCACAAGTGTCTGCCCCAAGGGGCCCTCAGATCACAACACACACACCTGAGCTCCTTAGGACTGCTGGTCAGACTGGATATTCAGGTCTCCTTTCCCTCTTAGAAGCTTCCCCTTTTCCAAGTGAATTGGCTTCAATGATCCTGGTATTCCCATAGGAGCTCCAGACCTTATGGACACAGGTGGCAGTTTCCTGTGGCCAACTGTGAATGCATCCAGCACAGCACCTCCCTGGTGTGAACTGACCTGAAAACTCTGACACCACACTTGTGCCAGGAGTATAAAAAGCTTTTCTTCAACAGCTGCTTAGTCACAGTGCTTCTTCCAGGTGTGTGCTCATTGTAATCAAGAGGGGCACTGCACAAGGTGGCTGAACACCTTCAGCGAGAGAAAAGGCCTTGCAGAAGACATTCTGCACAGTTGTCCATACGGGCAGTCCATTCCCTGTTGGCCTTCAGGGTCACAAGCAAATGCTCTTCTAGATGTACAGCATGGCAGCTGCTTACTGTGGGCTGCTAGAGTGAACTCTCACAGGACTCATTCTGATGGATGTAAATGTCATCCACCCTTTCAGGTAGCTCCTCTGCCTCCAGAATAAACTCCATATGGCCTTCAATCTACTGGCAAAGTGAATATGTAAATCCTCAATGGCTTGAGCTGCTATTCACATTTCTGAACAATCTAGAAACTCTGGGGAAGGGAGTGCTGGGAGTGAACCAAGGTCTTCATCCATGCTAGGTGCGAGACACCATGAAGTCAGATCCATTCTGGGATCCAGAGTCTACCTTACTTGGGATTCATTGGCTCTTGTTTCAAAATGTAACCAGGATTATTTGTTTTACTCAGTAAAGGAAGAGCAACAGTTTAGGAGACAATTTCTATTTGAAAGATACTTTGTAACTGGGCATTCTAGCACAGGCCTATAACCCCAGCACTCTGGAAGGCTGAGGCAGGGGGTAGCAAGTTTGAGCCCCATCTGGGCAATTTAGTTAAGCCCTTTCACAAAATAAAAAACAAAAGGGCAAGGATGTAGCTCTGGGGAAGGCCCTGGGTTCAATCCTCAATACAGGAAAAAAACAGGAGAAAGAAACCTTTATATACCCACAGCTCCTCAGAGGCAGGAGCATAGCACACCATACTACTTGACCCTGCACTATGTGACAAAACATCAGGCAGGCCAGGGACAGAAGGAGCCAGAGGACAACATGGGCAAAGCTCCAGAGTAGGTGTCCCACAAAGGTGCAGGTAAGGCAGAAGCAGCAGCTAAGCAGGATCCAGAGTAAATGGGCTAAATAGTGGCAGCAGGCTCTGGGCTCAGGCAGCCCTGAGGTGATCAGGGCAGGGACACAAGGCTGGCCCTGATAAAGCAGGGCTGTGAACCAGAACCGTCAGTCTGCCGAGAAGAGCTGCTCACAGGCAAGCTGCCTTCTCCAGGGAAGCAGGTACCCCTTGGAAGGCAGGACCTCCCTGGTCAATAGGTCTCCAAGGTGCCAAACATCAATAAAATACCAGAAGTAAAGGAGAATTAATGGAATCTTTTACAGTGGTCGTGTTTGTATTTGAATTATGCAATGCTTTGGAGTGACGTTGCCAGTGTTCTTGTTGTTCCACAGTCTTTTTTGTCTGTAGTTTTCTTGTGAGTCATTAGCAGTTCATGCTCAATTCAGTCTGGAGGAAGCATTGAATTACCCTCCAATAAGCCTGCAAGGTGACCCCAGTCTTCTCTGAGGATGTCCACGCTCACAGTGTGAGCAGTACCGCCCTGAATGAGCTGTGGTTCTGGAAATGTGTCTCTGCGCTGACACAGCGGGTGAGAAGCTACAGGCTTCCCACACAACCCTGCCCTCTGAATGCCCAGGATGAATAGAAGGGAGAGGGAGAAGGTGATGAGTGGGAGCATGGACAGGTTTTAGGCCATAGACCAGGAAGAGCCTGTGCCCTGCTCTTCACCTCGGGATGCAGGAGGAAGTCCTGGGGCCACATCTCCAGCATGTTCCAAAGTAGGGCTTTTGACCTTAGGGCAATATTTTATCTCACAAGCCAGGAATCACACATATGGACAGCCCACCTCCTATCCATGGTTTAGCAGATGCTGATTTACTCTGTAATGGGTCAAATATTATTTTTTTATAATTGCATCTACATTGAATACCCACTGATCTTTTTAGTCACTCTCTCCTAAACAATACAGTTCAACAAATATGTGTGTAGTATTTACACTGTTAGGTATTATAAGTAATCGAGAGAGGATTTAGAGTATATAGGAAGATGTGTGTGCATTCTACACAAATTTTATACAAGGGACTTAAGCACTGAACAAACATTAGTATCTTCAGGGTGGTTGGAACCTATGCCTATAGATATGGAGAAAAGACTGTGTTCATTAAATGCTGATCTCCATTGGGTGTGAATTTATTTTGTAATTTGAATGCTATCTATAACCAGTGAAACTTCACCACAGTAACAGACAGTAACCAGTAGTTTGTCATACCTTCCAGAAGACTCAACCTGAAGCCACACCCAATACCCTACTGATAGGCTATTTTAAAGTTAAGTATCTACTCTTTTTATAAAACTGACACCTTTTTGGTGAAACAATTCAGATAAGATGAAATTTTTAAGAGAGAGAGAATTTATCATGCAGAGACAGAGAGAGATAGAGAGGCATCACCCACTGAGAAGCCCTTGCCTCCCCACCAGGCTTCCTCCTCAGACACTGAATCGCCTATGACTCCTGGACAGGACCAGAATAGAGAACAAACCACTGCACTGTGACCTTGTTTCATGGAGAGCAATGCTCCAGACTTCTCACTTCAGCGACTGCTTTGAAGGGCACTGTGTTTTCTGGTAAGGAACTGCCATATTTTGCCCTGCCAGTTTGCTGCCGGTGGGCCTGTTAGTTGTTGCCAGTGTTTTCAATTATGAACAGTTATTCTGTGAATAAGTTTAGTATGAACTTTCTTGTGATACTAGGGACTGAATCTAGGGCCTTTCTCTGTACTATACCCTCATTCCTTTTCTCCTTTTTACTTTGAAAAACAGTCTTGCTAACTTCCAAGTTGCCCAGGCTGAACTTAGACTTGGAATCCTCCTGCCTCAGGCTCCCAGAGTGCTGGGATTACAATAGTATGCCTGGCTACTATACCCTTTTAGCATCACTTTAATTTTCTGTTTATAATAAGCCTGGGAGTGGGTTGATGCAAATGGTAAACACATTTATAATTGATACTATTACCAAGTAGCCTCTGAAATGTTATGACCATCCCTACTAAAAGCCCATGAGATTGTCCAGACCCTTATGCTATCTATATGCAGTTCCTTTGTGGTTAGTGAAAATGAAAATCTTTATGTGTTTGTGCTATATGTGTGCATGTGTGTGTGTGTGTGTGTGTGTGTGTGTGTGCATGTGTGCAGATTACTTGTACAAACTCCACAACCTCTTTCTGACTTGCTCTTGTTGATTTAAAAGATGATGCTTAGCAGTCCGGGAGCTGCTCAGAGTAGAACTGCCCAGCCCCCTACCTCCCATAGGTCAGGTGGTGCTGACACATGAGAGCATTCAGTGACACTCAGTTGAGGGCCAGGCTAAATTTAGTAGTTTGACAGTTTTTGGCATGGCCATCAATCAATTAGAATGGAAGTCAGCTGTGTCATGGGAGAAGTGTCCTAAGGCAGCATCATAGCAACCTGTGAATTCTTGGTATGTGGGGGGAAGGACTGGGCCGATGGGCAGATGATGGGTAGATGCCACTGGAGAATCAGGAAGCAGCTCCTGCCTACCCCATGGAGGCCTCCATGCTGAGCCACCTTGCACAGCCTCACCAGCCCAGTTGTACTACAGAAAGCTGCCTGCCAGGCAGAGCCCTACGGTTGTGCACTCACATTCAGCTTTGTTTGTGGGTTTCTAAAGCTTGCAAATGTTATGTGATTGCAATTGTCAATCTTTTCCTTCATGCTTGTGAAGGTCTCATCCACTCAAAAATTATACAAATACCCACCCACGTTTCCCCCAGTATTTCCTGGCCTCTTTTAGCATGTGAAATGTTTGAGAGTGAATTTACATTTTTTGTCGGTGTTCCACTTTTCTAAACAAATCCATTCTCATTGCTACAAATCATATTGTGGTGGTTGCATTTTGATACATACATACATATGGGATATAAATACACACCTTGTTTGTAAACACACACACACACACACACACACACACACACACGGTAGAGAATAAAGAGGCTTCTTTGCTCCAGAGTTGCCATAGCCTCTGCTAGCTCCCCTGGCCAGTCACTTTCACAGCTCCTAAGTCCTTCCTGGGTGCAACTGCTGGTTCATACTTGGGTGAGTTCCCCGAGGACGAGGACAGAGCACATTCAGCAAGTGCAGAAGTGCAGCATGGGTATCTATTGGATGAATGGGTGAATGGATGAATGAATGAAAGAGGGAGGGAGAAGTGAAGGAGAGAGAGGGCCTGAGAAGGAAAGGCTGGCCTGTGCTTCACAGTCTAGGGGGGTTCTGTGCTCCCATAAGCCACCCCACTGTCACATGAGGCTTTCTTAGCACTGACCTTGCAATCTGACTGCACGCAGCAGGTGGATGGGGGTATTTGCCCTGACCTCAGAGCACAGTCCCCCGTGCCTGACCTACCTAGGCCTGAAGTCAGGTTATTTGTGTGTGTGTGATCTTTTAGAGACACCTGGCACTTACTGTTATGGTCCCACCCTCCTTATGCTGAGTGAAGGCGAGGGAAGCCGGAAGCCAGAAACCAGCTGTCCTCACCTGAGCCTAGGCCAGCACAGCTTCCAGAAACCCCATGGCCTAGCTTCTGCCTGGCCATTGCCAGCTGCCTGCTCTTCCCACAAGGCTTTGCTACCCACAGCTCCCACCCCTTAGCTTACCCAAGCCTCCATCCCACATTAGCTGTAATTATTGGATGTGTAAATTGCCATCAATGAAGTGACAACGACTCAATTAAGGAAGGAGATCGGAAGTCAAAGCTGTCACCTCAGAGAAATCAGACATGACGGAGAAAGGATAAAAGCAGCTCTGTAGGACAAGAGCTCCAGAGCTAGCTTCCAGAGGACTCTCCCTCAGGCTCAGGCTCCCCTTCCAGCCTGGAGATGGGATGAACCTATCAAGGACTACAGCAAGGCAGGCCCAGGCCCTGCAGACTCGGGAGTCAAAGTGCCATGTCCCAGGTCATGAGAAGGGAACCAGGATAGGAGGGAAGCCCTTGTTCCACCTGCTCCTCCACCCAGCCATGAAGGTGCACCCCAAGAAAAAGCCCAGAGAATGTTTAGCCAAGGAGGTATCCCCTAGATGGCCGTCTCCCCGGGAGGTGACCTGGGGTTTGTACACCTCGGTCCTGGGCGGGCAGAGGGGAGGCAGCACTGAGAAGGCAGGGACTTGCCTGGAGAGGGGGTGGAATGTAGGATGAGGGCAGAGCTCCCATGCTGGGGAGCTCCTCGTTTACATAGGGACCTGGGAAATGCACAAAACTCAGGAGGGAAACACAAAGCTCACGGAGGCAATTACAGCCACCTCGTGTCTAAAAGTCACCGCCCGGCATTGCTAGAAAGGAGATGCTTCAGCCGCATCTATCACATTCCTCGCTCTGACCCTATCAGGCTGAGTTTGTCAGCGAACTATTACACAACCAAACGCATCTTACAGATCACATGCAAAGGGGATTTCCGGAAAGCAGGTAGAAAACAGCCTGAATAAGTGTCTTGGCCTGTGCATAGGAAGGGTCATTGCTTACTGAGTAGAGTTGGCCCTTCCATGAGAATCCATGCTTCCCATTAAAATATCTTTGTAAAAACTACACCCAGGACATGTCATTAGAGGCAAAAGGGATCGTGCATATGTGTCCCGGTGAAAGCCGTGTGACTGCTAGCATCGCCGTAACAGGCTCTGGAGCTGCCGGTCCCTGGCACAGGCTGAGCCTTTCCCAAGGCTGTGGGCAGGGATGGCACAGTCTTCAGGGACTCTCACTCCAGAGCAAAGCAGCCCTGTCAAGCCTGTCACACTGATTCTCCAGACAGCCTGTTTTACTTCCAGCAATATATGAGTCAATACGGAAAGAGAAAAGAAAAATTGAGTTTAATCAAATAGTAAAAGCAGCAGAAATCACGGTATCCTTCGGTATTCTTGAAATCGTACCAGCAATCCTCAAGTGCTCCAGGAGACCATGACAAGTGTGCCCGGAGGACCACATGGCCATGCTGAGGCTGCAGAAGCCGAGGCTGAGAACTGCCTTCGCAGTGCCTTGGTGGAGGAGACTTTCCTCCTAATACAGAGACAGCAGAGCTGCAGGCTAATCCTGATCCTTTCTGAAAAAGAAACGCAGCGTCTTGAGTAAGGGCGTACTATTTATTATTCAAAAATGATTTGGCGTATATTTAATATGGCACTTCCATTTCCTCCTAAAGTGCAAGTATATTGTATGTCTATAGTATGGAATTTCCATGTAGGCAAGAAAATGTGGAACAAAATTTTCACACTACTCGGTCAGGCACTGTGCAGAGCACCTCAACCGGCCATGGTTTTTGCCCTTGGGAAACTCATAGGCCAGTGGAAGAGACCCATGAATACCAGATCATTTATGAGCAATGTGGCAAAGACTAGCAACATGTAAGGTGTTCAGGAGTACCTGCAGGGCATTACTGCAGCTGCTGGGGATGCAGGTTCCACAACTGCTTGGTGGGCAGAGAGTGGGCCAAGGTACGGGACCTGGGAAATTTACAAGCTGAGGGAACAGTAGATGCAAACATCCAAGCAGAAAAGGGAGTGCTGCCCTCTTGGGGAAATACAACTGGAGATGTGGGAAGTTTGGGGAGAGGGGGATGATGACTGAGATGTAAGTAAATCGTAAGTATAGATGTAGGTAAAGATTATGTAGGCCCAGAAGTTTGCTATGGCTTCATCCTGCAATCACTGAAGTCTTGAAGGGATTCAGCACATGGGGTCATATGGACAAAGTCACAAACCTAAAAGTACCAAACATACAGTGGAGAGAGGCTGGGCCAGCTGGAAGGAGAACAAAAGGCCAGTCAAGAGGCTGCTGCCATTAGCAGGCAAGAGATGAGGGGCTCAGGAGCCAGTGTGGAGAAGCCAGGGACAGGGAGAAATGAACACATTGGAGGAATGTTTGGGAAGCGAGGATGGAAATTGGGGGCTGAGGGTGAGTGGTGACAAGATGCTCTGGCGACCAGGTGCATAGTGGGGCTACTGGCCAAGAGAAGGAGAAAAATCCACTTAGTATTTAGCATGTGGTTTACTGACGTGGTTTAGAACCTGTGTAGAAAAACAAACCAAATTCAAAAATCAGTTTCTCCTACTGTAGGTACCCTCACAGCATGGATCATCTCCAAGACCTCAACATGAGTGGACATTACTCCCCATCCCTGAGCCAGAAATCCTGTACCCAAGTGGTACCAGCTGGGTGTCCTCCAATCCAATTCAGTCTGGCACCAGCCAGCTAGAGTTAGTTCAGATTCCATGGGTGGAGAGTTCAGTCCTCAAGACCACCCCCATTTCAGATGCCAGTCCCAATCCCCAGGTTATACTGTGCTTCTGACTAAGTGGGTAAGCACAGGATTCACAGTGGCCTCCCCAGGTCTGCATGGACTACACCCTCAGGTCTGAGGACTACACCCTTCAGTTTGCTGGCATACTCTAAAGGCTGCTACAAAGGATAGAGATGCAGAGATGCCCAGGGCAAGGTGTGGAAGGAGGGCAGAGGCCCTCTCTAGGATCACTGCTCTCTAAGAGCTCCCACATGTGCCACTATCTGGAGGTTACAAACCCTGCCTTTATTGGGCTTTGTGACATAGGCACAGTTGACTTGGTGATCAATTCAACTGTTGGGCCCTCCCCCTCCTCCAGGGGATTAGCCCATCTGGCCCCACCTTGGTCTTTCCAGCAATAAACCTCCATCCCGAAGCCACTTAGGATGTGCAGCAACCAGTCAGCTAAGCAAGGGAGATTTCAAGGATTTTAGGAGACATATGTCAGAAAACAGGGACAAAGGCCAAATATATGTTTTACTATGTCACAGAAACCTATCTACTGACCAGCATACACTTAGCAGGGCCGGAGCTGGTAATGGGAGGAAGAGAGGCTGGGCAGTCCTGGCTCTCACCAGCACTCAGGCTCATAAGAAGCCAGTCCTGGGACCTGCTGTCCCTGCTGCACTGATGTCTACAGTCCAGCTCTGTGGCCTGAACAGCTTCCCCACTGACAGGGATTTTGTAGGCATAGGTCCTTGCTAGCCCTCCTCCACAGCCTGGTCTTGCTGTGAGTGCATTTCCACACCTTGTTAGGAAGCCCTGACAATTAGGAAGGAAGAAGGCTCTACAGCTCCATAAACTAAATGCATAGAATTTCCCAAGATTCTGCCTTCAGTCCTGGACAATGCAACCAGCTAGGTGTCCTAGAATCTTCTCTCCAGCCAGAGTCTTCTCCACCAGCATCTCCATCACAATAGTTTGAGGGCTTATACCCTGCTGTGCAATTGCATGCACATGCACACGTGCGTGCACACGCATGCATGCGCACACACACACACACACACATACACACAGATTTGGGGCTAGTTCCTCCTCTCTAACACACAGCAACTTTGGCAGATGTGTTTCCATGTTTGTTCACCACTTGTTCCATGTTCTCTCTTTCAGAATCCCTGAGGCCCAAGTTAAAATAAGAGCATAATTTGTAAGGATCTTGTAGACACCAAGCAACCTTTATTCTGAGCAGGCACAGAGAGGCCAGCTCCATCCTCCCTAGTCACTGCTTCCCCATCCAGTGTCCATAGGACTGAGAATGCCTGCCTTCTCAGATGCCAGGGGGACAGAAAGCTGTGTCTGCGGGTTTCTTACCAATAATGTTGATTCAGCCTACAGACACGTGTTCACTGGGCCCCCAATGCCAAGGAGCCACAGTGCTGGCCAGAGAACACTATGTGGATGGACTCTCTCATATTTGGAGGAATCACTGCTGGGAAATCAGATTAATCATGCTGTCTGGCTGCTGGCTACCATGGCAGAGCTCACAGGAACCAGCCCGCCAATTTGCCTAGAAAAGATCAACCTCATCTGCCGCTCTGGAAGCCTCCCCTATTCCTTCCTTTCTGTGGCTCTTCTAGCTCAGGCCTAAAACACTAGCCAAGCAGAGGCACAGGTAAGACTCATTTGAAGAGGTTTTTTTTTTCTGCCAGAGCAGCAGCTACTGGGGCACAGAGGTGCTGCTTTCTGAAAGTGGATCTCACTGGGCTCTTACAGTGTGGGTGTAAGAGCTCAACTTTGGAGCTGCAGGCTGGGCTTCTGCACTGGCAGATAGGGTAGTAGGAGGAGAAGGCTTCCAAAGGCACTCAAAAAGGACTCTGTGAGAGCCAAAGACAGGAGCTGGAGGTTGTTGCTGTTCATATACAGCCCACACAGCCAAAACTGAGTCTGCGCCTCACAGAGGCCATAGTTTTCAACAGATACACATACTGCAGGCCCTGGGCTGCAGGGATTATTTCTGTACAATACAGTGTGGAAATAGCCTACAATGAAATTAAACAGCAGTTCAGTCACGCTTTAATCACCACAGGCAGATCAAGATGCCACTGTGATTATGACAAAGGAATCTACACTTATTGCCTTGTGGAATCTATATTTATTGCATCAGAGATAGAGTGATCTTTCCACGAGGCACCCAATTTATTCATAAAGCAGTAGCAAGGCATGGCAACTGTGAGTCAGCCGAGTATGTCTTCCTCTGGCCACGAGAGGCAGCAGCAAGAGGACAGAGTGCCAGCCACTCCACAGGCATCTCCTCATCCAGCCTGCTCTGGTACTTGGGAGGCTACTGTGAGTCCAGTCTCTTGCAGATGGGAGCAGCCAGACCACGCTGTGCCCTGCTTGTTGGGAACACAGGGGCGCTGCCTCCTGTGTCCCCACTGCAGGCAGAAGAACAAGCTGAACCCTAAATGAGAACCACAGATGCTGAGGGGAAAGACAAAATCCCTCATCAACCATTCCAGGACTCAGGCAGAGTGAGTTTCAAAGGGCCTTTAATTTTCCTAGCCCATGCTCACATGTGATTTGGGATTAACAATGTCTGCACTGAACAAGCATTCATAAAACGCCCACATTGCAGTAGGCTGTTGTCAAGAGGGTGGGAGGGTGTGGAATGCAGTCATGAAGGTGGGAAAATGCCATAGTGAGGGGGGCACCGCGACAGCTAAGTCGTATAGGTGCTCAGACTGAAGTGTGGGCCAAACAAGTAACTAACTCCAGTGCCCACTCAGTACCTGATACCCACTGCAGTGGACAAAAGTATCAACAGCCTGATTTGACAGCTTTAGAGTCTCTAATGACAATGTCAACCAGCCAAGCAGCCTAAACCCACTTACCCTGCATCGCCCTTTCCTGGCTGTGCCTGAGGCCAACTCAGACCTACGCCTGAGAACCAGTGCTACACACCTTTCCCAGCCTCCAAAGCCCCAAACCAACCCAGGGTGAGCACTTATATCACAAGACCAGTAAACACTTTTGCAGTCCCTATATCCCCTCCAAAAGGAAAATTCAGTTGCCATGTGCCTGGACTGAGAGCTGAAACCTTTAAGAGGTGTATGTGTGGCAAGGGCTCTGTCCTCATGCATGGACTGATCCCCTTCTCTCTGTCTCAGGAGTGGACTCTCAGCCAGCCAGGTGAGGTGGCACACACCTAGGCCCCACATTGGGAAGCTGAGACAGGAGGATCACACATTTCAGCCTAGCCTGGGCAACTTACCACCTGGCAAGTCCATGTCCAAAATAAAAATGGGTTGGGGAGGTAGCACAGGGAAAATGCTCGGTGTTTGGTCCCCAATGCCCCACCACACATATACCCCAAAATTAAAAAGTAGCCTTTCTGGGTCGTCATGCTTACTCATCATGTTCTGATGTAGCCCAAAGGCCCTGGCCAGGTGCAGCTGCTCTCTCATCCTGGCCTTCCTGGCCACCAGAACTGTGAGGCCAAGGCACCACTCTTGTTCATAAATCACCCTGCCTGGGTATTTAATCAGAGCAGCAGAAAACAAAGTAAGACAGCCATAGCCAGTACATTCTCCCCTTGCCAGTTGATGAGCATTTACTAGCACATCATGATCAGCCTTGAGTCTAAAGGCTAGAATAAAATTAATTCTGGTATTCCTCACCTATTCTTATGCTGATTCTGATACACTCTGACTTCAGGTTCTGTTAAAGTCAGTCTTCTGTCAAATAAAAGATATGCATCCCATCCAGCTCCAACCCAAGGCATCATCTCTAATAGTGATCACAAAGGGTCTGTGTGTGTGTGTGTGGTTTGTGTGTTTGTAAGTTAGCATAATGCTTCACAAGATTGACTGAGGACTTTACGGGAATGCATTACTTATTCTATCCAGCAATCTAAGAAATAGATACTGTGTTTACTCCTGTTTTACATATTTAGAAACTGAGTCTCAGAGAGCCCAAGTACCCTGGCTTGCTTCTGTGGCTAGTAACAGCTGAGATCACTCGATGCTGTGACTCAATTGCCATCTCAGGGACCCTGGGAATCCCGCACTGAGCATAGAGGAAGGCAGGGGCAGGCAGTGGGGAGAGCACAGGAGACCAGGGCTAGGCGTACCCTACCCAATAGCCTCAGCTATTGTGACTGATGTAACATAGAACACACACAGGATAACTTAACATGAACAGGGGCATTTGTGACTCCCAGTGCTGGGGGCTAGGAAGCCTACCATGTGTGGCTGCAACTGAGAAGGATCTTCTGGCTGTATTCTATCATGGTCTTCACATCACCAGGGAGCAAGAAAAGGCTGACATACCTGTAGATGATCACTCCCACATCCTCTACGACCTCTTAGTTCCTACCTCTCTACACTGTTGCTCTGGGAATGAAATTTCAGTGTGGGACACATTTGAACCACAGCACTTGAGATGCTTCTTTTTGGAGCCACAGATACCATGGTGTTGAACCACACTGACTTTCCAAGAGCAGGGCCTCAGGATCACCCTATACCACCCCACAGATGGGCCCCTCTTGGTCCATGGAGTGGGAAAGACCACCTGCAAAGTGACAAGAGAAGAGAAGCAAAGCCTCCTCTGTCAGCGCCAGAGGCACATCTCTTGAGTTGGCTGCTTCCTTCCACAGTTGCTTCATGGTGCTGGAGACGAACCATGGAGCAGCCAAACAGGGACACTCTGAGTGCCACAGGTGTCAGAGGGCTCCTCAAGAGCAGCCAGAGCCCTGTGAGAGTTGCTATACCTGTGTCACCTACAGACTGTCCCACACCTCCATGGGAGTGGAGAAAGGACAACCAGGTAGGAGGGGCAAGGGGGGGTTCCATCCTCTTTAAGCCTCTGAACAGAGAAAAGATTGGGTTAATATCTCTGAGGCCCATTCTAACTCAAACTTTGTCGCCTCAACTCCTCCCCCTCTGCGCCTACTGGCAAGCTCTGGAGGCAAAACCCAAGGAAGAGAAAGCAGTCCTGCTGCTTTGGGTAATGGCAGCTTCCCTTCTCCAAATGGTGATTCGCTCCCTCTTTCTTTTCCACTCCTGCCACAGACAGGTAGAGGCTCCACCCCATGGATGTGATTAAGCAATCTGAAATCATTTGTCAGAATATTGGCTAAAGATTGCTAAGCAGGCTGTGGCAGCCAAACCCTCAAGACATCCAGGGTGATGTGAGATAACAGGCTGTCTGATCTGTTGTTTAGTGATAGATTCTAATTCTAGACATGATGTTCGTTATTCCACTGTGTGGATTCTAATTAACTGCCAGAGATGCATTGTTGAGGGAATGATGGATTATGCTAGGGAAACTATTAATACAACTCACTCACTTCTGCCCATGTGCAACCCAATCCCATTGTAACTACTCTGGAGATGCCAAGATATGGAGAGGGGACGAAGATGAGGCTTCATGCCTGATGGTGAGGACATAGTCAGTGCCACCCACCTGTGCCTGCAAGGGTGAAATCTCTCCCTTCTAGTTGCACAGTTGCAGCAGACCAGTCCCCAGTGATGGACAGGTCCCATTGAATAGTCAGTGGTGCTTAAAGCAATTGGCCAAATTTAGTGACATAGAAGTGTGTGTGGTCTGACATGAGTCTAGGGAAGATGGGGGGATCACATCCTGAGTGAGAGACACCGGGATGGAGTCAGCCAGCCTCCCAGAAAGCTGGTGCAGAAACAATCTGCATTAAGGAAAGCAAGTATTCACCACGTAGCCCTCTAAAAACCTCTCTTTCCCTTCACTTTACTAAATTGGCCATTCTGCTCAATTCTACATAACATATTTAAAAGACTGTGTGAGTTAAGATTTCCCATAGAAACCGAATTATTTAAGGAAGTGGTATAAGCAATTGTAGGAAGGAGTAAATCATAAATCTGGAGGGTACCTCAGTAGGCTGGAATTCAGGTTAGAGTTGAACTCCTTCAAGAAAGTTCAGGTGAGGTTCTTAGGCTTTTCCCTGACTGAAGGATCTTCTATGCCTCGTTATGAAAGGTCGTCCATTCTACTTCCTTAGAGTCAACTGACTGCCAGGGCCAATCACACTTACAGAACTCCTCCACCACAACATACACACTAGTTTTAACCAAACAGCTGTGCTCCATGGTCTCACTAAAATGACACAAAAAATCAACACCACAAAGACATGCTGGCATATCAGACTGGAATCATCTGGAGGACAGGAAATACAACCTCACAGCCATGACATATAAGAATTAAAGAAACCAAAGGCAACCTGAGAAGCTTATGATGGTATTGTATTTATTATTTTACTGTGTATTAAAGATGAAGGAAATTAAACTAAGATATAATGGGTACTTATTACATGCATAATTTTAATTTTATTTTTGTTCCAAGAGCCATTAAGGCTTATTTTGGCAATGCTTTTTATTATAGATTATGCTTTTACATATGTAAAAATCAGTAGAATAAATTAAGATATTCTTAAAACCTCTTCATATTCAGAATCCACCCTTACTGCAAGACTTCTTGATTCAGAGCTGGTGATGTTTGTGTTTTGTGCATAATATCGTCTCTGTGCATCACAAGCCTCACTCGTGCAACACTTTACAGGAAACTATAGATGAACTAAAGCCCCTGGGAGCCCTTAAGAGGTTTTGCGGTTATTGGGAGGCAGCCTGCTTTTGACTCTTGCTCCAGGAATGATACAAAACATGCTTAACTCACTATCCTGTATGATAATTTCATCCTTAGAGGCCTAGAAAAATCCACCTGTGTTATCGCTTGGGTAGTTTTCTAGGGCACTGATACCCAGCCTGCCTGTTTTGAGGCTGGAATTGTTGATGATGGTGTCAATACAGGTGATGCACACCATGTCACAGCCAACACCTAGCTGCAGCTAGTGGGAGAAACTGCAACACATTCCTCTTGCAAAAACACTGAAATCTGGGGGGGAAAGTGTCTACTTCAAATCAGTGAAAAACTTTCTATCAAGTAATTATGGACCTCAGAGGACCCTTCCCATTTCGGGCATTTTATCCACAGGACCGTTGTCTTGAGGGGGTACTGCTCCGCTCTGCATCCTACAGATGCTATAAGGAGGCATCAGAGAAGCCCCACAGAGTGCCCAGTTCACACAGTCAGCGGATGCAGTCACACAAGCCAGGTCCACACTACCTGAGGAATGGTGTTTCCCCACAACCGGCCCACTGAGCCCCTCAGAGACAATGGCAGTGGCCTACAGGTGACTTGAGGGCTCTCCTGGGAAGAGTTCCAGTAATCCTGCAAAAACCAATGGGAAACTGTCAGAAGTCAAGAGCGGTGATCTTGCAACTGAAAGACCTGTCTGAAGACAGTGAGCACCCACCATGACACTGCCCCTGCATGCTGGGGCACGGCCAGGTCCTCAGAACCATCCCGTGGTGGCAGCATAGTGTTGGAGGTAAAGCAAGGCATGGGAGGAGGAGGGCTCCTTTATTGAGGAAACAGGCACACTTGTACACACACACACACACACACACACACACACACGCCTCATCTAATAAGCAGTACTCATGTGCATAGTAGAAAAAGAAAATCAAAATCTCAACCAACTAAAATATTATTAATATTTTATTGGCCTGGATAAACACCGTGAAACCCTTAGTGATCTTAAATGTGTTACTAGACAAATATATCTTTCACAGAGGCTTCCAAGTGGTCTCCTAACAATTTACTAACTATAAAGAGCATCTCTGTTATTCCTTGAGCATCACGAGGTCTCCTCTCCCCACCCTGAAGGCCAACCTCATGGGCACGCTCACTTAGGCTCTATCAGAATGGACTTGTGCATGCACAAAAGCCTGTGACAGCCGTGTGTTCAGAAACCAGTACCAGTGGATCCAGACTTATGGTAAGGACACGCCTCTCGCCTCTTCAAGTGCAGTCCTCACAAATGACAAAGTCTTGCCTTATCATTTTCAGTGCTTTCCTCTGACCGTCGATGGACTCACATTTCAGCAGGATCTCAAGCCCGGGTACCGATACAAGAGTAGCTGTCGGGCTGCCTAACTTGGGACCTGAAGGAGCCATCACAGTGACACACAGAGGGAATAGGTGGCACACAGCCGCTGTGCTGGGGACAGCTCCAGTCCTCCTCCCTCAGAAGTCAAGGGGGAACATTCCTGTGCTTTTTTGCTTGTTTGTTGTGGGTTTTGTTGTTTTTTATTAAGTTTCTTGGTACAGTTTTGGTATACAGCATGATCATGCTCATCACAGTCTGTGCTTCATTAATAGCTCTCCTGTGTCCCTGTGTTTGGCAGTGTCACTTCTGACTTCCGATATCTTCTGGGAGCGTGAGCAGTCTCACTCCACAATAGCTGCTTCCTTCCTGTCATTCCCAGTGCACAGACTCAAAGTGCAGCTGGCAGCACCATGGTTTTACCTGTCAAAAGCCTACTTCTCCTCTGCCATTGCAATAGCTTTTCCCTCAGGCTGAGATATGGCTATGGGCCTGCAGTCTCACCACACCAGAGTGCTGCTGACCTCAGGTGCCTCTCCTCTACCACCTCCTTTCCTTCCAACAGCTTCCTTTGGCTGACACAGGCAGCTCCAAGTAGGAAAGGGAAGCCTGGCTTTGGCTACTGGACATAGGATCTTAGGTGTGTCACATTGAGTAAAGAAAAACATTTCTTGCTCTACTCTCACACTAAATATAAGATACAACTGTGACTCAACATGTAAAAAGTTTCCCAAAATGCCAAGCAACTCTGCAGCAATTACTGACAGAAATAGCTCATTTCTGACACCATCTACCCAGAGATAGTGTCAGATTCCACTGGTTCCCAAGGGCCGGTTTCCCAAGACTGCGTATGCAAATCTCAAGACCCATGTTGGAGCCTGTACTGTGTATGTGTATGTGTGTATGTACACATGTGTATGGAGGTTCATACCCAGAGGTACTGTACCACTGGGAATATGTGTAGACACGTTCTCAGCTCTGCTTGTCACCTGCACCTCTGACCAGCCAGCCATCCGTGCGTGAGGACTTCCACAACCTCCTACTCTGTATTAATGTCTGTGAGGACAGCTCACCGGACACAGAGAGCCTTTCTGCTTGCACTTCTCAGGGCACAAATGAGCCACCAGAGGAAGGGTCACAGAAAGCATGGCCTGGGGTGGTGGGGCAGGGCCTCTGCACTGTCCCCCATGCTCAGCCACATGGAATATTACCAAGTCTTGCTGCTCCTGTGACCCAGTGGAGAGTCTTCCTCTTCTCAGAGGCCAGTAGTGGGGCTGAAGGTTCTAATCCTCCCCTCATTCAGGGTGCACATTTCAGTCCCATGGAGCAATGCTTGACTTCCCATCCCTCCTTCCTGGGACATGCAGAGCATCATCCCAGACTGAGCGCAGGCCCCCGAGCAGCCTGAGAGAGGCTCTCCTTTGCCTGCCTTGTTCACCCCAGGCCCTGACTCCAGTTGTTCCATGTCACAAATTAATTATAAGTTAATACTCTGCATTTACACCCTGTTATGTGGAAAATTTAGGTAAGGTAAGAAATAGAGTCTTTCATGGTGGCACATGCCTGTCAACCCAGTACTCTAGAAGGCTGAGACAGGAAGACTACAAGTTTGAGCCAAGCCTAAGCAATTTAGCAACGTAGCAAGACTGCTTCTCAAAACAAAAACTGCATGATGGTGCATGAGGGCAAAGGCCCTGGGTTCAATCTCCAGATGTAGAGTATCCTACATTTGGATTCCCAGTGTAGAGAAGAAAAGACTCACAATATTGTTGGATAGAGACCAGCAAGCAGGAAACACAGGGTCTGTGCAGGCTCAGGAGAAAACTTCATTCGCTGGCTGGAAGCAGGAATATTGCTCTGGCCCCCACCACATTAGCAAGTAGACTTTTCAGGACAAGATGTCGGCCTATGTGTGGGTGCCAGACAGATTAGTGCAGCTTCCCTGGCTGAGAGTCTGGAGGCACAGCCCAGGCTGTGAGCACCGAGAGCTGCTTCTGGGGATTTGCAGTTCTTCCAAATTACTGATCTGGAAAACAGGATCTGGCCACTAACGTGTTCCCTACTGTTTCTTAAGCAAACACAAAGTACATTCTGCTACCTGGGGATGTTCACTACCAGTAATGGCAAGGAGTACAAAGCAAGGGAGGGATCCGGAGATTTAAAGGTACTCAAGAGGAGTCCTCGAATCCTGGGTGCTTCGAAGCCTCAGTCCCCTGCCCCTCACAGGCCCCCGTCTTTCTCTTCTACCACAACGGCCTTTAATTCTTGGGGCCTCTTTACAGCAGTAGAAGGGAATCCTGGGGAAGCAGACAGGAGCCAGCAAATAAGGTGTCTGTCACTGAGCTGGAAGAGCTGCAGGCACGAAAGGCGATCGCCAGTATATGCTCACACGGAGAGGATTAGGGAGAGCAGGACTGGGGAAATGCCACTGGGTGACCTTTGAGAGAGCAACTTCTGTCACGTAGTGAGTGCAGGATCCGGAGGGTACAAAGCTGAGTGGGAAGAGAGCACGGAGGGAGCGCTGCAGCCTGCTCTCAGGTAAGCCAGGCAGTGTAGGTGTACAGTAACAAAAGGAGTCTCAGAGATACATGGGCACCAGGGACACGGTGAATGCAGCAAAGAGGAGTGAGGCACAGGAGTGTGCAAAGGGCAGAGCTGCGAAAGTCAGCCGAAGCTTCAGTCCCTCACGCCAGGGCCCACAGTCCCTGGGCCCCAGCAGAGGAGACCTGTCCCGCTCTTCATGCACACCCACACGTAACACCTAATGATGTGTTCACCACTACTGGGTGGTGTGAACCTATTTACAAAAAAAAAAAAAACAGCAGGACAGAAAGAAAAAGAGTAAGGAGCGGAGAATTTGAAATACAGAAGAAAAGAAATGGGGGATCTGCTGATGGGTCTCATCTTCCTCAGCAGATTAAGACAGAAATATCAGGGCTGAGGATATAGCTCAGTGGAATGAGCGCCTGCCTAGCAGGTGCAGGGTCCTGAGTTCGATCCCCAGTACCGCCAAAAAAAAAAAAAGACAGAAATGTCATCCACTCTGAATGTAGCAGATGGGTCAGGCGTATGGAGAAGGTGTGGAAATGCCTCCATGTACACAGGCTAAATAGAAGGGCTGGGCCAAGTCTGGGGTCCAGGACATGGTCAGCCACCAGCCCTGAGGACACAGGGCTAGGTCAGCCTTAAAGGAACAGCCTACCCCTGCAGCCCCTCATGTGTGGCTCGAGCTCACTGGGCAGCCAGCTCAGAGTGTGGCTAGGGAGCAGCTGCCACCATTGGTCAGCACAACAGGAGTATGCCCCTCACCTGAGAACTTGGCCCTACACTTGAGGCTGGACAGAGACTGCTTGCAGGTGGGGCTATAGGAAAAAGCCAATCTCTGTGTCTGCAGACCTGAGATTGTCTGTCCATGTGTCCATTTGTCCACATGTGTCTATCTGTCCATATGTGTCTGTCTATCCATGTGTGTCCATCTGATACCCCTTCAGTGGTGTCTGAGCTGGCGGCAGGAATGTGCTAACTGCCTTAACACTACAGTCACTCATTATTTCAAAATCCTTGCTATCAGAAAGTTCATTTATAATATTATAAGAAATTCCAGCATTACTTTTGTCAGTGAGAGAAAAGGGAGAAGTCTTTGAGACTTTAAATGTAATTTGAACTGCTATAAATTTCTGAATAGTTATAAAAATGGTTTTAAAACTTTTAGCACCTACTTGTAGAACAAAGTTTCTAGTCAATGGTGTCTACCAAGAATTTGAACAAATGATCACTTAAGCACGGATATAAACTGCACTGTAGGTCTTTTAACCATAGACATTGATATACTAAGAGTTATGTTCAGGAAAGCTAAATCAGCTTTCTCATTTAAAAGATTTTTTGGATTTCTAAAACTTTAATACAAATTTATTTATTTTTACTATCTTTTGTTATTTATTTCTTTATTTAACATGGTTGATCTAATCATTCTCAAGGTGGTGTATTTTATAATCTCTTGTCAACCTTAACTAATATAGTAACATGTAATGAACATTGTCACAAAGTCCCAAGTGGATGCTCCCAAATCTCTAGTTTGCTCTGGTGCACCATTTAAATACTAATTTCTGTGTACCTCATGACATGGAAAATGAAACTAGGTCAGGAATTGTGGAGAGGAACCAGTGAAAATATAGTAGAATATCCTGGAGCTGTGGAAGCCAGGCCAGCAACAATTCAGCAGTAGTACTTGTGCTGTCACAGTAGTACCTGTGCTGCAAAGCACTGTCCAGGGAGGGGCCCTCTGGGGCACTGGCATCATATGCCCAGAGAGGCTGCACCACTCAAGACTTGCGGTGCAGCTACAGGCAGCTGCAGCCCTGCCTGTCCAGGGTAGAGTTCTCTTCCCCTGCCTGGGAGGCCCACGTTGCAAGTTCAGATCCAATTTGGGTCAATGTCTTTCCAGCCATCTCCCCTCCTCTCTAGACAGCCCTCCCTCAGGCTTTTGCAGAGACCTCCTTTCCTGAGCCACTGCGTGCATCGTCCATTTGTATAGGATTCCCTAAAGGGGAAGGAAGTGTTTCCTCTCACCCTGGATTTCAATCACATGAACTGTCGTTGTACATATTCCATTGCAACCACAGCATGTAGACATTAGGCTTGTAAATCATCCACCCAGACAATGGGCCTAACCCAGAGGTCACAGGGTAGGGAAACCATCACACAATGGGAAACACACTGGACAAAAACTAGGCTCCACTGTGTTTGCCAGCTATCCAACCAAAGTACTCCTGGCCATCCATATCTCTTTCCATTTCTGAGGTAGCCATGATCCAGAAGCTTTAATTTAAATGTCAGCTCTTTCTACTGGATCAAAATAACTAGAATGTAGTCCCATTGAGGACAGGAACTATGCCTATATCATTCACAATTATATCCCTAAATATTGGATGGAGGATGGATGGATGGATGGATGGACGTACGGATGGATGGATCTGTCAATCAGTTGATCAATGGGTTTATGGGTAAACTGGTGGATGGATGGATAGATGCATAGACAAGTAGATGAATAGAGGCATGGGTGGATGGGTGAATGGTTTCCTAGGAACTGTCAAAGACATCCTAAAAATCTTCTATTTAAAAAAAAAACATGCAGGTCATGGAAGGGTGGCCCATAATGGACCGAAGTAACATAACAGTGATAGATTCAATATCAAACCACACTGGGAAAACAGAACTGAGTGTGGGCCTGTGAACACATGCCCAACACTCACTTCAGCCTGGGAAGCTGTGGATGTTCACTTGTCAATCTTGGGAAGGTACTGGAAAGAATGAAGATTTGAAAACCTATTTGGAGGATGAAACTCAAAGTTGAATGGTGGAGAAAAGCATGCAGGCCACATTAAAGAAGCCACTAGAAGGAGAGGCGAGACTACTAAACACTTAAGTCCAGGCCACATGGATGGTTGGAAGAGGAATGAAGAGAACAGATTATTCCCGACCTTCACAAGGATGGTATGTTAGTTAGGCTTCACTAGAGGGACAGAGTCAAGGTAAAATGCATGTATAATTACACAAGGGATTTATTAGACAGGGCTTCAGGATCTGAACTGGAAGAGTCCAGGGGATGTTTGTGGGCTCAGGGAGGAAAGCATCCAAGATGACCGTCTGTGTGCCAGTCGACTGGCTGTTAGGAGGTGGGGCCTGGTGGGAGGTGGGTCACTGGGGCTGTGACCGGGGGGATGCACAGTGTCTCCTTTCTTGGCTGCTCCCTTCACTCTACTTACAGGCCAACATGACATAAGTAGCCTCTGCCCCCCTGCCATGCTGCCCCCCTGCCATGCTGCTTTCTGCCTTGGATCTAGCCAACCATGAACTGTAACCATGACCCTAAATAAACCTCTCCCGCTTCAGGAGGCAGATGTCAGGTATTTTGTCCTAGCAATAAGGAAAGTGAGTGAGAAGGATAATTCTCAGAATACCAGAGAAAACCTGAGGATTTCCACTCACCCTTACCAAAGGGGGAGCCCTCTACCCCCTAAAGAAGTAGTGAGTGGCTTGTTGGGGGCTTATGCATCCTGTTTCTGGCTGCCAGCAGTTAATACCTACCCAAATGACCTTCTTACTTATCATCATTCGTTCAGAATGATTCTCAGAGTAGTTACTATCAGGGCTACAACTCTAGAAGTCTCAATCTACACCATGGTCTCCACACCAGTCCCCTTGGTAGCAGAGGCCCTGGACACAGAGAGACAAGGGAGAAAGGGTAGGCACTGTCTTCAAGGAAAAGAATGCCCAGTGGAGAGGTGGCATAACAACAAAGGGCAGACTCATGGGACATCTCAAAGCACTGGAAAATTACAGTTCCCTTTGTCACTGGTACTTGGTGGCATCAGAAGCCACCGTGAATATCCTTGGCTTTGACAGCCTCCTGCAGTGAACACCAGGTCTCCTCTGCAAGGCCCAGAAAGCAGATACATGATTACACAGGGTTTTTCCAAACACATCAGAAAAGCTGCCCAATGTTGCTCCCTCTTACGTCTCAGAATCAAGTCAGAAGCAGTCAATCACATGCCACGCATCAACAAGGAACAAAACCCCTCTGTGCCTGTCCCAAGTCACCAAAGCCATGAATGATATCCAGGTGATAGCCACCACCTCTTGTAATGCATAATTGAGCAAGCCAACTGGATATGAAGAGGGGCATTTGTCACCTTTTATGAGACTATCTCAGGTTGGCTCTAAAACCCACATTCCGTCTCTCTTATCTCCTCCAGAAGATGTGGCACACTGCTGAAATGAAAGTAATTAATCACAGCTTTTTATCAAGACCAATGCACGTTTTACTCCATGTGGTACCAAATTATTTCTTTAGCAGCATGGAAACACCAGCTATTTGCATGAGCTGAGGTCACAGTGCACAGAGAGCCAGTGACCTCTCACCTACCCCCAAAGGGGAGGAGGCCACGGATCTCCCTGCCGTAGCCTTCGGGAGCCCCAGAGGCCAAGTGCACATGTGGGGAGGCCCATGCCTCCTGCAGCCACGCACTGCCCGCGCAGCCAAGGAGGGTTATCATCTCTGCCCTGACAACCGCTCCATGTGTTTTCCCCACAACATGGAGAAGGCAGGGCGCCTGTCTTCCTCTGCAATTCAGGAGGCGAGAGGCAGAACTCACTTAGATCCTGCCACAAATGGAATGCTGGGGGCGGGGGGTGATGGCGTAACAAAGACAGAGCCAGCATCAAACTGGTGGTCTCTGCTCAGCAGAGTAGTACCATCCCCACCCCCAGTGGCCTCTAGGTGGCGTGCCTAGGTGGGGCGCGGGGTTGTGGATGAGCACCCGCTACAGAACTTGCAGATCAACTACAGTTGCAAGGCACCCTGCAGGGCTGAAAGCGAATACAGCCCGTGTACTCAAGAGCAAACAGACTAGCTGGGAAAACACATCTTACACATGAATATACAAACATCTCATCTCGTTGCTGCTCTTAATAATACTTAAAAGGAGTCATACATAAAGCACTGAGTACACCATTCAAAGGTTAAGTCCTTGAGGATCCCAGCATGTGAGGTGACTGTGCACTGAGTCAGAAAGAAGCTTCCTGAGCCACAGGCTTGCTGGGTGATTGGGACCTCGAAGGTCTTCCTGCGGTCAAGGAGAGGTGTGACATGTGACTGGGCAAGACGAGGATGTGGCATGCCAAGTGGACAACCAGCAGATGGGATGGCAGACAAATGCAAACAGAGGGTAGGCGGCCAGTTTGAAGCATGGGGCCGGTGGTCAGTACCCCCACCTAGATGGCCCACTCTACCACCACAGTAGCCATACCACACCATAAAGCCCCATGCCTTCAGGTGAGGAGGGCTGGCCACTCGGGAATACTCGCTGAGTGCCAAGTGCTATCTGAACACTTTTCAGGCTCTGTGTCACTTATTCAAGCCAAGGACTCTGTGATGCTTGACTCTGTTTCATACCCATTTTACAAATGAGAAAACTGAGGCCCAAAGAGGTTGAGAAACTGGGTAAAGCCAGTGTTGGAGCTGGGATTTGAACTCAGGGTCTGGCTCCAGAGCCCATGAAAGTTTTTCTCAGTGTCTTCATTTCATTAGCACTTTTTTGTGATTACTAGACATAGTAGCAACATCAGGCACTTACAGCAAACAACCACCCATAACCCAGCCTCCATGAGTCTGAGTTTTGGGTCCTGGCTCCTCTTTCCTTAGGTAGCAGCTCCTCTTCTTATGGGCTTATGTCCTGATAAACCCATCATACAACAAAATATCATCAAATTGAAACTGCATCTGCCACATACACAGCCTTCTGCTAACCATGGCTGGCCACAGAGTACATTGTAGTGTGCCCACTGCTTCTCCTCCAGCCTCGGGACTAGCTGGGTGCTGCTGCCCAGTGTGGCAAGAGAGTGTCGGTCACACTGCATACTGCTGGCCCAGAAGAAGAAGCAATTTCAAAATTCCAATTATAGTTTTATCAAATGCATATGGTTCCGTACCATCATAAAGTTGAAAAAGCATGAGTTAAACCATCGTAAATCAAGTACAGCCAACAGTTGCTATGGCTGAGTTGGCATTTCCTCCCCATGCTGGTGGTTGGGAGCTGCAGCTGAAACCCATCCACTCAGCCCCTGGGATGCCCAGCGTCTTCCCACCAGCCACCAAGAGTCAGTACCTACAGCCCACGGTGCTGCCACTGCAGATGTGGGCTGCCAGCCGGGGAGTGACTGCTAACGTCCTGAGCAGAATGTGCAGGAGGTGACCACAGGCTCCAGGGGGGACTGGGCCAGGACAGAGGACAGAGCTGGCCATGGCAGTGTGGGACCAAACCTGAGGAGTGCTTGCTACTCCTGCTGAGGAGGAATTGTCATGGGCACCATAAACGTGAGACCTTCAGGGCTGGGGACAATTTTGATAGGCTGCACTAAAAATTCTGTAAAGGTGGTTAAGATTGCGCATGACTGACTGCCTAAATGCTTCTTTTTAATGTGTCTGTAAAAGTGATATCATCAAAGCAAAGCCTTGGGATGATTAATCTGGCTCCAGTCTTCAAGGAGTTCAAGCCAAGATTAGTGTCCAGGCCCAGAGGCACAGCCAGGCCTGGGTCAGGCAGGAGGGGAGGAGTCCCGAGCCAAACATGGGGAGGAGCTAGGGAGGAGCAGCCATGGGCAGGGAGGCTAGGGGAGGCTATGCTTTGTTTTGGATGTGTTGATTAGAGATGGGGGCAGCCTGGTTCTCAGAGAGAAGAGGGTGGTGTTTATGGCTAACTTGAAGGAGTGTTCCCACTTTGGTCCCTGTGCTGTCTTGAATACAAGAAGCCTGAACTTCCAGAAAGCAAATGTGCATTCTGTGGAAACATCCCCAAGGAAGACAAAGGCCAAGAGGTCCTTGGAAGGCCCACTCCTCAAAGACAGACATGAAGTGGGGCCCAGAGGAAAATTTCTCAGAGAGGATCAGAAAAGCTGAAGACTGTCAACTGCTGTGAGCTGCCCCTGTTGTGGCTCCTCCCGGTGGACAGAGCTGGCCCAGT
This sequence comes from Dinomys branickii, assembly GCA_004027595.1. Lineage (NCBI taxonomy): Eukaryota > Metazoa > Chordata > Mammalia > Rodentia > Dinomyidae > Dinomys > Dinomys branickii. The sequence goes on from PVLD010001840.1 coordinate 56,053, forward strand.
CAGGCCCACCTATCACTCTGCTGTCAGATGCCCCTATGGGAGTGGTCACTCCCTGCACTGAGTCATGTGGGTAAGGGGATCTTGCGCTCCTGCTCACTTCTCCACAGCCCTGCCCAGGTGGGGGCTCCCTTAGAGGGATGGAGGCCTTGGCTGGAGCAGGTCCTTCCTCTCTACACCCTCTTTCCAGGTCTTTGGTCTTCTAGTCTTTTAAGGACAGGGTTTGCAAGGGAAGCATGTTTGTCTGTGTCTCTTTTTCATATTTCCTTTAAGCCATTATCAGAGCAGGGAGACCTACCATCACCTCACTTTGAGCGGTAGGTAAGAACAAAGCCCCAGGCAGCTTCCAGAGAGCTGTGCAGGGATGGCATCAGCAGGCCTGGGAGCCCCTCTGCTGAAACCAGTTGGAGATAACATCCATGGATGGTCACCAAAGGTCAAAAGGTTTCCCCCACTGTGCCCATTGAGTAGGCTCTTGAGGGCCAGCCAGGCCTTCAGGGACTCAGAGGGCAGAAAGGCTGTGACCACAGTGAGGTGTTCAGAAAACTGCATCCTTCTGTTGGTTTTGGCCCTGACTATAAACCATCTAATCTGAGATAGGGCATATACACAATCCCATCAGGAATTTTCTAGAAGCTTCTGAGTTGTCCTTTCCACCTTCAACCCCCCAAATAGATGGCTCCATCATGAAACAGACCTCTGAAGTAACAGATCACATATAAAGGAGCTTTGGCTCTCACTAATGTGGCTTTGGGACTACAGCAATGAGTAGCAAAAGCCTGGGGAAAATTCAGGGAGAGATTAGATTGGAGGCTTTCTTATCTCTGGTGATTAGAGAAGGCTGCTCTTAGCTTGTGGTAGAAACTTTAAATCCTTAAGGCCACAGAGGATATCCCCACCCAAGTGCCCTTTAGGCTCTCCTCTGACCACTTTGCCAAGGTCTGTCTGCCCCCAGAGCTCTGCACCCTCCCAACTTCACAGCCCAGTGCCCAGGCCCAGTGCCCATCACCAAGGCTGGGCTCTGCTTCTTCTTTTGGAACTGTGAAGTGGTTCAGGAAGTGTGAAGTAGAATGTCACCTCCAAACCTGCCTCGGCTTCCTGGGACCAGAGGGTGCCTTGACCACAAACTGGACACCAGCAACTCAGCTTTGCGCTTGGGGAGGAGCAACTGGTCCTGACACCATGCACTTCTCTAGCCAGGACAACCCACCATAGAAAAGAGACTGAGGACCTCACCATGGAGACCTGGTTGTACCTTCAGCCCCACCTCACCCAGCAGCTGGAGAGACAGAAGCCCAGGGAGACTGGAGAGTTCTCAGAAGCAAGGAGGCAAGCCCTGATCTACCGCAGAGCTGTGTGACAGCTCTGCAGAGCTGCTCCTCCCCAAGTGCAAAGCTGAGTTCCTGGTGTCCAGTCTGTGGGCAAGGCACCCTCTGGTCCCAGGAAGCCAAGCCAGCTTTGGAGGTGACATTCTACTTCACACTTCCTGAACCACTTCACAGTTCCAAAAGAAGAAGCAGAGCCCAGCCTTGGTGATGGGCACTGGGCCTGGGCACTGGGCTGTGAAGTTGGGAGGGTGCAGAGCTCTGGGAGCAGACAGACCTTGGCCTCTGTAGCCTTAAGGATTTAAAGTTTCTACCACAAGCTAAGAGCAGCCTTCCCTAATCACCAGTGAGCCCTGTGGGGAAGGAATGGCACACACAGAGAATGGGGCATCCCAAAGAGATCCAGTGCTGTCTCAGAACCATGAGGTTGGCTACAGAATTCTGTGCATGTCGGCTACTGTCTCAGGCTGGCGAGGGTCAGTACCCAACACTACCCAGAGTTGTGCTTCTGGCAGGGCTGTCCCCTGGGATACAGTGAGCCAGGCTGGTGTGGGACTCTCTCAGGCTGTGGGCTCCTGAGGAGGCTGCCAGTGTGAGAGCCACACAATTATTTAGCTAAGCTACGGCTCAAATGGACATTTTGATCTGAATTAATTTGGTAAATGGGAGAAAATGGACATAGAAAATAGGGTATAGAAAGTAGCATTACCGTGGCATAATTACAGAAGAGGAGAGAGGGAAGAAAGAGGGGGGAGGAAGGAGGGAAGAGGAGGAATAGGAGGAAGACGAAGCTTGTGTGCACATTGCTCCCCTGTCTGGGCCTCAGTTCTTGCAAATGGGAGATGAGTAGGAGGGACTTGTAGTCCACGATTCCTTTGCTTTCTGAGTTTCCTGTTTCACGCTGTCCATGCCTACATTTGTGCCCTGATTAGTGCACTGTGGAAGGTCTCATTCACAGGCCCAGATTTGTGACACAAAATATAATTTCACTTCTGTAATACTATCAGTGATGAATCAAAATCCCAGAAAATGAGACCTACAGGACACTGCATGAGTTCCTAGGGCTTCTCTTCTAGTGCTGAAGCTGGGCCTGAGGCCAGAGGAAGGCTGAGGAGCTCTTCCCATGGGCTCCTGGGCTTTGGGGCCGTGGCTGGATAGCCATGGTCCTGGCCTGGAGGGAGGCTCCGAACTTGGGGTAATCCTTGCATACCCCACAGCCTGCAGTCAGGTCTACAGTGACACAGAGACCCCCAGTCCCCAAGGCCACAGAAGTGAGCTCCATTCTAAGGTGGCCACCAGCTCAAGCAAACAAGGCAGGCATAGTGCTGGCTAAAATAACCACATAAAATCATTGACTTCCCTCTGAAGCCTAAAAGGTACAGAATTGCAGAAGCTACATAGTAGTGTCTGAGTTCTAGACATTATGATGAATAAGGAATCCAGCCCTTCCCCAAGTCTGGAAGTACCTGAGGACATAATAGGAAGAGAAAAGATACAGTTGGATAGCTCTGAGGACAAATCTCAGCTCACCACTCATGAGCTGGGCAACACTGAACATACCATTTAACTTCTCACTGGGCCTCAGCTTTTATCCTTAAAATGGGTATTTTTATCAACATGAGTTAGTGTAGGGGCAGTGCCTCATACATGCAAGGTAATCAAGCAGTTTTATTTTCTTCCTTTCCTTCCTCCTCTCAGGAAAAAGAGAGCACAAACAGATATGACCAAAACATAATTTCTGATCCCAGCTCTACCCATTAACAAGATAAATTTCATCCTCTCTTGAAGTTTTCTCTTTCTATCAGTGAAATGAGAATAATAATACACACAGCAAATAACATAAGCATTATTCATCAAATGAAAAGCATCCTGAGAAGCTAAGACTGCAAGTTAGAAGGACAGAAAAGAGAGCCCGTCTGGTGGTCCCGAGCCTGCAGCTGGGGCCGGGTGGCAGTCTACATGGTCACTTGGTGGTAATCAGTGCCCAGTTCCCATCATTAGAGCAGGTTGGGCAGGCTGCCTGGGCCTGGAGAGAAGCCTTCTGTCTGTCCACACTAATGATGATTCTCCCATGTTAACCTTTCCCCAGGGTGTTCTCCATCACTGGGCAGCCAGGGGATGAACGATTTCTTTGCTTGGCTTTGCCTCGCACAGCTGGGCAGCTGCCTCTGAACTGTACCCAGGGGACCCTTTTAGGGTGATTTTCTTCACTGCAATGCTATTTTCCAGGAAAACAGCACCCTGAGTTGCAGAGTTACTCCCTCACTCTCTCACTGTCCAAAAATGACTTGGTATGGGCAACACAGCCTCAGGGCTGTGCACATGGCATCTGCAGTGCCCTTCTCCACGTCTGCTCCCATGGAGGGCCTTGACCTCCTTTAAGACTTGGTTCACCTAGGGTCTTCTCTTCTGGAATTCTTCATGTCCTGTGGCTCCTAGCAGAGGCTCAGTCTAAAGCAAATTCAGACAGCGCTCCATCGGAACTCCACATGCTGAGGACCCACTGTAGCCTGAAGACAAGCTCTAGACTGAGGAGTGCAGTGCGGGAGAGTGAAGTCAGGGCTGAGGTGCCACCAGCTGTGGGACAGAGGCCCTGTTAGGCCAGGACACTCCTGAATTTTGAGATCCTCTACTTCAGTAACCATATTTCCTAAATCAAAATTTGGAAAGTGGTGTCACAAAGAATCCATTTTAATCAGAATAAATAATACTGTCATGAGAAATCAACAGAACCTTACAAAGCACAATACCTCCAACTACACACTTGGAAAGAGTTTCTAAATGGAACAGTGGGGGGCTTGGGCAGGGCTGTAAAGTGCCAATTCCAGACAAGCTGGCCAGGTACTTTGCAAGAGCATGCACTGTGTCGTGACTACAGGGCCCTGTGCAGGGCTTCAGGCAACCCTAACGTCAGCCCCATAGCAATGGGTCTTCAAAGGGCTACACCTCCTAGGAGCCCTTCACAATGTACCAGCAGCTCTGCAGAAAGAAGAGACTTCTTTCCTTTTCCTCACGTCCCACTCAATTGACTGAATCTACTAGATTTCCCAGCTGAATGTCCACTGAGAGGGCAAACACATGAGAACTGCTGGGACCCTCCGAACCAAGGGGCCACAGCCAGACTTCTGCAAAGGCAACCTTCCTCTCCTTCCTGAAGGAGAAAGCACTAACTTGTTGCTTGAACAAATAGCATTTGTTCCTAATTCTGTTTGTGGTTTTGTTCTTTGTACGAGCTTAATTGGGAAGAAAAAATATATAATCTTCTTGCATTCTTAAGAAATCATCCCTTAATCCTGCTGTGAAGAGCTGGATTTTACTTTGGAGGGGCTCTGGAAGAATGAATTTTCCTTGGGCTCCAAGCAGGACATTTCACTGTCTTCCTGGCCTGCTAGGTACAGGGAGGTCAGGGAAGTGCTGTCCACTGCTTCTGCAGACCCTCACTCCAGCATCTGCATAGGTGGAGCTCAGTCAGACAAATACCCAGGAGAAGGAATATTTGACTTGGAACTAAAGGTGCTGTCGCCCCATCTGAGATTGTGGTAGGGGTTATGTGAAGCTGCAGAACATGGCAGCAGTTCATCCTCACAGTGAGTCCCTACTTCTGTTCCCGCTCTAGGACCAGCACCCCCATTAGTTCGCACCCCTAGTTCATTCAGCAGGCCCCACCTCACAGCTGCTGGCCTCCCTGCAACAGCTGCCTGATGCTGGAGCTTCTCCTGGGCTCATCTGCCACCTTCAGTCTGCCTCCATCTCTCAAGGCCTCTGTGATCCACTGGCCTGCTTCCCTGCTGCTGCACCTTGCTCTGATAGCTGCCCTGTGTTCCTAGACTCCTGACCCATATCCCAATGCGTGTACTACCAGGTAGCCCTCAGGCTAAAGGGGCCTCAGTTCCAGAGTCTGCTCAGTTCTCTTCAAATGCTACCAAACCCATCACCATGCCTATTTTACCTTAGGGTCAAAGTTCTTTATGACAGGGATGCTGCACTGACCATGCAAAATTATTGAAAAGTAATGGAGTTCAGCTACAGCCATGTAAATCACAGCCATTAGAGTTAGCAAGAAATTTAGATCTAGCTAACAATACCCAGCCTTTTGTTTTGGTTTTTAAAAGATTCAAATCCAGAGCAGGGAAGTAGTTTCCAGTGGTCACAGAGCAACCCAACCACTTATAAAGGCAATTCTGAGTCCTCTACACCTGACTGGCATGGAGGTGATCCTGGATTTGTCCCACAGGGAGACAGGAACAGGATTCAAGGGCTGGCTCAGCAGCAAGGAAATGAAAGAACCCCGGGCTGATGGCAGCTTCTCTGGCCCCTCTGAGCTCTGTGTGGGTAGAACTTAGGGTGCAAGAAATAAGAGGAAGATTCTGAAAATACGTGGCCCATGTCCCTGCATCCAGCTATCTCCATCAAGAGTTGGTACAAGCCTGTTTCCAATCTCTCCCATGTGCTCAGCTCAGTTCCAGCAGACCAACTACAAGTCACCAACGAACCTAGCAAGTAAGGCAAACAGAATTTCTAAACCCTCAGAATGGGCCACAGGACAAGTGAGGGAGGAGTGATCTTGCCTCAGTAATCAGTGCTGCCTGCCCGACCCCATACAGAGCTGAACTCCTGTGAGATAAGATGCAGGAAAGAGGCCAGGTTGAAGGGGCACTGTGCTTCTGGCTCTACCTTTGTGAGGGGCCTGAGACCCAGGTACCTGATGGCTGTGCTAGCTTTAACAGGGCTCTGGACAGAGGGAATCTGAAGCTCACACCAGAAAAGAAGATCGAGCTCAATCTGCAGCTTGCGCTGAAGAGCTAAGTGGCATGTAATTCAGTTAAAGGAAAAGGAAGCAAACCTCATCACAACAGTCGAAAACATGAAAACAAATAAACAGCTGCTTTGAGTCAGCAACAAGAAGGCCAATTTGATCCTTGCAGAAAGAAAAGTGCTATCTTGTATGTGCCTGTGGTGCCTACGTGTGTGTGCGGGGAGGGGTAGCGTGTTTCAAGAAGCTGCAGCTGCGAGCAGTTTAGAGAGCAGCTTTCACCAAGTTCCTGGAGCAATTTACTAAATTAGAACTATATCATACACAGCAGCAAACTCAGCCAAGTTTCAGTAGGAACAGGCTGTGCCTACCGTGGCCCTGCCATAGTCACTCCACCTGCCGTGTTGGGCTGTCAGGGGGACGTTTGCACTTTGAGAGCCTAGAGCGGGAAGACACATCACACAGCCACAGGTGAGTGTGAGGGAAAGGAAGCACTTTTCCCTCCAGTGCTTAGTGGGCAGACAGCACTATAGCACCAGCCACCAACGTAAAATTAGGACCCCTGGGCCCCTCTCCAGACTGCACTCATCAAACCTCTGAGGGTCTCATGAGTCTGTGTTTTAGCAGGTTACTCTTCTGCACATGAAAGTTGGTAATGTATTGTTACCTATTGCCATAATAATTCTGCATAACAAGCATAAACTCACAAAATCTCTGTGATGTGAAGCAATAGCCATTTGTTCTCAGCAGAAGCAGAGTAGCTGAGGGTAGTGAGGACCTCATGGAATCTTTTGAGGCCCAGTGTGAGATCAGACTCGTTCTTACCTCCACTCCCTTCTAATATCTACAGGAAGCTACACAGACAGGCCCAGGCTGAATGCAGAGAAACAACAGGCTGCTGACAAGACTGTGACAAGGGCACAGATTCATGGAGGGATGAAGAAGTAGATCCATGTGATGCTCACAATTTGTTGTTTTCTTTATCAACAAATAAGTCCCACTTGTCAATTATCTTAGGTGTATAATTAGTACATAGTAAGCCTTGCCCCTGTGTAGTTCATGAAGTATTGGAAGCATATAAAGAATTAATGTGTTTGACAGTGATGTCTAGTCTGTGTCCAACAGCTGATAGGACTGTCACACCTATAAAAGCAGTTCCAAAAAGCAGAGCAACATAGACAAGTGGCCTATGTTCTGCTGGGTTCTCCAGGTCCATGTTGGACAGCTGGACTGAACACTACTACTATTTTTATTTGTGCGTCAATCTCCCTGCTCAGAGACACTCAACATAGAAAGGACCACAAATGAAAGCCACCTTTTGTGGACACTTCCTATTGGAGACTACAATGACATATCTTTTTTTATTTTAGAGAGAATAAAACAAAATAACAACAACATAGACAAAAAACCCACAAAAATAATAAAAATGATACAGAGTTTCAAAACAAAATGATAGGAATTAACAGTCATTGCTTTGTTACATATTGTTATCTTCAATGAAGTTGCTCAGATTACCAGATGTAAGAATATAAGATTGATCAAACCATTAAAGAGAAAAAAAAATTAGAAATGATACAGGGCTTCATTAGACAAGATGGTGGGAATTCACCAGTGGTTGTTATATTGCATATTGTGATCTTCAAATTAGTTGTTCAGGTTACCAGATATAAGCATGCAAAGTTGGTCAAAAAATTTAAGCATTAACTGTTCCTTTCAATAAAACAATAGACATCAGCAGTACAATTATCCCAGCTATTCTTCTATATACATATTTTCCCTTTTTACTTTTTGTTTTTTCTCCTTTCCCTCATTCCAGTTGTTCCTTCTCTTTGAACAGTTTCCAAACACCCTACCACGCAGGCTTTTCACTGTCATGCATTAACCCCAGCCTTCTGTGTACTCAGCCACAGGATATCTGTGTCTGGTCAGCATGACACGCTGTCCATCATTTGGACTGCAGGGATGATGGATCCTGGCTGGTCAGCAGTTACATCCTAAACACTGGGATTTTGGTGAAGGCCTGCCATGTCTGACAAATTTGATTTATCTCCACACATTTGGCTCTGAAGAGCTCTGCCTAGTACCTCAATACCACAGACAGATGCTGTGGTGCCTCTGACCCAACACCTTGCCCATGGTAGGCCAGTGATGTGGGACCACAGCTCTGCTCTACCCATCCCTCCCCCACAGCACAACATATGTTACTGGGCCACTCTAGACTGGCACTCACTCACCTGGAAGGGCATCCACACTGGTGAGGAGCCACTGTTCAGTCAGCCCTGGCTCCTGGGCATCCTTCTTCTTCTGTGCACCTGAGATTCAACTCTTCATGTGTTGTTGTGGACTCATGGGTGTCAGGACTGAGTGTTGCTTCTCACAGAAGCGATGTGGTCTGACACCCTCTCCTCCCCAAATCCTTCACCCCACTGATGATGATGGGTCTGTGGAGCCCCAAGGCCCTGCTCAGGGAAGACATCAACAACAGTAGCATACACAGTAAGATGCTCATCTCCCTGGGACTGAGGGAGGCGGTGACAAAATGGCATACTTTTTACACTTTTCCCAGTATATGCCTGAGCAGGACATTTTTCAGTCTTATCTAGGAGACTTTTAAATCTCCAGGTTTATGCATTTGGCAAATGAAGAAAAATTTCCTGTATTATTTCTTTATTTGTTACATCTCCTTCTGTTCACTTTTCTCCTACTATTTACAGAATATGTCCTCCAAATATCTTACTTCTGCTTGTAATTTTCAGCTCTGTTCTTTGCTCCATATTGAGATTATTTCACCTGGTCTTAGGAGCCATTGGTTTGGTCTTAATATTGCCATTTCCTTTAATTTGGCCAGTGACTTTCCCAATTTGGAAACAAGAAGTACCTACTATGAAATGACTTAACCTTCTCTAGTGCTCCAGTTTGGCATCCATGGCAGCTGAAGTTCCTGCTCTGTGTCCTCCAGGAGAGGCAGCCACTCCAGGTGTGTTGAATATGCTTCTCTCCTACAGAGTAATCCGTTTGGTACGTTTTGATTTTCCCACACTGGGCCTTCATGAGCACGTTCAGCTGCGGGATGAGCCCTGCTGGTGAGACTTCAACCTCCACCAAGGCACCAGGAGGAAACTACTCTGCTTGTAGCCATCACCGGTGAAGCTAGGTGCCCCAGCTTCAGAGATGAACAGGGCTCAGCTCGCCCCAACAAACTCTATCAATGTCCCTGCCCCCAGGGCAACCTGCTTTATCCAACTGTTAGAATCTTTCCTGAGGTATCTAATATCATCTCAGACACAGTGTCTAAAACAGAGCACTTGGTTTTCCTAGGAAATTTGATTCTCACCTCTGCTATTCCCTTCTTTCTTCAATCCACAATCTTAAGAGCCTCCCTTGAATCCCCAGCCCCCTCCTTATGCACATGCAGAACCCACCAAGCCTTCCTAGCTGTCCCAGGTCTAGTTACCTCACTCTGCACCCAAATATGTGCTTTGTCTGCAGTGATCGAAGTTCATTAGGATGTACAGTCCTGGATTTGGACCTCTCCATTTACTCAGACATTCATACTGCAGTGGGGATACACTAAGTACCTACGGTATGCAAGCCCTGGGGGTAGATGCTTAGGAAGTAATGGTGAGGAGATGGTACTCTATGCCCCCAAGATGCTTACTGTAGGGGTTTGGGAAACATTAAGGAAGCAGAAAGTGATGTTTAGAGGGAAGATTACCACACTGGGGTAAGGGCTGAGTGCTGCGGGAATAGGGACGCTGCCCATATTCTCTGACGCATGTGAAGGGATCCAATTCTTTCTCCCTTCCCTTGCCTTAGTTATCTCTTCCTCTCCAACAGGAGTCCCTCATAACCTTACATTCATTCCATCTCTACTCTCCACCCCTCCCGATAGCTGCCTCTTTCCTCTTACACTTAAATTCAACCCCCCTATCCCTTCTTCCCAGGCAGGAGCTACAAGCCTCGCGTTTTTGTATGACTTTTTTTTATCAGTGCACATCAGTTATACAGACCAGTGTGTTTCACTTTGGCATACTCTTGCATGCATACAGCATACTCTGTTCACATCCCAGCTCCCCTTCCGTTTCCCCTCCCTTGGCCCCCTTCCTCTTCTCTCTAGTCTCCTCCCATCTCTTTCAAAATCCTCCTGTTCTTACCCATATGAAGCATCAAGAGGAGACCCATCCTTCTGTGTTCCTGCCTCCCAAAGCATCTGGGGGCCATGTTTTACCACCTCTCTCACCCTCTCCTACGTCCAGTATCTGGGAGACACAGTTTAAGAGGAAAAGCTCCTAACTCAGCATATCTTCCTGTGCACAGTTCTGACAGCTGTATGACTGCAGGCAACTCTCCAGACATTTCTGAGCCTCAGGTTCCTCTTCTATAAAATGAATAAAATGAGATGAGATTCCTTTGGAAGAGGTCTCATCTGAATTTGACATCCTCTGAACTTAAGAAACTTGTTTACCATGTTCTTAATGAAATGTAGGAGTTTTATCTTGGTGAAGAGAAATCAAAAGATGAGCATCTGCTGCCCTCAAACAGGCCCTGTCTGTGCTGGCAGCCTCCACTGTTCCAAGTGAGTTTGATGGACCAGTGGCATCCACATGCCTGAGCCCTGCTAGAGATGGAGGCTCCAGGGCTACACATCCAAGGCTGTTCTTCTCTGGAATTCCTCAGAATCAGGAGATTCCCAAGTCATTAAAGTTTGAGGGCACTGACCCAGAGGACAAGGCTCCATGAGTCCAAGAGCAGCAGGTTTTAGTTTCCAGAGAAAGAAATTTCTACATACAGCAGGCTGCAGTGGAACTGGACATCTGAAGGGTGGTGGGCCTGTGTGGCTGTGTGGAAACAGAACTGGAACCAGCACTTAGCAATGCTATGCAGGAGGGCTGGGGCAAGTCCTTTGCCCTCAAGTCTTTCTCACTCAGAGGCATCTTTTATTCCACCCTTGCCCATTGCTTCAGCTTAATGAGGGGAGACAGAGAAGCCAAAACACATGTACCCTCATCTACATGACTGGTTTTGAGAGAATGTTGCTGGGGCACATGCAGTGGTGGAAGTGGACAGCCACAGTAAAGCGGAGAAGAGTGGCAGAGTATGCTGATGACTTGATCTCCTCTTCCCCGAGGCTGTTTCTGGGAAGGCCAATTGGGTGTACTGCAGGCTGGGAACCTCCTCCCTGCTGGACTGCACAAGGCTCTCTCTCCCTTCCTGGTCAAGGGCCTGGATTCTCAATTTAGAAGCTAATTCTCGTTCAAATTAGTCCATCTTGCAGATAGAATTAGAAGCTGGGCGATGATTTGGAAAATACAATCAATTTAGTCCAATTGTTCTTGCATGTCAGCTCTGTCCAATAATGAAGAATTTGCTCCTCAGGCTCTGGTCCTGACAAGGTGCCATTATCCACGGGAGTCAAAGGAGTCAGCTAGAACATGGCACTGAAGTGGGTGGAGGACCAGGGGAGGCACTCAGGCCAGGCCTAGGAAGGAGTCAAGATAGGGAATAGGGTGACAAAATTCTGCTGCTGGAGGAAAACTTGACCAGAGCATGACAATACATCTCTGCAATGTCAGGCACAAAAGGGCCCATGTCCACACAATGCACTGATCTTGGTCTCACTTTCCTAGGGTATGACCCACCTGCCCATTTTGTGGGGTTATGACTAGGAACACTGTCTTGGTTACTTTTCTCTCATTGCTGAGACAAAATACCTGACACCCAGATTTAAGGAATGAAAGGTTTATTTAGCTCAATGCTTGTGGAGGTTTCAATCCATCCTTGGCTGGCTCCAAAGCAGAGTGGCACATGGCAGGGGGCAACTGTTCATGGCGGTGCAAGATAGCAAAAGCAGCAAGAACAAAAATGGAGGAGCCCCCAGGGAGGGGCAGCAAGCAGCCTCTTCCTCTCCCTTACACATGCAAACTATCTGCCCCAGTGTAGTGTAGCACCCTCAACCAAGAATCAAAACTCTAACAAACTGCCCCACCACTGCATGTGGCTTTGTGGGGGACACCCAGGCACAAACCATAACAAACATACAAACAAAACAATTCATGTGAAACTTCATTCATTCATTTGAATGAACATATATGAGATCTGATATTTGCTAGGCATCAGGCATGTGCCAAGCATTGTGACAGGCAAAAGAGCTGCTTTGGCAGACAAAACACAGCCTAAACTTCCACAGAACTCACGTAACACTATACACAGATGACAAACGGTAGGACCTATGGGGATGGTGGTAGTGGCGATGGTGACCAAGGCGGTGATAGAGTGGTGACAATGATGACACGGGTGGTAATGACAGGCGCTCACCCCAGAAGACACTGTTGGCTGACAACTGATTTTTAATGCACAGTGAAAGACTGTTCCTCTCATTGCTCATCTGGGCTCTGAGCTAAGATTAAAATGCTTTTGTATGAAGCAAACAATATGCATATTTTATGAAATACATTTCTCTGACTGTTTAATTATGGTATCTTCAAGAGAGGCATAGAGATTCTCCATTCACCACTGGGGTGAATGAACAGAATTTCAGTCTTCAGCCACAGAGTCCCTGACCACTACTGCATTCTGGCTTTCCAGCCATCCTGGGGTCAACACAGACATGAGGGCTGGGCCTTCCAAGGTGGCCTGCACAGTTCCTTTCCCCCCAGGGCCTCAGTGTGCCCTGCTGGAAAGTTAGTGTTCACTCTCCTGTTACTTAAGTTTTCCCATGCCTAGTTTATCACAAATAAATCTGCTAAGATTTAAGGAGATGGTAGTGGTTTACCAGAGAATAAAGACAGCTCCTTAGAAAAGCTGTCCTAGAGATGCATGCTGCATGCTGTGCTTCCAGAACAGACTCCAGTGGTCTTCCCAAGTGCTCACATGTCAAGACATCTTGCCTAGATTCAGCAGAATACTAATGATCCAGAACCTGGGAACTCTTTTCTAGACACCAGAGTTAAACTCTTGGAAATCCTGTTTTCAAGTTCTGCTAGTTGTGCCTCCCTCATATAGAGGTGATTTAACTTAATGTGAGGAACCCATTGGGCCAGGACTTCACCATTCCTCCTCTACCCAAGAACATGCCATCAACCCCGCAGAAAACTGCTTTTCTTCCACTGTTTTGCATCTCCTAGTTGTCCCTTTTTCCTGTTAGAATGTAAGCTCAGGGTAGGTTAAGTAAATGTACTTCCCAGTACATCACCTGTAAACAATAAAGAAGGGAGAGAACTAAAAAGGAAATGTTGAAAGAAGAGAACACACAGAACTACTGATCTTTAAATTCATTTTCTAGAAGTTGAAGGGATCTTAGATATTGAGATACTACCCAATTCCTAGAAATCAATCCCCCCCCACACACACATACACACCACAGAATTATTCCACTGTCCTCCCACCCACTCTAGGTACATATCACCAAGGGTCACGGTGCTCCATCCTGTTCATCTCATATATGGCTGCAGAACATTTCACAGCACTTTACACACCTACAGACAATTTCCTGAAATTGGCAAGGTAAAATTGATTTGCTGTTCCCAATCTAGCTCAGTCCCCTCATTTGGAATGTAGGTCTTCAGCCTTGGCCAGTCCTCTCTGAATACAGTTTGCATCTGTATGTCTCTCTACAGGTCACTTTAAAGACGATCCTCTTTTTCAAAGAAACACAAGTAAAGTCTCCACGTGGATGGCAGCCTGGTTTCCACAATGCAATGCCCTCCTGCCAAGCCCAAGTTGGCCTTCCATATCCTGACTCTGTTTCTGTCCAGATGCAAGAGCATATGCCGCTCATGAGTGGTGCTGGCCTCGGTGCTGAAACATGGGCATACGTGTGTGAGGCTGTGAAAACTACTTTATTGAGGATTTAGGGTGTGTGCTTTGCTGAATGGGGGATTAGAGACCAGAAAGCCCAAAATGACCATCCATTTGCAGAAAAAGGAGCTAGATAATTAGAATTTTCAGATATATTGTCAAACCCAGGGGGCCCTATTAAAGCTCTCCCTAACACTGTAGACCCTTCATCCCTCACTAGGCTGTGTGAGGACAGATGACCAGCTTCCCTAAAGAGACTTTGATTGCTCCCAGTGAGGAAATAATCCCAAAATAAAATGTGATTTTCCCAGTTCTGGGCATGGGTACAGCCATGGAGACCCAGGGCAACTGTCTGGGTGGTTAGCCCAGGAGTGCCACCTCTGGGATCTCAGGAAAGAGCCAGACACTGTGTGATTTGCCAGCGGTACTGACCAGACTTTCAAGTGGACTTGGTCCACCATGTATTCCTGATGTGTGAGGAAGGAAAAGCTTTACCCCCAGCATTCAACACTCTTTCCACTAACAAGTCCATCTTTCTTCTTTCCCACTTTCCAGAAATCCTGAGATGAGTTTGTCTCATGAATCCTCAGAGAAATGCTCTTTGGCCTTTCAGGCCCCCAGCACAAGTGACCCATCAGGGAGTATGCAGCATGATTCCCTCTTCCTGTCTGGCTTAGCACATGGTTCTGGCTACTTGCAGGTGGGGGAAAGAACAACCAGACCCACTGGATGAGTATCCTCTCACAGTGCCAGTCACACTCTGGGCCCCAGAAAAGAGAGAGAGAGAGAGAGAGAGAGAGAGAGAAATAAAGAAAGAGAAATAAAGAATTGGCCAGAGGAAATGAGAGGGAGGGGCAAGACCTGTTTCCAACATACTGACTCTTTTCTCAAACTTTTTATTGTTAAATTTATCTTTCAGAATGTGCCTTATCACCCTAGATATCTTAGACTTGTTTGCACCTCTACAGTCTTCTCCTCCTCCTCTCCCATCCCCTCAAAAGTCATTTTTTAGGTGATAACAAATATATCTGGGGGCCATTTCACACTGCTTGCCCTTCCTTCTCTCCCAGATTTTGCACCTGCAGCAATCCTGGCCCAGGTTTCCACAAGCCTCCCAACAACCTGGCTTCTACCTGCCTCCTCCTTCCTTCAGAAACATGCAGGGGCAGGCACATGGGGAAAGGCCAGATGACGAAACTTAGACACAGATGCCTGCAGCTTGAGAGACTGAAAGCTCTCCAGACTAGAAGCGGGGGCTAGTCACTGATTTCTGTGTTTTCAGCCAAAGTAACTTCAGAGAAATGGGCATGGGTGAAGGAAGACATGAGAAAAATGAAACAAAAGCACCTGAGAGGGAAGCCTGACCTTGTTGGTCATGTCTTCCAAATCCAGAGAAGAAGTGTGAGGAGTCTATATTTGCCCCTCACCTTGGCTATGGAAGGGAGTTAATCAGGAAATTAAACAACTACATCCATCATATTTATTGAACAGCTTCCCTCTAGAAGACACCAGTGCATGAGGCCAGTTCTGCACACACATCCTCACACTGAAGAATGTCCTCTCCACACAGGCACACTCCATCCTCACTCACCACACACCAGCTGCACTGTGCCACTGCTGTCCACTGGCCTGGGGTCCACTCTCCTAGCACCACAAACCACTAGCCCTTCTGCAGGCCTCTGCTCCAGGGTTACCTCCTTGGAGACACCTTCACTCGGCTTCCTCCTGGGTGCTCTCTTACCATGAGTTGATTCTATCCAGTCTGTCTCATTCAATATCCACAAATGTCCTGTGCATCTATCCCTGGCTCCCACCAGCAATCAATCTCCAAGGAACACTGAGCTGAAGAGCTGAGTCTGGAACTCAGTCACCTGAAGGCCAATTTTGTCACTTACTGAGCACATGACCTTGATTAAGTTACCTAAATTCTATGTCCCAGATTGCTGACCTACAAAATGGAAGCTATAATAGAAACTTATCATCCCTGATACCTCCTAAATAACCCCTTACATTATCTTTACATTGTGAAATCAGTTAACATGCATGGAGACTCAGAACAACACCTGGCCTACACAGAGGACCCCCATCAAAGTTAACTGTTCTAGTGGCTGTTCTCTCTCTCTCTCTCTCTCTCTCTCTCTCTCTCTCTCTCTCCTGCTCCTGCATATGACAGGAGTTCAATATATATTTGGAAATAAATAAAAGCATGCACACTCAAAGAAGAGCCCACAGAGATATCCAGAATTCAGTATTACGGGATTCAGAGGAAATTGGTTCACTGCCTGGGATCCCTGAAGGTCAGGGGAGGCTGGGAAAAAGCAAGAGCCTCAGAGCTTGGTTGGAAGGAGCTCCAGGGAACCTGGAAGAGTGGGCTCTGTGAGGGACAACTGGGTTCCTCACACACCCCCAAAAGGCTGGAGGACATCCCAGCCTTGCCTCAGAGATGCCCTCCCTGAGGCACAGGGCTCTGCTCCTCTTGAGCCACACTCAGCCACAGAAAGCAAAGCACAGGAACCATTAAATGACACCACAATCCACAGCCACACTCCTGCACCCTTCCAGGGGCCAGAGTACTGAAAGGAGGCTAAAGGCAGGGAAAGAGGCAGGACAGCTAAGGACCTGGCTGTCCCTGCAACCAAATAGCCATCTCCGTTTTGCCATTGCAAACAATGATGTGCCAAGATCCAAAGCTCAGAGCAAAGGCCTCTCTATAAAATATTCAGAGCACCAAACTCAACCACCCACACATGTATGCGGAGCTCCCCCTGCTGTGGAGGCAGGGGACAGTTCCTAGGGCCCTCGGTGGTGTCTGGTGTGCTCTCACTTATTTGAGCACCTGTGTCCCCCTGGGCAATGGTGGCTGAGTGCATGTGCTGCATGATGGTGGACTCCTCCTTATGTTCTCATCAGCAAAATCCTGGCTGTGGACTCCTGTGGAGGACAGAGGATGTTGGAGTTCCCTAAAAATGAAGGCATAGCAAACACATTGCTCAGATGGTAGCCTGGGGGCTGGGGCTGTACACAGGTTGCTCAGCTGTGAATCCCTGAGGTGCTCAGCCCAGGAAGACTGGCCTGGAAAGGAGTATCCCAAGCCTGGAGCAGGCCAAAGCTCCGGATGAAAGAGAGGCCAAGGCAGACAGAACCAGCTAGGGGAACATTAACTGATAAGAGTAAACTAATTGCTCTTCCTATTAAGTTAGGGCACAGGTGATTTGGAGAAAACTCCCAGACCCTCCCAGACGTTTTCCCCATTTTGCATTGCAGATGACGCTTTTATGGGACACTTCTGGGACTCAGATTACAGGAACCAGGCCAGGACCAGAGTGGGGGCAGGGCTCCAGTCTGGCTTAACTACACAATAAACACATAACGGCTTGTCCCAAAGGACAGACCCATGGTTTGCATACTAAACATACTGGTGTTAGGCTTTGGGGGCCTCTGAGAAGAGGGGCTCACTCGTGGCAGAGGAAGAGGAAGGAGGGAAAGATGGGTTACTCAGGAACACCTGGAGGCTCTTCCAGATGTTTGGCTCAAGAGCCAAGTAGGGGGACTATTAATCCAGATGTGGAATGGATTTCCCTAGACTTGCAGAGACCAAGCAGAGAGACAGAGAAAAGGAGTAAGGCAGCAGGCACGAGTCAGACACCTGGTGGGGTGGGAACTGCTGCCCTTGTGCACAGGTGAGGGTGAAGGTGTGCATTCATACGTGCACAGGAGCTATAGGGTAGGACCTTCATAGGTATTAGTTTGAGCATATTCATATGTGTATCAACTTCCATGTGTATGCTTTGTGTCTACATGTATGTGTGTGTGTGTGTGTGTGTGTGTCTGTGTGTGTCTGTGTGTGTATCCATGCATTTGGGGTGCTGCCAAACTTTCCACAAAAACAAATGGCAGACTATTGTCTTTTTACTAAGCCTTCTCATGCTAATTTAAATCTCACATTATTCTTTTAGGTTGGCTTTAAAATTTAATATTAAAAAATTCCATAAACAGAGCCTGGGGCTAAATGGCAAGACCGGTCCCTAGAAAGGGGTTTTATTACCACTATTGTTCTTCTGTGATTAGTGAAATGAAACCTGCTCTCCTTCCTGCTCCAGCTGCTTGAGGTCCCATGAGCTGGAGAGAGGGCACCCACAGAACACCTGCAGACAGTACCCCAAGGCCACAGCTTCTCAGGACCAAGGAATCCACTTAGTGTGACCCCTGTTCTTTGGAGAAACAGACAGAAAGACTGTGGCTGTCAGTTGGATGGTATCTTCAGAACTGGCTGGAACCCAGGCCTCCTAACTGCCACTGTCCCTGAGTTCTCCACTCAGGAGCTGGCTCCTGCAGTGTGAGAAGACAGAAGGATGTGATCACAAATGGATGGGCTCCTCCATGGGCCTGCTTCCTGTTCGTAAAACTTAGGGCTAGAGTCTTAGGCTAGAGTCTCCAAGGTCGTCACTCCCCTACGTTTGGTGACTCTGTATCTAGTTCTAGCTGATTTAGGAAGGAAGAGACATTGCCCCTGGCCTGGCTTCTTCTCTGCACTCTCCAGTGCTCCATTTTCTTGCTCTTGAATGCTCTCCAATCCATGTGGATTCAGTGAGAACCAATGTATTCATGGAAGGAAATATTAGAAGGAAAACCCCATCGCAGGAAAGGTTCTCTTAGCAAAGTCCAAAGGAGCCTGGGCCATCCCACCAAGAGAAGGAAAAACCACAGCAGGGCTTACTGTGATCCATATTTTATTAAGAGAAAGAACACTTTATCCTGGACTGCAGAAGGAGGTGCTCAGGTTAGCTCGGCAGGGACTTCCTTGCTGTTAAGAAGGACCATCGTGCCCAGAAAGGAAGGGAGAAAGGAGGGCAGCTGTCCTTAGAAGTCGAGTTTAATTATATTATGAATGTCTGTGCAGCTCCTGCCATACCTTGAGGTCTTGACCAAAGTGGGTGATTCTGGAGCCCCTACCCTACTCATCGCACCACACATGTCCCATAAAAGGACCAGGGTGGCTTTGTGTTACAAGGACAGAAGTGATGCAGAGAGGCCTTGGTCCACAGTATCATGGGTCATCAAGCCTGTGGAACGCGCTGACACCCGACATGAACTGGGGTGGCCCTGACGACAGGTGTTCTGGGGAACCAGGTCTGATGAGAGCACATTTGGAAATCTCTCCCTAGTTGACTACATGAACCCTGCCTCTGAATGCGCACACAGCCCTGCTCACTTTTGCACACATCCACCCTGAATCGCTGGCAACACAGCCCATCGGCTCATATTGGCAAGGCACGCCTGCGAAGCCGCGGATGGCCTGCTGCCCCCGAGGCCTGCTTTGCTTCTGGGCACCCAACGGGTGCCTCAGCCTCCTTGGCGTGGCCAGAGTCCTGTCCTGGGTGCACGGGGGTGGGGCAGGACGCGTACACTCGCAGCTAGACCTGCACCTCGAAGATGGAGCAGTGCCTGCGGCAGGGTCGCCCCTTGGCCGGAGCCTGGGAACCCCACTTCCGCCCCACACAGCAGCCAAGTACCCCGCAAGAGACCGCGGCCCCCTCGGCCTCCTTCCACCCCAGGGCCCCTGCAGCCCGCGCGGGGCCGCACCCTCCTTGCTTTCCAGCTCTGCCTCCGGGTCCCGGAGAGCCGCCACACAGCCCGACCGGAAACAATTGCCCATTGAGAGCGGCTGCCAAGCTGGGCGCCAGGAGCAGCCAGGATGGAGGCGGGGTGGCCGGGGCGGGAAGCGGCCCGCAGCCTCTCCAGCTCCCGAGTTGAGCCGAGCCGGAACCTCCGCGGGGAGGGCGCCTCGGCCGGGATGGGGCAGGTGATACCAATCTCGGGGGTCCTCTGCGCCGGCCTTCTCGCGCCCCCGCCTCAGCTGGCGAGGTTGGTACCGACCGTAGCGGCGCGGTCCCCGGCAGCTCGCGCTGGGCGGGGGTGGGGGCGGGGCGGGGGCGGGGCGGAGGCGCTGTCACCGCGGGCTGCACCGAGCGGAGCCGCCGCCGAGGGCACCGCGCGCCTGGCTCGGCTCCCCCGCCGCCCCCCGCGTCAGCGCCCGCGCCCGCCCCCGCTGCGCCCCCTCCGGCCGCCGGAGCAGAGCCGAGCGCACAGCCGAGGGCCAGGCGGCGGGCGCGCGATGCAGGGGCCCCCGGGGGCCCCGAGCCGGAGAATCCCCGGGGAGCGCGACCCAGGACAGCAGCCTGGGGGCGCCGGGGACGGGGCGTAGGCTTCGCCCGCCCGGGATGGACCGCGCCGTGGAGGACCCTGACTCGTCGCCGCAGGTCAGTTCCCCCAGCAGCCGGGTCCACGGAGCCCCTTTCCGCGTCCCCGCCGGTGCCCACGCCATGTCCTCCGGGCACGCGCTGGCGGGTGCGTGTGTGCGTGTGTGTGCGCGCGCGAGCGTGTGTGTGTGTGTGTGTGTGTGTGTGTGTGTGGTGCGCACTGAGGCGGCACCGGAAAGGGGGCCAAGGCTGGGAGGCCTTGCGCAAGGGGCTGCGAAACAAAACCGGGGTAGATGCTGCCTGCCATCCTCAGACCCGCATGGAGGGGAGGTTGGTCCTCGGCGGCGGCTCCTCAGACCGCTTTGCTCTTAGCCGCCTGCCCTGCCCCTTGCCACTTCAGCAGGTGGTTCGTGGTGGTCCGCAGGAGGATGGGGCTAGCAGCCCCCGGCCCACTTCTGCTCCCCAGCAGCCCCATCCCTGTGGCTCACTTGCAGCAAGTTAACTCTTCAGGGGAGGCTGAGGCACTGAGGGGTGGGGAGAGTGCCCCAGGTTCTCTGGGACCTTCTGTGCCCCTGGGAGGAAAGAAGCAAGGCTGTTCAGTCCCCATGCTCCCCTCTGGGCCTGGGCTCAGCACAGAGGACCTAGTCCCTCCAATTAAAGCATGCAACTTCAAAAAAGAAGCTGAGGTGGAGGCAGGGGAGAAAGAAAGAAGGAAGCCACCAGGTCCAGCACTGCCAGGGAAAGGGGTTGACAGCCTCTTCCTAAACAGTCCAGGCAGAGGAGATTCTGGCCGTGTGCACAGGCAGATGTAGATACGGTCTTGACCAGCTCCCTCTTTTCCTTTATCCCTGAGACCCTATCTCAGCCATCACTAGCTGGATGGCTTCTTATAGGAGCCAGTGCCCAGGGACTCCAGAAAGTGGCCTCTGCCGGACAGTGTCTCGTCCGTGGGGGTGGGCACAGTCTGAGTGGGGGATGCAATGGGACTGAGCTCAGGCTGCTCAACACACCGTTAAGGATGGTTGGGCATGGATGTCCTAATGTGGAGCACTGTGATGTTACTCTCTGTGTTTGTATGGAAACCCCAGGAACACCACTGCCTAAGTTCCTGCAGTCGGGAGGCATGTGGCTATGCAGCACCATTGTTCTAGAGTTCTCTAAAAATTGTCTTCTGCCCCCTTTTCTCCCTTACCTCTGTCAAGAATCACTGCAGGCTGAGAAATTTCCCCAGTACCGGTGTAGCTGGTGACCATTACTGGCCTCATTTGATCAAACATGCAGCCCTGCCTTTCTGGATGAGGGCCTTTCCCTTCCTGTGAGACCCCAAGGAGACTTCTCGCTGCTCAGGCTGTGCCCCACATCCTACAATGTTCTGGAGTTGCATTTTATGTACCTCTACTCCTTTACTGGCCAGGGTTAATGCACCAGGGAGAGTTAAAGCATTTGTGCCCCATTCAGCTCTGGAGCCAGCATCTTGCTGTTCTTATTCCTAAATGCTTGGGAATCACCCCCATGTTCTGGCATGCTGTATATACCTGTGCACTGGGTTGAACATGGACATATATGCCTCTGAGGAGCTGAAGCAAGGGGCAGGTAAGTCACTGAGGGTAGAGCTCCAACAACAGGATAGGAGTCTGTGGTAGAGACCCAGGGCACCAGAGCAGCCCCTTTCTTTCACTCAGGCTTTAGATAGGATTAGATTTTCCCACAGCAGTATTTTAGGGGAGACAGAAGTCAAGTATGCTCTTCCTGGGTAGGGTCCCTGGTGATGAGTCAGGTCAGGAACTCTAAGGGTCAGACTTGGGGAGGATACATGGGCCAGGGAACTAGGCCCAGATAAGGGAGCCTGTGGTCCTATGTGGCTGGAAGCGAGGGTTGATGCCTGAGCGCCCCTCCGTATTGACAAGCAGAGGAAAGGCAGGGCCCCATGAAGAAAAGTATTTGGAGTCTGAGATCACAGACAAAGGTATGCAACGGAGGGAAGGTGAAGCAAGGAGAGGTTGGGTAGCAGAGGTATTCCTTCCAGAGCCCCCACAGCCTTCTACTGGTCATGTCCTCTTCTGCACGAGCCTACCCATGGAGCACTGGACAGTCTGGGGCTCCAGGAAATGCAGGGAGGCCCAAAAGATAGAAGGGGACAAGCTGAGTCCTCAGTGAGCACTGATTCACACAGGCATCTTCAAGGCAACCCTGCAGTGCCGTCTCCTATGCTGAGGGTTCTTCTGCACCTTCCAGCCTCTTCCCACCCTTCCTGGTCCTGAAACACAGTGTGATGTGGAAGACACAGAGTCTGAGCAGGCCTGGAACCTGGGGAGGAGGAGGAAGAGAAGCCTACTTCAAACACTGCTCTCCTGAAGACCAGCAAGAGGGCATAGACAGCCCCAGTGGGCTCCTGCCTCAGTCCAGCTGTGACCAACTGAGTGGACTTTAAGAATGAAACAGGGCCCTCTAAGCCCTGGTTTCCTGACACTCTGTAAATTGGGGAGCCCTCATCTCACTGGATTGTTTTCAGAAGTGCTAGATGAGTGCTAATTTATTTTATACACTTTCCTACCCTCTCTCCTCCCAGAATCTGTGTGGCTTTGGAATTTGGAGTAGCATTCTCTGGCCAGGCTAGCTATGCCACCAATTCTGTGGAATCTGTGCAGCCACACTTTGGACAGCTCACACCCCCAGGATCTGAGCTGCACCTGCCCTTATCCAGGCCCAAGTAACCCAGAGCTATTCAGCTAAACAGTGACAATCTTTATGTCTAATAAAGCAAAATGCAACCATTCCACCTTATCAGGAAATGATTGTTTGGGAAAATCATGAGGTCACTCACTGTTTATTACATGCGCTGAAAGGTGACAGGTTGGTCAGAGAGGTCACTTCCCATCCAATCTAGGCCCTGGGCGGGCACCTCCTGTGTTCCAAGCTCTATACCAAGTTCTGGGGACACAAAGCATCAAATAATCCAAAATTGGTGTTTTCTATTTAGCTTTGGAAGGGTTATGTGGGTTGCTTTTTTTGTTTTTTCCTGCAGCTACAGCAAATTTACTTTTCTAATGAGGTTTAGCTCTGGCCAATATTAAAATGAGTGTTGCTCCCTGGGCACATACCAGCTGACAGCGGCTCAGGAGGCAGCCTCATGCCAAGTGCCTGGCAGGGATGAGGGCTTTGCCACCACCGATAAGCCCTAAAGTGGAGAGTCTAAGTCTGGCTCAAGGGTTGACTGGGTTTGAGGAGTGACCTTGCCTGGGCTGTGGTGTCACAGCAGGTGAGCCAGTTGCTTTCTTCGGATGTGTAGAGCTGTTAGCTGGTGTCTGCTCTCTGGAAGGTGAGAAGGGAAATGGGAGGGGAGAAAGGAGAGGGGTAGCCCGAAGCCTTGGCCGCAGGAATGGAATGCCTCTGTGTGAGAGACCCGCCCCCCTGTCCTCCCAGGATGACTGCACGGGGCAGGCCTGGGCTCTCTCATTGCTCCCCAGGTTGTCCACTTCTTGAAGGGCACCTGAGCAGTCTGACCCCTGAGGCAGGGGTAACTCTTTATGTCTAGGACTGGGACTGTGCATTCAACTCTTGCTCAGAACCGGCAAGGGCTGGACACCAGGATGGGCAAGCTGCTACACAGCCCTACAGCCACCCCAGCCCTAGTTGAAGGCTCAGCTGCCACGTGTGCCAATGTCCACCATCTCGGACAGCATAGGCAGAGCATCCCCAGCAGCCTGGGGGAATCTGTGGGCAGTGCATCTGCAACTCTCCCTCTGTGTAGATAGTTTCACAGGTCAGTTAAGAGTGTGACCACCAGCCAGCTAAGAGTACGACCCAGCTGGACTTGGCCTTGGCTCTGCTGCTTACTAGCTGTGTGATCTTGGGACATTGCTTAACCTCTCTGGGCTTCTGATTTTACCTCTCTAAAACAGGGGTGATAACAGGATATTGAGGAGGGAGTGAGTCATTATAGTTAATCATGCTAATCACTCAGAACACGCAATATCAGTTGCTTTTTATTTTTTATTTGAAAATAGCAAGCAATTTGTATTATTCATTTTTGTAGCAATTCACTGAAATATTTACCGAACAGCCTACTCTGTACCAGGCTGCCTGCCATCAGCCTGTGATCTTGCTTACAACTCAGACCCTTCCTGGACCTTAGTTTCCCCGTCTGTGATAAGTATGGGGCCAGTTCATACCCCCTGCAGTGTGCCAGGCCCTGCGAGATAATGAGACTAGGAATACATCCTCATTTGTAACTGAGTGCTCTAAGAGGGAGCTGAGCTTGTTTGGAGATGCATGTGATGGAAATTCTGCTCTATTGGAACTACTCTCACACACACAAAAAATCTTAAGTCCTCTAAGATAAAAGCAGCAAGCTGTGCTGGCACCCTGCTGTGCAGCGGTGGAGCAGGGGCTCTAAAGGCTTCTGCTGGGGCTCACTGTGTCCCTGGTCCTCAGGAGAAGACAGCCAGGAGGCTGCAGCCCAGCGGGGAGGCTTTGGCTGGACAGGACTTCGGGCTGCCACACACCTAGCTGACTGTGCAGCCGGATGCTGAGCTGCGTCAGCAACTTACCATGCAATGCCTGGCAGGGACTCAGTTTCCTCATCTAATACAGGAAAGGTGTGGGCCAGGTGAGCCTTTCCCACCCTGATAAGGTATACCCTTCACCTGGCCACTAACCCCCCAGGAGTGGGGCATACCAGCAAGGGGGGCTGTCAGCTGTGCTGCCAAAGGAAGGGCAGGCGGGAGGAGCAGGAATTGGCCATTAAGAGCCCTACACTGGCAGTGGATGCCCCCAACTATATGGCCTGCCTGGCTTTTCCAGGAGTAAGGTCTGTGTGCAGGTTGCCTCCTTGTTTCGTAGATGAGAGCATGGAAGCCTAGAGTGATTCCACTCTTGTCCAAGGCCAGACAGCACTTTAGTGCCTCACCCCAGCCTGCATCTGAAGTCCTGGGCTCCCTGATCCTTCCTTCCTGGCAAGTGGCCCATCCTGTAGTCAGGACAGAGATGTGCAGGAGCAACCTGGGCCTGTGACTGGGCCCCTTTGTCTGGCCAGGGAGAAAAGCAGAGAGATGACGGCATAAAGTCTTTATCACAGGGCCCTTGGGCAGGCCAGCTCCTCCTGGCCACAGACAGAATCAAAAACACATACAAAACCTTAATTAAATCAATGAATCATTAGCTGTAATAGTGTCCATACAACTCTGACCAAGGAATAAGGGTGGCCGAATGACCAAAAATGACCAGGATGACCTGGGATGACCAGGGTGGCTGGCTGGCAGGGTCTTCAGTGGCTTGGAACTGTGGCTTGGGGGTTATCTGGCTCCTGCCTCCCCCAGACCTGCAGCCCAGATCGCCTGCGGAAATCTGAGGACCAGCCACCTTCTCCCTGACCCAACAGTTTTGAGATCAGAGCTGCTCAGAAAGGTAGTGCTGTGTCCCATGGGAGGCACTGGGGACGAATCATGCAGCCACTGAAGGGCACGGATGCTGTGACTGCCCTGGGCCTGACTGCAGTCCTGGGCGCTGTGCCCTTACTGCCTTCTCCCCACCCTCTCACTTCTTTCCCTTGCTCGCTTGCCTGCCCTTCACACACCAGAGGACCCTGAATGTCCGGCGGGGAGTACACTGAATCTGAGGAGCCCAGGCCCAGGACTGTGCTCAGAGCCTGCTTAAGTTGACATACAGCCTCTGGGCATGTGATTTCCTTTCTCCATCAGAGTGTCTGAGCTTCAGCTGAAGTATTACACTCCTAACTCATCACATGTCAATATTAACTTCTCCCACTTATAAATCAGCCTCTCTCCCCACCTCATGCCTGCCTCTCTTCCTCTCCCTCTCTCTCTCCCTTTACTGCCCAGGCTCAGCTGCTAGGTGGGGTTGAACATTGCCCCCAGTGTACATCTGGAAACTCTGAGGGGTGTTTCCCCCATGCCTCTTGTGCCTCTTTTCCCATGGTGATGCCCAAGTGACAGCTCAGGAAGGTGACAGGGCAGCCCCGAGCCAGTCTGCTGCGGGAAAGCTCACCGACTGCCCCCACCATGTCTAACAGACCTTCAGGTGACAGGCTTCTATTTTTTACTGTGGTAAAAAAAATATAAGCTACCACCTTAACCATGTTTAATTGTACAGGTCAGTAGAGTACTCACATTGTGGTATATTCACATCGCTGAGAACAGACCTCAAGGACATTTTCACCTTGCAAATTGGAAACTGTTCCTATGTAACAGTTCCCCCACCCTGGCCTCCCCAGCCCTGGTGCCCTCCACACTGGTTTCCATCTCTGTAAGCTTGACTGCTCCAGATACCTCATGTGAGCAGAGCCATACAAGATTTGTCCTTTCACAGCTGGCTTACTTTATTTGTGTGATGTCCTCAAGTCCACCCATATGGCAGCTTGTAGCAGAATTCCTTCCTTGTCAAGACTGAAGAATGTGTGCTTACACCACATGTTGTTTATCCATTGACCAGGCAGACAGGTCCTCTGATGCCCCCCAGGCCATGGAGAAAAAGGTGCTCAGTCAGTACTCAGGGGAGGCCTAAGCACAAGGTGACCCAGCCGAGTCTGTGCTCAGAGTGAAGCTCCATGCTGTGTGTCACATGAGGGCAGAGCAGGGAGCTCTGTGTTAGCTGCTGTCTGCTTAGGCCTCTGGGTGTTCCCTCCACACACTCTGTGCTAAGGAGCATCCTCAGATGCCTAGCCCTATGTCCACCCCCAGGAGGAGTGCACTCTGCCTGGTGCTTCAGGGCCAAGAGCTCCCTAGGTACATGGCCAGTGAGGAACAGAACACACTGACTAGTGGACTGCTGCTTGTGCTAAGTCCTTCTGCCCTGCTGCCTTTCTGGAACCCTGAAATCTCTACTGTTTCAGGAATCTGTGCCCAGGGCAGGAGCTGGGAAACCTGAGAGAGTCCCTGGAGAGTCCAGGAGAGTCCCTGGGTACGGGGCAAGCTGCCTTGAGCATGTGCCTTTGTGATGTTTGGGCTCCATCTGGGAGGTCGGCGATCCATAGCCACCCTGCAGCTTGCTGTGTAATATATGCCTGTAAAACATGTAGACAGTGTCGCCACAATCTGTTGCCTGTGGGACTGAGATTTAAGGACTGCTCCATTCATCATGCCCACACCTGCTATGCGTGCAGGGAGGGGACTTGCCACCCAGAGCTCTCAGGCATCCTCAGGCTGCACTCCCCAAGCCCTTCCACCATGTACGTTAACTGTTTCCCATCCAGGCAGTAGGGTGAGCTGCTGCTCAAAGCAGAGAGCCAGGAAAGAACAGGGGTAATCAAGGGAAGTGCGAAAGCCCTGGAGGTGGGAGGGGATAAGAATGAAGTTTCCCAGGATCCTGCCTCCAGGAGAAAAACAGCTGAAAATGGCTGTGTCCAGGGGTCCCCAGATAATGCGTCTCAGTGATTTGACAGCTCTAGAAGCAGGAGACAAGGAGGCATGTGACCTATGGTAACGCCTGAGCCTCTTACCTCAGTGTCCCCTAAGTGAACTGGCCTGTGCATGGGTGGGGAAGGGAATAAAGAGCCACTGGCAGAGGGGCTGGGGATATAGCTCGGTGGAATAAGCGCTTGCCTAGCAAGCACAGGGTCCTGAGTTCAATCCCCAGTACCGCAAAAAAAAAAAAAAAAAAAAAAAAAAAAAAAAAAAAAAAAAAAAAAAAAAAAAAAAAAAAAAAAAAAAAGCCACTGGCAGACATCAAAGCACAAAGGATGGTGAGCTGTCATTTAGCCTTTCCATTCCAAGCCTCAGTGCCCACCTAAGGGTGCTGCCCCAAGGCCATGAAAGGAGAAGGTATGAGACAGTGCCTGTGAGGGGAAACAGAGGCAGGGAAAGCCAAGCCAGAGTCCAGTTCCCTGGAGTGCCAGCCTCCAGTATCTGTCACACTGCTGCGTACCAACCAGGTCTGGGAGTCATCCTGCTAGCCAAGCTGCCTGATGGCCAGTTTGTGCTGACCCACAGGAAGGAGCGCAGTCCCACCATTTGCTGTCTCTTTTTCTCTGGCACTGGGGTTCAGCTGAATTTCAAAACCAAGTGGTGAGGTGGCTGTCAGTGCTGGCACACTCCTGTGACCCAGTATTAGCAGTGCTGTGAGCCATGTGCTTTCCACAGATCCCTCCACTGACCCCAGAATAGCCCTGTGAGAGTTACAGGTAAGGAAACTGAGTCAGAGATGCCAGTGAAGCTTCTTCATTGTATTCAGGTCCTGGGCCTAGAAGAGAGGAAGGCACGGTGCCCCAGAGGACCTCAGCATGGTCTGGGCCCCACAGATGACTGTGAAAGGAGCACGTGCATGGCGGGATAGGGTCAGACATCAGGTGGCACAGTCACCTCAGCTGCTGCAGCCTGGGCAGGGCACGGCCAGAGAAGATGCCAGAGCAGGAAGTAGAAACCCAACAGACATAAAGTGCAAGCGCATCTCGTCGTGCCAACACCCTTACCCACAACAGCAAAAATCTCAGCACCCAGGGAAGCTGAGGCAGAGAAGAGCTGGGCCAACAGAGCAGAAAGGGAGATGCCACAGAAGCAGATAAGTGTTGGCTGCCGGCACCCTCCCTCCAGGACAGGGGCCCTGCCAGCCTGAGAGGCCACGCACTTGGCTTGGCCCACCCAAGGCTCACACTCAGTGCCAGGAACAAACCCACCTGATTTACCTGGCCCACTTGGTTCCGGTGCACAGGCATTGCAGGGATCCATGCTGCAGGTGATGCCCTCACCTGACCGGTCCTAGAGACCCTTGTTGTACCCAGTGCCCAGCACCAGGCAGGCCAACTGCTGGCCCGCCATCTATCTTGGAAGAGTCTAAGGCCGCTGCAGTCTTTCTGGGTCCTGGGATGACCTCTGCCACTGCTGGTGCATGGCAGCTTGGCAGAAGAAGGGACAGGGCCTCCAGCCAGCTGCCCACATGACCCTTGGTACCCCTGTTTTGCTAGCAATTGCAGATTGGCTTCCTTGCCCTGCTAACTCTGCTGTTCATCTGGTACCAGAATAGGCTGAATTCATCCTCCTCTGCTCATGCCCTGTGGCAGAGCTGACCCAGTGGGTGTTCATCCATGGGAGGCAAAGAGCTGTCCTGGATGGAGAAGAGTGACAGCCCCAGGTCTGGAGCAGACCGCTAGGAGCTAAGGCCCAGCAAGTACAGTGGAGGAATCAAGGATGGTCCCAAGACTTTCATGTCAGCTTCTGAAACAAGAGCCAAAGAAAGAAGCTTGAATGGGGAACTACTTGGGAGAAGGTGGTTGGAGCTTAGTCAGGCCACACTGGAACATGCCAGAACAACAGGAGGAGCCTAACAACACTGTGCTGGGATGGGGGGGAAGCTGAGGCCAGAGGACAGCAATGGGTCTTTCAGTGGCTTCACACCATGTGACCAGTCCAAGCTTAGCCAGTGAGACAGAACTGTCTCACTATCCGAGCCCCTGTCTTCCTCCCTGCCTCTCTCTCAGGGCTGATGTGGGCTGCCAGGCTGATGTGGGCTCCAGGGTCTCTAGCTCTCACCTGCCTTCCAGCACCAAGGAGTCAGAGGGAAGCAAGACCAAACAGCCTGTGCCAGGCCTTCCCCAGGCTGTCAGGTTGACAGCAACAACAGTGTCTATATACTGGCTCCAGCCATGTACTGGATATTTATGATGATTTTTTTTCTAATAATCCTGACAACCTAGTAGGGAAAGAACAACTTTTATTCTCATTTTACAGATGGCCAAGCCAAGGTTTAGGGAGGTTCCCTTGCTGACATCTCACAGCAGAGAAGGAGAGAAGCTTTCATGGCTCTTCTCGCTGCTGTACAGCCTTGCGGGCATCTCTCCCTGGGCAGAAGAGAGTGAACAGAAGATGGGAGAGGGGATGGAAGGCCATGGCAGGCGCTGGGCAGGAGCAAGGGTGGGTTGGTCCATCTGCCTGGTTGGTCCATGCCTCTGTGCCGTCGCCCAGCCCCTGGGTGTGGACAGCCCTGTGTCTGGCCTCTAACCATAGAATGTGGCAGAAATGGGGGGGGCCTGTCCCTCCCTTGGTTATTCTGAGTGGTGGGCGATTCCAGCTGGCTGAGGCCCGATGAGGTAGGAGGCTGGCTGGGAGACCTATGTGGCAAGGCTGTGAGCCACATGGCCCTCACTGTGCCTGGGAGCCCCAGCCCTTGGTCTGCCTCTGCAAGGCAGTGGACTTTGCCAGAAGCCTGCAGGAGCAAAGAGCAGTTTCTTCCCAGTCAGCCCTGCAGATGAAAACACAGCCCAGCCATCCTTTGCAGGCTCCTAGAACCCTGTGAAGCCAAGCCTGGGCTCCAAGCCATAGGAACTGAAGAGATCAAATGGGTGCTGTTTTAGGCTCCCAAGGATGTGGGAATTTGTTAGAGCAGTGGAAAATGAGTACATTTTTTCCTGGAAATAGTAGTCTTCCCTTCCAAAAGCTGGCGTGGCTGCCAGAACGGGCCTAGGGCAAAGAAGGGAAACCAAGGAGGTAGAGGAGGCACCACTTTCCAAAACTAAGACTCTCCTCTGATCCTAGGTCAGGCTGCAGGGCTCTTTTCAGGGGCTGCTCCCCCAGCCTTCAAACTCCCAAAGCATCTCCACTGTGTAGACAAGGGCTGAGGGGTCTGCCCTCTCCTGCTGGTTGTCAGCACATTCCTGCTGAACACTTTCCCCACTCAGCCACAGAGCACCCTTATGACATGGGCAGTCACCCATCAGGACCCAGGATGTGGTGGCTTTTCTCTGGGCTCCTCCACTGGCCTTCTGGCCACTGTCCAGCTGTCCACAGTTCTCCATCAGGTCTGTCTCTCTGGCTGCCCTCTCTACCCTCTTGAAAAACCAAGCAGCAGGTCATCTGTCTGCTGTGCCCATCCTGCACATGCCCAGAAAAGGGCAAAAACCCAATGTTCCCTCAGGACAAAGCACTAGATGTTTTCTCTCAGGTTGTTCTGCATGGAGGCTCTGGAGTGAGAACATGTCTTTCTCCCTGGAGAACACTAGCTGCACAATTCAGGAAACTGCAGTAAGACCAGCTGGGGCCAATTTTTATCCCATTCAAAGTCCTGCCATGAACTAAAATGGACTTTCTAGAACCACAATACACCAAAATCAAATTTTCATTATTCATAGAATCACAATCCGAGTCTAATCTGAAGGCTGTTGCTTGGAATATAAAAACAAATAAATTACCTGAAAATACAAAAATTCAATGAATTACATTTTTGACACTGTCAGGCTGGGAGGAAACTAAAGTAGGTGAGCATTCTTTACACTAAGCCTGCACTGACATAATTTTTCCTTCAGTTCCAGCCGTTGGCTGGGTTTTCCCAGTTAGAAGCAAGTAAGGTGGTAGAGACCTAGAATGCACACTGCCTTTCCTGTCAGAGCATCTGCATGTACCACCCACAGGGGGTAGGCATCCCAGCCCAGGGTGGAGTGGGGCCTGCAGGTGCTGTGCAAGCAGGATTAGGAGCCTCGATGACCCTTCCCAGGACTCTGGAGCTGACCACCTGTGTGAGCAGAACAGAACACACCTAGCAAGGTCAGAGTGCTCAGGCATTGGGACAGAAGCCACCAGTGGGTGGACTCAAGGGTGGACCAGGAAAGCCAGAAAGCAAAGCCCAGAAGTATCAGTAGGAAAGCGGCAGTATGTGCTCAGCAGTTACCTGGGTCCATCTTAGGCCTCTGCTCACTCCTAACATCTGACCTGTAAGCATCAGTTTCCTCCTATGCAAAATAGGGACAAGATCTCCCTGCCTGCTTCTCAGGTCTGTGGAGATAATCAAGTGACTGGGTTTATAAAGGAAACCCTACTGCCTCCACGTAGGACCGACAGCAGAACCTGCTAGATGAGGAGAGGGAGGCCTGAAGGGACCCTATGTGTTCTGGAGATTGGTGGCACACAGGGGGCGGATACTTGTGTCCTGCCCTCTGGCAGAGGCTGAGGGGGCACAGGGCAGCAGTGCTGCTGGCTAGCAGCTGGGACTGGCTTAATGAAGTATGGATTGACTGGCAGGGAGCTGATTAGCTCCGGCATCAGGCTTTCCCTGAGCATCGCCTACAGAATCAATACTAATCCCTTGATCCCATTAGGGGCTCCTGTGGCTCTCTGGGACAAATTCTGTGCCTTCCTCTCTTGGGGGGCACTGCTTAAGGCTGGAGGGAGATGCTGCAGGCTGGGCCACAACCCCTCCCATTATCTTATTTTATACATTATGCCCAGAGGCCTGGGAGCCTTCCCCAGCCACCCGGGTCCCCCCCAGCTCCACTTGTGGGGCTGGTTAGGATCCCATATGAAGAGGAGATCTCCACCCTCTCTCAGTACCAGGGGACACAGGCCCCTGGGTAGCCTAATGCAGTGTTGGGCATGGACCCGGTGCCCTGTGTGCCCATTAGCAACTTGCCTAATGTCCCCACACAGGACCACGGCCAGCTCCAACGTGATGTGCGGGGATCCCCCCCTCACACTGGGCAGATGCTTGCTCCCCAAGAAGCAGAAACATTTGTCCCTGTTTATGATGGTAATGATGGTTGCACTGGAATACTATGTAGCCACTGAAATGGTGTATTGAGATAAGCACATTATTTCTATGAAAAGTAGACAGAATGTTCTCAAAAGATGCCATAAAATGAGTGCAGAAACAGCATTCTCCAAATTAGGTGAAGATCTTTAGGATAGCTGTTAGCCCACTAATGGGCACTGTGCACAGATCAGTCACCAGTTGTCCCTTGGTTTTCCAGTCACTGCAGCAAAATCAGAGCTGGAGACCCCAGGCCTAGCTGAGTGTGGCAGGGGCCAGCAGAGCAGGGCAGCACCCCATCCTTCTTCCCTTGGGCCAGCAGAAGCAGGGCCCTGTATTGAGAAGGCAGGAGGACTGAAAGTTGGCTATCACTGAGTAGTATGGACTCTGGAAAAACAGTCACGTATGAGCAAGCATGGGGAAACATCAACTGTAGAACAGCTGGCTCTGTAAATGTCCTTATGTTAAAATGTGTATGGCATGTATGTTTCCAGGCTCTGAAAGAGCCTCCCTTTGCTGGGTTTTCCAAACTATGCACCAATCCTACAGGGTAGGAAGGTTTTGCTCATCCTCCAGGATGAGTGGCATGGGTGAGTCTTGAGTTGTAACTAACCTTTGCCACACATATGCTCACACATGCACACACACAACTCTCAAAGCTTGCATGTACCTTGCGAATACCCTCCTTGAAATGTCATGTGTAACATCTCTCCTCACTATGGCTGGGCGATGCCCAGCTTCCTCCACACATTGCTGTATTGCTCCCGGATCTAACACAGTGCCTTGCCTGCTACAGATGTACAGATGTGCAGTTAGTATTTGTGGAGTGGAATTCAGTAGGTTTCCTCTTCAGTGATAGGGACATGGCAGAGGCTTTCCTGTGAGCACATACAGGGTTAGAAGAAAGCCACTCCATGCCTACAGAATGGCCAGCCTTGAGCCAACTTCACACTGCGCTGGTCCTCATGTCCCAGCTGCTCCAGGGATATGCAGCCTGGCTTGTATTCCCCCCCCCCCACACACACACAGCCTTTCCATGTGAGTCCTGCACAGCCCTTGTTCTCATGCACAGTC
The DNA here is from genome assembly GCA_004027595.1 of Dinomys branickii. Classification (NCBI taxonomy): domain Eukaryota; kingdom Metazoa; phylum Chordata; class Mammalia; order Rodentia; family Dinomyidae; genus Dinomys; species Dinomys branickii. The sequence goes on from PVLD010001840.1 coordinate 89,667, forward strand.
CATGGGATCCTGAGGCCCTGACAGGAATTCCCGCGAGAGAGTCTTCCTAGACATGTCATTTTCCCAGGCTTGCAGCTCTTTCATCACAAAACATTCTGTGAGGAGCTTTGCACTGGCCCTCAGGTCTCACGCTAGCCTGGATGCCCACCTGGACCACACCTACCTTGCTTTTCCAACCTCTCGGAGCCCCAGCTGCCTTAGCTTTACATTGCCAAGATGGAAAAACTGAAAATCATTAGGCTCTTCCAGCACCCTCCATGCTTTAAAGCTGAGGGCGGAGGTCAAGGAAGACAAGCAGCAAGAGCACAGCTCCATGGGACCGTGGCACAGCCCCTGCTTCTGCTGCTCCTCCAGTGACCATTGCCCCTGGGCTCCAGTCCACTGGAGGCTGTGGGGACCCTGGCCGAGGTCGGGGTCAGTCACAGGCACAGTATAGTCCGGGGTGGCACGTCACAATGCCAAGGACCCGGGCCACACCCCTGCCCTGCCCATCCCGAATTCCTGTCCCTCCATGGCACCCCTCCCTGTGGCCAGGCCTCTCCTCTCTGGGTTGATGTTTCTACGTCTCTCATCCAAAGCCAGAAGCCTGAGTCCCTGATGGATTCAGCTCGTGATACAGGGAGCCAACATGCTTTCTCCAAGCCCAGGCAGAAGTTTCAGGAATGGGTTATGGCCCGAGCTGTCCACCCTCCGACCCCATCTCAGACTCTGTGTAGATGCAGCCCCTGCCCTAAGCCCAGCTGCCCTTGAGGAAGCCCACAAGCCTGCCCCCTGCTGGCCAGATACTTTCTCCACAGCTGGGGTGCTGTGTTCTACTAATAACCACCTGGTAATTAGCTCCACAATTTTGCCACTATGCTTATAATAGCTTCCATTAAAGTTATGGGGTTTTCAAGCCATAATGGCTTCAGAGTAATTAATGCACAACTGGGTTTATGGCTAAGTTTATTTTTAGAGCTTTTCTCCCTTACTCCCCTCCTTTTCTTCTCAGATATTTTGATCAAAACACTGGGTGGGATCAGAACACTCCTGTGACCACCCCCTCTTGCCTGTTCCCTTTTCCTCCCTACCCCTTTTCCCTGCTCCCAAGTCCAAGCAGGTGCTGGCTTCCATGCTGCAGGCAGCTGTGGCCGAGGTGGATGGCTCTTAAAATCATCCGGCCAGAGAAAGTGTTTAGCCAGTGTCCCATGTCACCCTGAGCTGGCCCAGGTGGAGGACTCAGGACACCTGTCCTGTGCCCCCAGTGACAACCAGAGGCAGATGGCCAGGTTGAATTCTGGCTCCACCATTTCCTTCTCTGATCTGATGCAAACTGCCCTCTCCGGCCTGAGTGAATACGGCCCTAAAATAGGGATCAAAACAGTACAGCCACACAGGGAAGCTGTGAGCATCACTGGCAGGTGTGCTAGTGCTGAGCACAGTGCCTGGGCATCAGACTGCAACAGGAAAGCTACTGTCATTTACAGCAGACAGTGCAGACAAGCTGAGGCTGAGCAGGCACCAGAGGTGAGGACTGTGGAATCAAGTTGCTGCCCAAAAGAGGTATAACAAGGAGGGCCTGCCTGGAGGGGCACCTACATGGGCCTCATGCTCATCCCTTTTCTCAGCTTTCTCCTTCTTGGAATTAGAACCTTCCCCAAAACAGCAACATTTGAGCATGCTCCTTTGCAAGTCTCAAAGGATACAGAAAAAATCTTCCCAGATATTTTAGAAGGTCCAGACAGGCCCAGCTTTCTTGTCTTAATGTATTCTGTTGCTATAGCAGACCACCTGATCCTGGGTAGTTTAGAGAGGAAAGATGTATATTTGGCTCAAAGTTCTGGAGGCTGGAAGCCCAAGACTATGGCACCAGCAGCGGGGCCTTGTGCTGCTTCAAGTCATGGCAGAAAGCAGAGGTGCAGGAAGCAGGCACAGAAAATACAGAGCAGGAGGGATGGCCTTACCTTATGACATCCTGCTCTCAACAGAGAGCCAATGAGCCTACTCCTGTGAGAGTGACATCAACCCTCTGAGTGACTAAATCTTTTCCTAACAGTGCTCCTGTGAGCACTGCCACAGTGACTGCCAACCTCCAACAAAAGTTGCAGAGGGGCCAAACAGTATTCAGACCATAGCACTTCATAAGATGTACCCTGAAATCACGCCAGCCAACATGCAGCCTTGACACAGAATCCTGTGCAGCCTCCCAGTGGCCTGGGTGAGGAGGACAGGACCTTTATCCAGACCGTGTGGCATGAGGTCACTGTGCCTCACACAAATTTCATGGGGTGGGTGCTGGGCTGTTACTTGCTGGGCCAGCTGAGGGGATGCCACACCCAGACAGAACAGCAACCCTCCTTGTGGGCCCTACTTCTGCCCTCTGTCCACAACACTTAACTCCATGTGCCTTCCATCCAAAGGAATGAAGGGTGCTGGCCAACATCTGTCCACAGATTCTGGAGGCATCAGGCCTTTGTGGGAAGGGGTGGGCAGGAGAACCAACTGTGCTTCTTAGTGGGAGGCAGACCTGGGTCTTCCAGCAGGCCTCAGAACTAGCGAGGACTGAGAAGAGATGGGCAGAAGCTCTTTGTGGGCACATCTCTCCACCCTGCCAGAGATGAGCACATGCAGGCTGGGGCTGGAGCCACTGAGCACTGTGACTGGTGATGGTTCAAGGGTTGGCCAGAGAGCACCTAGCTGCCCGCTCTCCCCTTTCCCCTGCAGACCCCAGCTGCAACTGTATAGCTTTGCTCAGAAGTGAAGACAGAAGGAGAGGAAGGGGATGTGACAATTTCCAAATGGCCATGGACTCGATACACTAAGACTTTTCCACCAGAGAAAGCAAGTCCTAGAGTGGGTGGCTGCCCACAGATAGCAAAACTGAGTGCACATTTGAGTGTGGCACATTCTCCCTGCAAGGGTACCTTTCCTGGGGCCCTGCAGCTGCCATTTCTGAGAAGTTTCTCCCCAAGACCTAGCAGCCACAGGGGGTACCCCATTCCCATGGCTGCCCAACCCCAGGCAGAATTTCCACAAGCATTTCCTACAGACCCTGGCTGGGACAAGAAATTGTGGCATTTCCTCCCAGGGCCTGGCACTAAAGCACACCTTCCTTCCCCTTAAAGGAGGTCTCCAACTCCAACTCCACTATCCAGGCCATGAAGGGCCGCAGGCCTGACCATTTGGACAACATAGTAGCTTGGTTTCTCATCCACTGATAGCAGGGGCAACCAGTAATGTTTAATTCTGAGAACAAACTTGGGAAGTAAGGGCCCTACCCTAAGGATGAGAAAATTGTGGCATACAGAATTGCTGTACCAGGCAAAATTTGAGCAGCTCTCAGGCAGCACATTTTGGACCAACAACTAGGCAGGTGTCTCTGAAGTCCATCATGGCCACACCCGGGACTGGTTGAAAGGCACAGCCTCATCTACACAGGCAGGCAGAAGGAAACTGCAGTGGGGACCTGCCAATGATGGTGACCCCCGTGCCCAGGTTTCTGGCCATCCTCTTCTGCTCTCTCTTGCAGGTGTCCACTTCTGAGGGCTCCTGACCCTACCCTGGACAACCACCCCTTGTTGAAGTGCTCAGCTGGGACCCTCCAAACCTGCTTCCACAATGGGTGGGTTGTGAGCGCTGGTAAGACCCGTTAGCCAGCGTTCGGCTTCCCTGTTCTCTGCATGCCTGGCCGGCCGACCCATGCCTATTCTTTTCTCCCCTTTGCTGCTGCTGCTCTGTGGCTGCCCCTCTCCTGACCTTACTGCCACTCAGGTAATGAGGAGCTGTGGGTGCAGCCAGCCTTGGAGATGCCGAAAAGACGGGACATCCTTGCGATCATCCTCATCGTGCTGCCCTGGACGCTGCTCATCACTGTGTGGCACCAGACCACCCTCGCGCCCCTGCTTGCCGTGCACAAGGGTGAGACACTCTGCCCCAGCACAGCTACCCTTATCCACAGACAGGTTCTTGCTGTGAAGCACTGAGCAGCTAAGAGAGGCCTAGAGATCATCCAGGTCATATTACCCGCCTGAGGTCGGGTATCCCTCTGAGAATCTGGTAAAAAGCTCCCCACATGTGGTTTTAAGATGTACTTGGGATTTGTTTTAATTTAGCGTAATACCAAGACCACCGCCTTGAAGAATTTGTTATTCTCAGTTCCTGAGGGAGCATGCTCTGCAGGCCCATGGGCAAGCACTGGGCAGCCCAGGGCAGACCTGGAGGGAGGGGGTGGCCAAAGCCTTTATTGTGGCTTCAGCAGGAATAAAAGGGCCAAGTAACAACAGAATAGACTCAGAAGTGGAATGTTTGAATCATTTCCGTGGGTTCTAAGATATGAGGCATTTTCTAATTGCTGGGTATTTGGCTAGGGGGTGATTTAGAGCAAGGGAAGATTAGCTTGTATTTGAGTTTGATAAGGTGGTGGTTTGGGGCAAGGGTTCTAGTTGGTTGATTTGCATATGAAAGGTGTGTTTCAGGCAATTGGCTACTGTCACTGGATATCAGTACCCCTGGGAGGCACCCTTCCCAGTTCTGCAATATATATTCTATAATCATGGCATCGATTATAGAAAAATTTTAGAAAACAAGATCAACGTGCACACACGCAAAGCTTTGCATCAGTCTCACCACGTGAGGAACACACCACTCAGAGCAGAGTGAGGGAGAGGGTTTGTGGCCTTTCCCAGATATGTTTTTCTTATTCTTTACGTTTTTACTAGGGCCTCCAGCATTCTGGGCAAGTACTATACCACTGAGCCCCACTAACACTTGTGTTGTGAGATCTGTTTTTGTAGTACTTAAAGAAGGAACCCAGGCCCTTCATGCTGAGCTTTATACCTAGCCCTTAACTTTTTGAAAGAGGGTCTTCCTAAGCCTCCTAGAATCTGTATGGTGTTCTAAACCTGTCAAAGAGAGTGCTATGTTTCCCCTTTTCCTGCTTAGGAGATTCTGATCTATCAAGAGTCCTTCCAGCAGCACTGGGATTGAGCCATCTCTCCTGCCCTGAATCTCAAGCCTGCCTTTCTGTCTCACACCGGAGTTCCCTCCACTCCAACACTTTCCACATGCCCCACATCTGGCTACCCTCACTCCTCAGCCTTTAGTCTGACACTTTTGGGGATGAATACTTTTAAGCAAGGGCAATTCTCCCCTTGCAATGTTCATTACTCTTTTCCTTTTTTTCTTTTAATGAGGTGCTGAGGGTGGAACCAAGGGCCTCACACATGCTAGGCAAGAGCTGTATCACTGAGCTCCATGCCCAGCTCAAAGTATCATCATCTTACATGGCAGCATGAAAAATAAGAAGGCTCCCAAGCCCAGCACAGCAACAGGGAGGATAACTCTGGAGTCGGGCCTAGGAATCTCCTGTCACCAAGTGATTCGGATGCAGACTGTATCCATGGAGCAATCGCTGCTATGCCGCTCAGTTCAATATCAGGCCCTGCAGAACCTCCTGCAGTCCCTGCAGTTTTCTTGAGCAAAGGCCAGTCTCAGGATTGCTGCAGCCCCACTGCCTGCACTGGGTCCTTTGGGCCTGAAGATATTCTCTGCTTCTCACTCCAGCACTTCTCACTGGTACCTGTCAGTTGAGAATCATGGTTATCCTGAAAATATATTACTCCAGAGGGGTTACACTGCCATATATAAAACAATGTATCTGTTGGCAGAGCTAGGGTCGGGGACACCTGGCTGTTTTGCCAAGCACTGGTGCTATGCCCAAAGGTGTGACTTGGCACCCTGTCTCCCCAGGGCAAGCCGAGATGGATGGACAAAGTGATCCTGCAGCTGAATGAAGGGTTACAAGCAGGTCTTCCTGACTCCAAGTTGCAGAAACATGAGGCCAGTGGGAAGTGTAGGGTGCAGGCTGAGTCCTAGCACAGGAGCCCTTTCCTGGCACAGGCCTGTACCTGTTGGGGTGACCTGAACAACAGAGTATAGGCCAACTGTTTTAAACCTCCTTCCCTGACCTCAGTTTCCTTTTTGACTGCAAAGTACATTAAACTTTATATCCTGGTCAGAATCTTGGACATGCATCACTCTTCAACCTTGTTCCTTTTTCGGTTTGACCCACAATGCTTCCAGAAAGCCTCCTTTGATGAGCTGCATCTGTGCTGCTCTCCTCCCTGCATCCCCCCGCCTTACCCTACCTGTGGCCCGGGTAGCTGGTTCCCAGCTGCTAAGCACCAAGAGCAGCTCCTCTTTAAGGTTTGACCATATCAGACTCCACACAAGCACCCTACACACCCTGCATGCTGTCAGGAAGAGTGGTAGGCTGGAGGGCAGAGCAGAAATGCTGAACCCAGTACCCTCCATGTGGCCATGTTCCTTCTATCCTTGCTATGATCACATGGGGCCAAAAGGAAGTAGGGCAGCTAGCATCCTACACAAGAAAAAATGCTCCTAACTGTGCCTGGCAGTGCTCTGCACTCAGAGTGTATTAATCCACAGAATAACTCAATAAAGTGGATGCTATTGATAGCTCCTAAAATCAAGTCACCAGAAGCTAAGTGACTTGCTCAAGAACACATAGTTTACAAGAGTAGGGCAGGGTCTGAGCCTGGGCATCCAGGCTGCTGGGTCTGTTCTCTGTCCACTACCTCCCTGCTATGATAACACACCATGGGCAGCAAGGGCCACACCATCTGTGCAGGGGCCCTTCCAACACAGAGACAAAGCTTGAAACCAGAATACCAGTGGCCCACATGGCTCCTCTTAACACGACTGCTATTTTCTCTGTGAGGAAAATGTCTAGGATGTAAGAAAACCCTTGGTTGCTAGAGCTGCCTCCAGGAGGGGCAGGTTACCCCCAGCAAGTGCAGGACTCCCACACCTGAGTGTGTGGCTAGGAGCTAGGCTCTGAAATTGCTGTCCCTTGCGGCATCCTTGCGGTGGAGACAGGAGACACTGGCTGGATGCTAGGACAGTGGGAAGTTACTGTCCCAGCAGCCGAATGGGAGTGTGCAGAAAGCACAGATCAGGAGGCTGACACCAGGCAAGACAAAGGTCTCTGCTGTGTCCTTTTGTGGACTTCAAAATGGAAGAAAGTTTAAAATCAGGAATAATGTTCAGGCTGCAAAACTGTCTTAACAGCTATGGGCAAAAGCCAGTACAATCAAATGCTGTAGTTAAACATTAAGTTCTGTGCTAAGATTCAGACTTGATTACATAAGGCCTGGAGGGAGAGGCCCCACCCAACTAGAGTTTGTGAAAAATGTGGGGCAGCTCACCTTAGGTTCCTTGGGAGCCACTATGTGCTGTAGCCCCTCTGCTCTGGCTTGTGACACCCGCCGAGTGTGGCAGTGCCACCTTGCAGTGCAGCCAGCTCCACCAGATGCAGCAGCACTAGGGAGGACAGGGTCAGGGCACTTTGTCATGGAAAACCCAGTGCACCAAAGAGCTGAGAATGCAAGCCTGGAGCTTCGCCAGCTGCCCTGGAACAGCGGCGGGCTACCAAGTGTGAGGAGGAGGATGTTATTCCTGTCATCCAGGGAGTCAGCAGGAAGAAATCCCCGAGCATCCCAGGGCCCTGCTCTGATGCTGCTCTGGGATAAAGGACAGGGCTGCCTTGGCAGCGTGCTATCCTCCACCCTGGATCTGGGGTGGGGGCCAGGCCAGGGCTCTCAGCCCCACACGGTCTGTCTCCAACTCCACAGATGAGGGCGTTGACCCCAGGCGAGAGGTGCAGGTGGGCACGGACCCAAGGGAGTACTGCATGTCGGACCGCGACATCGTGGAGGTGGTGCGCACGGAGTATGTGTACACGCGGCCACCGCCGTGGTCTGACACACTGCCGACCATCCACGTGGTGACGCCCACCTACAGCCGGCCGGTGCAGAAGGCCGAGCTCACACGCATGGCCAACACGCTGCTGCACGTGCCCAACCTGCACTGGCTGGTGGTGGAGGACGCGCCACGCCGCACACCGCTGACTGCGCGCCTGCTGCGTGACACGGGCCTCAACTACACGCACCTTCATGTGGAGACGCCCCGCAATTACAAGCTGCGCGGCGACGCCCGTGACCCGCGCATCCCGCGGGGCACCATGCAACGCAACCTGGCACTGCGCTGGCTGCGGGAGACCTTCCCGCGGAACTCCTCACAGCCCGGCGTGGTGTACTTCGCAGACGACGACAACACCTACAGCCTGGAGCTTTTCGAGGAGGTGCCAGCTGAGGAGGGGCTGGGGGGCAGTTGGGAGGGCTCTGGAGAGGGTAGGGTCCCCATGAGGCAGAGGGTCTGTGCAGATGCAGAGAACCAAGGAAAAGGGTGGAAGCCTGCCTGTGGGCCAAACCTTCTCCCGGTGAAAGGAAAGACAGTGGGTTACCACTCCTCAAACCATAGGCCTGATTGAGAGGCGTTGTCCAGAATGTTTTGAGTGGGGACGTTCAACGGCAACCAGAACCCGCTCCTGGGCACGGTCTGAGCTTTCTGTTTAGAAGCTGTGTGAGTCTGGAGGAGGGACGGAGTCCTTTCCTTCTGCGGAGGACAGAGTGTGCTGTCCAGGAGCAAACAGCAACAGGGCCACGTCCAGGAGGCGAGCACCACATTTACCGGCCAAGGCTTGCTGGCACCCTAAGGGAGAGGCCCTCAGGTGCCTATCCCCAGGCCCATGCCTGAGGCAGTACAGGGTGCAGAGCTGCAGACGCCCCAGTCCCCTGTGAGAGATGAGTCCCTTTCCTGTCAGCAGATCAGCTGTCCTGACTCTGCCTCCTCCCTTGTAGATGCGCACCACCAGGAGGGTATCCGTGTGGCCCGTCGCTTTTGTTGGTGGCCTTCGGTACGAGGCCCCAAGGGTTAACGGGGCAGGGAAGGTGGTTGGCTGGAAGACAGTGTTCGACCCTCACCGACCTTTTGCAATCGACATGGCTGGATTTGCCGTCAACCTGCGGCTCATCCTGCAGCGAAGCCAGGCGTACTTCAAGCTGCGTGGCGTGAAGGGAGGCTACCAGGAAAGCAGCCTGCTTCGAGAATTGGTCACCCTCAATGACCTGGAGCCCAAGGCAGCCAACTGCACCAAGGTGAGACCCTTGCAGAGCCAGCAGCTGCAAGGCAGATGTTCCTGAGCCCATCTGGACCCTCTCTACAGGTGGGGCAAGGAAACAGAGCCCCAAAATAGCCTTGCCTTTCTGAAACCCCCACCAAGAGGTCCAGTTTCTCTGTTGCTTGTAAGGTAGTGATGCTGATGCCAGGCGGGGGATGGGAGGGATGGCCTTCAGGGAGTTACAAATGAGAATTCCCGCTCCCCCATCAGAACAGTGGTGTTCCACAGCCTTGCTGCTGAGTACACACACACACACACACACACACATGCTTGCACATGCATGTGCATTACTATGGCAGGTGCACACACGCCTTGCGTGCATATGCACACACATGCACATACACTTAGGAAATCTTGGAACTTGTCCATATTCCATAGTTCTAGATTTCTCCTTTGCAACAGACATTTTGACTGCATCACATGTACAAGTGGTAAGAGTGAGGGGGGCAGGTAAAAATAAAGAACAAGTGAGAAATCTTGATGGAACAAGGACATAGAGGGAGGGAGGGGCAGGAAAAATACTGAGGTCAGAGGAGAGAGCAGGAAGGTGCTGAGTGAGGTCCAGAACCTGCCCCACTTCATTTCCTGTTTCTGGACACAGATCCTGGTCTGGCACACACGCACAGAGAAGCCAGTGTTGGTGAATGAGGGGAAGAAGGGCTTCACTGACCCCTCGGTGGAGATCTGAGCCTCAGGACACAGGTAGGAAGGCAGGCAGCCAGGCCAGGTAAGGAGCTAGGCAGTGTGGCACTGGGGCTTCTCTTAGCCATGTGTGTGGGGCAGAGGGGAGAAAGTGAGAGTGTGTTACTGGGGATTGAACCCAGAGCCTTCCCACTGAGCTATATTCCCAGTCCTTTATTTCTTTAAGACCAGGTCTCCCTACCTAAATATGTCACCCTTAGGCCAGGCTTAAACCATGGTCCTTCTGACTCAGCCTCCCTCCTCTTGGTCTTTGTGGGAAGACAGTGATAAATGTGAGCAAGAAAGCAAGACGTGTGGCTGAAGTCCCCTTCCTGCCCAGCTGCCTGACAGGTGGCAGGTGCCAGATCTCACCCACAGGGCTGGGTTCTGCCACCAGACTCTTGGGATGGCATCACCTTCTTCATTTTACTGTTTCCTAGCCCAAGGCAAGGGGCTGCTACTCAGAAGTGCTTACCAGTTCTGTCCTGAGGTTGCCTCTTCCTTCTGGATGCCCCTTCTGTCACGTACCTGCTCCAGCCAATGATGCTGTGGCTCTCGGCAGGCAGTGGCTCATATACTGAGATCCTACTCCCACACCCGGACCTTTCTCTGTCTGACCCATTTACTCCTGTGCTTCAGGATCTTCATCTGTGCCAGAGGCCCTGAGAACAGTCTGGGGCACCTAACAAGTTCTATTTCAGTTTTGCTATGTTTATTTGATTGTTTAGATCTCTCTGTCGATGTAGGCTGCAGGATGTGTCCATAGTTCAGAGGTAAAGAAGCAGCCTCAGAGGAGTAAAATAACTACCCACTGTGACACCCTGGCCCGAGTGAGTGGTGCTGGGTGAACGGCCAGACCAGGACCTCCTGAGGGCTTTTCTTTGCCCTTGCCCTGCCTCATAAAAGCACTTCTTACAGTTCTCTTCCCTAGGTTGTGCATGCAAAGGCTGGAGCTCAGATGTTGGACAGACATCTGTCCTCAGGCCCCAGGACAACTGCACCCTCCTTGCCCACAGGAACTAAAGGGTTCACTCTGCCCGTTTTGTCCCCTGAACCCTCATAGTCACATTGGCCAGTGCTATGAAGAATGATCAGTATAGACCCTTGTCCCCAGCCCCCTGCCCTTACCTAGACATAAAGAACCTTCTTCACCTGCGCCCAAAAAGACCCCAAAGAAGACTCAGGCTTTGTAGACTCCAGTAGCCCATCTAGGGTGCCAGACTGAGTGGCTGGCATGCTAGCTATGCCCTCTCTGACCCTATCCAGGCTGACCCCTCTGGTTTCTCCTTTGCCCCACAGGAGCCTCCTCCTCAGCCTCAGACCCTGTTCTTGGCCTCCATCCTCTCCCCACAGCTGCTGGACCTCCACGGCAGACTCCTGAGGAAGCACCATCACCTCCTTGCTATTCTAGGGACCTCTTAGAGAGCCCAGCTTGATGCCAGGACAAAAGACAGAGAATTTAAGCACAGAAATCCCAGATCTGTTCTCTCCATCCAACACAACCCAGCACCTGAGAGACTGGGGGATGCAGCTGCCAGCAGCACTGGCACCCAGCACACTCTTGATAAGCTCCCTGCACTGACAAGGCCTGGGCAGCCACACAGGGTTGGGAGGGAGGTGACAAGACTTACAGTCAAGGAGACACGGCCTGCGCTGGCACCCTGCTTCTGCACGGTCACACAGGCTGACCAGCCAGGGAGCACAAAGACCAGAGAGCAGCCCCAGGGCACCACATATGCCCCATGCTCATCTCTGGCACATGCTCTTCCTGAGCCCTGCTCCCAAATCAGACATACCTCTGGCTCTCCTCGGTCCATGTTTACAGAGCATCAGGCTGTCTTTGATCCTGCTGGCACCCAGCCCTGCATGGGGGAGCCTGGGCCTGCCAGAAGTCCCCTGTACCTCAGGCTGTGATGGGAGTGGAGCCCCTTCCTGTTGCCCACTTTCCTCAAGCCTTCTCCTCCAGTACTGGCAAGGAGGTGGCCCAGAGCCAGTACAGGTCACTGACTGACCTGTACCCAGAACCATATCACCCCACTGTCCACACACTGCCTCCCACAACACTAGATTGAGAAGCCGCTTGTCTGGCCAGGAACTGGAAGGGGAGAGGTCCACTTCTTGCTTTGACACCATCAGACCTCAGGGCTGGAGTGAACAGCAGTGGGCAGGCAAGAGCTCCTCTTGCCTAGTTTTGTGTGTGTGTGTGTGTGTGTGTGTGTGTGTGTAAGAGGGAATGGCAGAGGGATTTAGGGAAAGGGAGCAATTTCCACTGAACACTGAGAGGAGACTTGAGTACACATTGTTTTGGAAATCATTCTATATTTAAAAAAAAAATAGGAAAGAAAATCTCACTTCTCCCTAAGTTGGGAACATACAGAGCCAGCCTGCCTCATACCCAGCTGCTCCTTCCACCCCAGAGAGAACAGTGTGTGGTAAGCAGCTGCCCTCCATTGGGGGGCACTAGACAGGTCCTGGCCCGAGGCCAAGCAAGCCCTCCGGTATGATATAGAGCATACTCCTGCAGATTGGAAGCACAATTTTTCTCCCAAGTGGAGGAAAAGGAAAGGGCCCAAGCCTTCTGAAGAGGTGTTTATTTTTTAACTGCTAACAGCCCCTACTCCATTAAAACTCACAGGACAGATTTGCAGACCACTGAGACCATCCTGGGTGGATGGGTGGGACTCAGTCCAGAAACCTAATATTGAGAGCATAGCACTAGCTGCCTATCTGGAAGTGGATTTCACATTCCATGTTGTTCACCAGATCATCCTCTGGAATCAGATCCAGAGCCACCTCACAGAACGTCTTCCCCAGCCTCTACACTTGGCAATAGACCACTCGGCATCAAGTGAGGGGACACAGGAGAGGGAGGAGGTGAGCACAGGGCATCCATCAGTGAGTGAACTTACATCTGTGCACTCTATGCCTCACATGAGGAAACTGGCCCTGAACACCAAGGTCAGATTGGCTGGCCTGAGATCATCTTCTTAGCCAAAACCCAGGGCTCATTTTCAGGAAATTGACAATGAACAACAAAATGGAGAATTTTTTTTTTGACAGATGCTAGTTTGGTTGTTTTTTCCCTAATATCCTCTCTTAGATGCATGTATATTTATTTATAATTATAACCCTGGTGGAGTGCAGCTTTCTCTTTGTTGGGAATGAGTTTATTGTAAATCAGAACTTGTCCACAACAGCCACCTATTCTCCAAACCCAGGCTCCTCTCTGCTCCCATGCTGGCAAGCCCGCCCCAAGGTGAGGCCAGGATTAGGCATTCTGAGGGCAGAGGCTGGGGTAGTGTGGAGCTCAGGCAGCTGCGCCATCTGCTCCTTTTTCTTTTAACTGTAATTTGTTTTCAAAATTAAAAGTCAAATATGGTTTTTAACATCCTAATCTTCTCCAGCACTGCATTCTTTTATTCTCCTGTACTGATGTGGGCATCTAACAGGTGTTCACAGTGCACCTGCTTTGACCAGGTGTTGTTCTAAAACCCAACACACTGCAGCGAAAAAACAGAGCCCCGGTCTTCACGTCGCTTACCCTTTACCACCAGGACTCGGTTGACAAACGCACAGCATCTCAAATGTGATCTGCTGCAAGGAGAGGCTCAGGGGTGGGACATGAAGAGTGGCAGCAGTGAAGGGGGCTAAGGTTCTATGTGGGCTGGTCAGAAAGGTCTCCCTTAAACGGTGATTTTGAGCAGAGCGGCAACACCCTACATGCAGCTCACAGGGTCAGAACATCCTGAGAACAGCTCTCTCTGCTGGTAGGAGGGCACTTAGCATGTTCATAGCACAAAGGTTCATGTAGCTGCAACTGATGGGCAAGGGAAGAGGGCCAAGGTGCACTAGGAGACAAGGTGGGCACATGGGGTGGGTGCCACGGAACCAGGGTAAAGCTTTTGGTTTCTACGCTGAGTGAAACAAGGCATTGCAGGGCTCGGCACAGGGAACCAACATGATCCAGCTAGCTTTGTGGAAGAACCATTCTGTTTCCCATGCTGGCAGATGGAGAAGGCAAGGGCCAGCAGGAAGGCAGGTAGAGACCATGATAGGTTTTCTGAGGGCAAAAGCTTCAGGACAGAGACAAATGGCTGAATTCCAGTTGTGTTTAACATGGAGAGCTTGCTGAGGGACTAGGAGGAGGACATAAAGAGCCAAAAATAATCCTAGGCACACAGAAGAGAATTGCCATTGCTTGACATGGGGCAAAGTGCAGCAGGGAACTTGGGGGGAAATTGGAATCCTATTCCAGATGCCTGCTAGACATATGGAGGGGATGGTGAAGGGACAGCTGCCTGTGCACCTAGAGTGAGACTGGGGACAGACATTCGTGTCAAGGCTGTTTACAAAGCCACAGGTCATGCAGGTATGCCCCATGCAATAAGTATGGACAGAGGAAAGAAGCCTAGTGTTAAGTTCCAGTTCACTGTTTTCCAGCAGGGTTGAGCTTTGCAGAAACCCCATTCCTATGTAATGCACAATGAAGTGACACTGTGACACTGTTCCCTGACTCAGGCCACACCTGAGCAACCGTGGGCTCACCCATATCTTAGCTCAATGCCTACCATTCTAGTGAGCTCAGAAAGAGCTGGTGAGTTTGGACAAAATTAGGCACTGTGCCCCGTCTGTCTTTCTAGCCACTGTCCACAGTCTTCACTTTAATTAGCTTCTTTTCTCTACCCTTGGTCACCACATGAGGCCCCACGACTGGCTGCACACTAGGGTACCCCCACTGTGGACCCTGTGTTTGGGCAACCTGTCCTCCCAACACCATGCGGGAATTCTGCTCAAAAGGTATGTGCTGTCTGCCTTTGACTGTTACTAAATATAATTAGTTTTAGGTAGTGCATATCAGATGTAGTTTAAGAAGAAAACACCACTACCCACCACTAACACCTAACTCAGCATCCTTGGCTGTTTGGAGCATTTTTATTCCCATCCATCAGCATGAGAATGCTTTGTATTTGACCTCTCCTTTCCAGTGACCCTTCCAACCCAGTAACATTTCAAGGAGAACCACAGTCCAGAGGAAGCCAGGGGTATGGATGGGCACCAGGTGGGTGTGGCAGTGTCTACATCTCCAAGGACCAGCAGTGAAATGTGTGCCTCAGCCCAGCTGCCTTCTCCACTGGTTTAGAGTGGGACAGACAAGGCAGAGACATTGGCAAAGAGGATCTGGTTCATCTCTATTGCTTTATTGCAATTCAGGACAGTGAACCTGAGCCAAACTGTTGGATTTGATCTGAGAGAAAAAGCCTTCAATCTGGACATGGAGACAGCTGCACAGAAAGGCTACCTTTCCTCCTGCTGCCTAGTCATGAAGGGAAGGGGATATACAAAACTAAGGACAGTGGCTAGACTAGACTTGTGTGCCTTCTGGCTACCCCAACATTCTCTGGGGCCATCTGCCCAATACCACTTAGCTGGACCTCCGCCTTTCCCTCCCTGGAAGCCAGATGTGGGGTGTGCTTTCTGCTAGGATCCACATTTCTCTTCAAAGGACACTTCTCAGTGAGTAGAACCGGAAATGTTTTCTGATTTAGGAGAGTGAGTGGGTACTTCTGTTTCTCTTAAGCTTAGTTTGTCATCCTATCCAATGCAGAGATTATAGGAATGAAAAAGAGAAAACATCGTTTCTCCAGTGGAGGCAGCTCATGGAGGGTGCTGAAGAGAAAACAAAGTCGACTCAGGTGAGACCCCTTCCCTATCCTCTACAAATGGCAGCAGACCTACAGCTTCAGGAACACAAAGGGGCCATGTGGGGCGTAGCCACAACCCTGGACATTGAAAGTGTACCTGTGTCCTGCAGACTGACCAGCAGGACTTTGACTCTGGAGCAGAGGTGACACCCCAGCTTCAGCACCTTGTCTGAGGGCCCAGCATTCATCACTGGCATCTGACTAAACACTCCCAGCTCTCAGAGATGTTCCTGAGGGCTCTCCCATGAGGGCAAGGAAGTGCAAGGCACTGCAAGGACTAGCCACAGAGTCAGGCTGAGGAGCCAGCTAGGAAGAGGGAGTCCCTTTGCCATTCCACCATGCTCCTCAGGACACCCCAGGTGTAGGGTTTTGGACCAAAGGTAGTCTGTGCCCTTCACTTCCCTAAGGTTGCTTCTTAAGGAGACTCCTATATGGAGATCGAAGCAGCAAGTCCAGGCAGGAAGCATGAGTTGCTGCTCAGTGAATATACTGGTTCCTCCCTAGGTGGGGTGTATCAGTGGATTGCACCATGGGACCTGCCATGGTCTCCTCAAAAACAATGACCTGTGGGAGAGAGAGCTGGACTGTAGGCTCTTTCCTGGAGCCAGACCAGGGGGCCATGTGGTGGCAAAGTTGGAAGGGAAGGGAAGAGGCTGCCTGGAATTTCTTACTCTCCCTCGTTCTGACCAAAGACTCCCAGGGTAGCATTTTGATGACAGGAGGAGAGGGATGGGAAGGGAGTCACAAGGAAAAGAAGAGGAGGCCAGAAGTGCTCCCACCTGGTTGGCTCCTGAGTTCAGCCAGGCCCCTGGGAGGTAGAGAGTCTGCTGGGGTCCGATGTTCCAGTATCTTCCAAGGATTTGGCCATTGACCACCACAACCCCTTTCTCCCAACCCTTCAAACAGAGTAGTGGGGCATTAGTCTACCACAAGGGCCAAAACAGTAGCATCACAGAAGGCAGAGACACAGTCAGACACACAGCCTATGTTCTTCACTCAGCTTTGGAGACCACAAAGGTGTGCAGGTGAAGAAGGCATTCTGCCTCTCACCCTGCTAGCTCTAAGCTACCCAGGCTGGGTACCCCCATGCTAGCTAGGTAAGAACCCAGGCCCAAGCAGCACCACCAGGTACTTCTGCTTTGAGACCCTGACCCTGACCCTGCCTCAGAGGGCCCTGGGGCACTTTTAGATGGGCAACCCAGGTGCCACAGAGGCTTCTAGACAGGCCAAGCACAAGGGCTGTGGCTCAGAGCCCTGAGAGCTATGAGGTCCAGGGCAGGGAAAGGGGCCCACAAACCTCCAGCTTCAGAAACGTGTCAGTAGGGGAAGGGACGACAGACAGGGCACCCAAGAAGAAAGCAGGGAACGTAGGTGCTTCAGGGACAGTACTCCACGCATCAGTGCCGAACCTAAGGAGAGAACATGGCAGGAGTGGGTGGGAGGGGCTTACCCAGGTCTGGTTCCAGGCACCCTCCCCACCTGAAGGCCCCATATCCCCACCTCCTGCCTCTTCACCAGGCCACAGGAATGGCAGCCAGGTGGCACAATGGACATTCCCTCCCTAACAGCACAGGGTTCTGGCATGACACTGCCCTCATCTGACCAAGTACCTGGGTCTCAGTTCATCTGTGCACCTGCAGGCACCCATGGGGCAGTTGGGGCCTAGAGCTCACCACACAGCATCTGCACACCCACGTGGACTCAGGAAGGGACCCACCTCTGAAAGAAGCTCTTTTTCATATCAAGGCTGTAGATTTTGAAGTTTTTCAGGGGAGAGTTACTTAGATAGAGATTTCCAATCAAACCTGTGAGGAAGAGGCCAGGAAACATGAGCAAGCCCAATGCAGGGGTAGCCGGCTGGATTTTGCCAGGGCCATCACAGAAAAGTTCAAGTTTGGGCTTCTCCTGAAGCAGGCGCTGCTGCCTACAGAGCTCTGCATTGTGGACAAAGCCTCCTATTCATGCCAGTGAGATGATAACCGGCAAAAGCATGACTTCCAAGGCTGTAGAAAGAATGATCTACCCAAGCACAGGGCCAGAGCTGTTATGTCACAAGGTGAGACATCTCTGGTCTCTCTGAAGGAAGCTCTGTATGACTGAGAGGTGACAGGGTGCAGGCCTAGCTTCAAGGTCAGTATCACCAGGGTCCCAGGCTAATAGACCTGAACTCAGCCAGAAACCTTCAACCCAACGCAGGACTGAAGAGACATTTTGAAAGTATTTACATCATGAGCACATGGTAGTATCACTTGGGACTGGACACTGGGTCCTGAACAGCAGTGGATCCCAGTGTCAGGAATGGGGCCAGCTGTGTGCTCTTGGAGGTTGTCAGGGTACTGCGCATGTGGAGCCTCTCAGCTGTTGAAGTGGGAATTCGGGCAGGCAGAGGAATGCAGACAGGCATTGTGGGGCTGCAGACACTCTTAAGTGACATGGACAGGTGTGTAGATGTGCGCGTGCATGCATGTGTGCGTGCGTGTGTGTGTGTGTGTGTGTGTGTACACATCTCTGGAGCGGAGGTCTGCAACTTACAAACATGGAACTGTGGTCCAGAGAACAGAACTCACAGAGAAGGTCAGGACACATTTGATGAAGGCCCCAGAGACACAAACATGGGCAGCAAAGCTCAGGCCAGGGCATCCTTCTAATTCCAGCAGGAAAAAGGAAGTGAAGTGGGCTCCCAAGGGGAACCTGGAAAGGCACTGAGACCCAGAGGATTACTGGGAACTGTTTCAGGAAAAGAAAGGCTGGCCTAGGTGACACTATGAGCTACTCCAAGGTCCTTCTGGGGAGGAGTCCCATGTGTGGGCTCCATGGCTTCTGTGAAGGCTACCAGAAGGATCTCCCCTGAAAATATGACCAGAAAAGGTGTGTGCTAGTTTCCCCCACCACAAAAGTAGAGCTTTGAGAGAATAGGAAGGTCAGCAGTCTTCCTCACCACAGCAGATTTTCTTACCTGAGCTCCTTTATTCATACCTTATTTGAAAGCACCCACATTTAGGTAGCCACATAAAAGAGAGGAAAAGCTAAATTATAGCATGAAAGATTAGAAGGCTACGAAAAATAAAGTAACTTGGTATGAAATTCCTAGGAGTATACATTCCGTTTTTTGTATACCAGTTCTTCCTCATTATAGAAAGACAATCTATAGGTTTCCCCAGAGAAGAGGAAAGGACATTCAAGGTGGAGGCAGAGGTCCTGTGCCCATCTCTGAAGGCTTAACAATCCTTTTCCTTGCTCCTCACACCTAAGCAAGCTGATGGCTCTGTATGAAAGCAGATTTGAGCTGAGAGACTGGAGGCCAGGTCAGGGTTCTGTGGATTCCTCATGAGCATACACACACAGGCATGCAAGAGTAAAGGAAAAGAGGTCAGAATGTAGCTAGGCTTTTCTGGCCCACTCAGCCTCTACCTCCCTCTAGTGGGCCTCCACACCCTGGTGATAAGCTGCATGAAAAGAAGTAGCAGCCCACATCTGTGTAGAGCACTGGTAGCTCTTCCTGGCTCATGCTGAGACCCACCTTTGCGCTGATCATCAATATTATTCCCGTAGTTGACTCGCCCACGGTTCTCCACCAAGATCCTCAACACAGTGTAACCCTGCCGGGAACACAGTGGCCAATGATAACCTCCTGATGACCAGCCATGAGGTCATTGATGCACCTCGGGGTGTGTTTGTGGACCCTAGTTCTTTCCTACACTTTGAGAATTGGAGTGAGAGCCACTGGCTGGCCAGAAAACCACACTCATCCCTCTCCATACACAGCTTGTGGTTAAGGAGACCACTGGCTTCTGGATCTTCCTCTTGAACACCCACCAAACCCCCATGGAGGCACCAGGGCTAGCCACACCCAAATTCCTAGGATAACACACCTGGATCAAGGGGATAACAATCTCGGTTGTTTTATAGTCCAAGAATCCTATGGACACTGTGTTCACAAATACCTGCCAAACGGAGAAAAGGGAAAGCAGCCATGGTCAGTAGGAGGGTAGATGCGAGAGGCCTCCACTGGGCAGTGCTGTGTGCCTGCCTATGTAGGAGGGGCTCTAGCCAGGCATGGAGGTGAAATGAACTCCATGGTCACAGCTGCAAAGGCTCACACAGCTGAGGAAGAGGACAGCTGATTCTGAGGGCAGAGAGTAAGGTATGTACTGTAGGCCTTGTCACTAGACAGCCCCCTGGATTGAGAAGACACTCCTACCTGGCCCCGGTCACGCACACAACCACGGAGGACACCTGATGAAGTGATGGTGGTTTCATACAGAGTGTACCCAAAGGCCTGTCCATTCCCATTGTTTACTGGCAGGTTCTCCATGTTGATGGGCTTTTCAGATTTGATGGGCTGTGTGCAGAAGACACAGGGAGGCACAGAACCAGGCTGCATATCAGCCCAGCCTATGGAAATTTCCTATGGA
The DNA here is from genome assembly GCA_004027595.1 of Dinomys branickii. Taxonomy (NCBI): domain Eukaryota; kingdom Metazoa; phylum Chordata; class Mammalia; order Rodentia; family Dinomyidae; genus Dinomys; species Dinomys branickii. The sequence continues at coordinate 109,484 of PVLD010001840.1, forward strand.
AATGTGGCTGGCTGGCTGGCTGGCTGGCTGGCTCGGGAGGGAGGGAGCACATGAAGGGCACAGAGGCAGTGGGTGCTAACCACTTTCTTCTATTCTGACTTCTTACCACATTGAGCCCTGGAGGCCAAGTCACAGGGCACAGGGACAGGAGGAGGAAGACACCATGAAATAATGGAGCCCTGCAGTCTACTGGACCTTAACTCCTAACCGCCTTCAACTGTACATCACTACTGCCTAGAGTGGGCTCCTGGAGGTGCCCTCTCCACGGAGCAAGGGTCAGCCCCTTCCTTGCCAGCCTCTGTCTCCTGCCCTAGACAGATGGCTGGGGGAATGAAATCTCCTGCTTTCACCTTCTTTTGTTCCTTCCCACGTGGTACCCAGCAGCTTGCTGTCTTCACTCAGTTCTGAATTGAGAACAAGCCTCAAAGCACCCAGAGCTGCCTCTGGTCTTCCCAGCACCCCTCCTGGAGAGCTCCTGGGCCCTGCCCCAGGGCTGCTCCTGCTCCCTGACCCACACACTCACCTTCCCCATGTACTTGAGGGCATCCCACAATGACAGGTAGAATAATGGTTCCATTGGCTCATAGGCCATCTTGGGGAGAAGGCCAGGTGGGGGAGAGAGAGGGGTACCTGTGACAGACAGACAGATAGACCACACATCCATCCCTGAAGGATCCAGACCATTGCTGCCTCCTCCAGCCTCCTAGCCACAGGTCTGGTGTCCTCCTGGATCCTGGCCAGTTCTCAGCCTAAACCTGGGAGGCAAGGCCTAGGGAAGGATGGGGTCTATGCACACTGGGACAGAACTGTCTCCCCAGTCCATGGCTAGGGTGGTGGGGGAGGGTGGGAAGGTAACTCCACGGGCCCAGAGCAGAAGCAGGAACCTGAGTGGTGTGTGTGTGTCAACTGCCTACTGGTACCTGAGAGGGAGCCAAAGAAGTCTCGGAGCTTGCCATACTTGGCTGTGTAATCACCAGCCTCTGTCAGCACTGCATCATAGTCTGCAAGACACCCGTGCAACTTTCATGGTCATCTCTGTCCCGAGAGCCATCTGTGGCAGCAGGAGACAGGAGGAGCTGGGGTACGCAGCATGATTCTCAGCCCAGCAGTTGGGAAAGTAAACTGAATAGCATGAGCCATTTAGTTGCTATAAATACTAATGTAAGAAATATTGCAAAACTGCCCACAATCACAGCATCAGCCTAGATTTCTAGCTGCAGGCAGTGAGCAAGGGATCTTTTTCTATTCTCTGGGAACTCCCAATCCAAGAGGCCAGAGATCACACCCTCTCAGAGGTCCAAGTAGGAGGCAGAGGCACTGCTCTCATCCCTGTCACCCTGGGCCTCCCCTCCCTTCCTCTGGGCCCCAGCCTCCAAAGGGCTTCTGCAGCATAATAGCCGGTTCACAGGCATGGCATAGCCTGAGTCTCCGGCTGCTCTCTAAGGTTAAAAGTGACAGCTCAGACATAGCCTCTCCCTTCCCTGAGCACTTTACAGCCAAATACGTCAAAGGTGCTTGTTGTCCCTAAAAAGACTCTCCAGAAAAATCCCAGGCCTGCAAAGGCAGGAGAGGACGAGGGAGGACCAGTACTGGGGAATTATACTTGCCGTAGCTGGTGACATCAGACTTATACTCATTGAAATGCATGGCTCCATTTATGAAACCAAAATTGGTGCCTCCGTGGAACATGTAGAGGTTGATGGAGGCGCCGGCATTGGTGATGGCAGATACTGTCTCCAAGACCTCTACAGGAGAGGGGGAAAGGATGAGTATGCAGAGTCAGAGTCTGAGATAAGCCCTAAGCACCTTGGAACTCAGAGTTCCAAGCCCTCTGTGAGGTCACCTTACTGCTCTGCCCTGTGGCTTTACTGAAACTCTGGGCACAGAAGATTAGGGGAGGGGAGAGGAAGTGGGCGCCAGTCCCAGCTGGAGCTTGGCCCCCATGTTCTAAGTCTTGTTGAGTCTTTCAACTACCACATGCACAGCATGCAGAATGGGCCAGCCAGTCCCTGCCCGCTCATGTCCCAGCAGTCACTTTCATAGAATGCACAAAGCCTGAATTTGTTCATCACCAGAGACACAGTTCTGACCCCCTCCCTCAACCCCACCTTCACTTGGGAATGAACTAACAGGGTGAAAAGAGAGCATCAAGGGAGAGAAACAAATGGTTAATAGGTATATATTTTGTTAATCTCAAAGAAATGAAACTGGACAATGACCTGTAAGACTGGCAAATACTAAACATTAATACTGGGTGTGGATGAATCTGTGGAAAATCATCTAGTAATGGTGAGTGAAAGTTGGTACAATCCTTCTGGAGGGCAGTTTGGGACATACACACATTGAAATTGCACTGCTGTGTACACAACCCTGGAGTCCAAGCGTTCTCCCTGAATTGGTGTTGAACCCACCAAAGGCATGGGAAAACCCCTGAAAACACACCAGTGAAATATTAGGTTCATAAGTGATGGTTTAGTCAGTGTTTTGTGCATTAGTTAAGATGGTAATGTAAATCTATACTGAGTAGTATAGCAAGCTTCTCTGAGTCTTTAACAAGGTTAAGCAGGTAACCAGGCCAGCAGGGCCTAACCCTCCTTTGTCTCTGTATGATGTGCATACAGGGCTGCAGGTGGAGATGCACTAAGAACTGTCTACAATGCATACATCAATCTTTGAGCTCTGGTACTTTTATTTCTTGTTACATATTTCTGTGTTTTCTTGATGTTTGTAGTACACAAGCATTAGTTTTCTAATTACAAAAATATACAAAAGCAATGTTAAAAGACCTACTTTTTGCTTTAAATGTAAAGACAAATAATTCTGAAATATCGAAAGCTGACTATTACACACAAATGATCTCAGGAGCCTTGAATCCTATGGCTCCATACATCAACCAGCTGAGAACAGGAAATACCTTCTTACTTCTGGGATCAACACACATACTGGGTGTTGGCAAAGCATGGCACTCACCAGAGGAATCCAAGATATTGTGCGGGCTTCCCCATGAGTCAAACCACCCTGTCCAGTACTCCATCACCATCTTGGGCTGATTCTCCTGGGTACCACAAAATGAGTTAGACAGGCAGGCCACCCAAAAGAGAAATGATGATGCCCTTCCTGGAGGGAACTCCAGTACCTCTGCCTCCTGCCTCTTCTCTGACCACACAACCCTTACCTGAGAGACCATGGAAGAAGAGCCAAGAGGAAAATGACTTGTCCACCGCATATGGCCTCCACACTCAGAGGTTTAGAGTGGGAGAGGCCACCCAAGTTAAGGCAGTAGCTTCTGGGGGCTTCTTGTGGTTTTAATGACACATCCAGTGGATGCCAGCAAGAAGACATTGGTAGTGGCTCAGACCTTCACATCTTCCTTAGCAGCACTTCATTAGAATTCAACATCTGCTTGGGATGCCCTTCCCTATGCTGAGTTGCTTTCTGGATTAAGGTGAGTTTTACCCATCCTCTTCTAGGGAAGGGAAATGTTCTATCCAGCCTGACTGTATGTGTGAGGCCCACCATGAATGCACACCCCTCAGACTCACTGTTTCCCTTTACCCAGAAGAGTCAGGGAGCTATAGGTGCACTGTCTTCAAGGTCTACCTTAGTTTAAACAGCAGCTTGCAAAATTAGGCCCTAAAAGTGGGCCTGCCAGCTCTGCCATTTGTAGTGCAGATGTGACAGCCACAGTCTGAATTCATATTTCAAAAATCTTTTTTTCAAAAGTCTGAAATATTTCAGAATGCCGATCTTGATGCACTATCACCACAAGCAGGCAAAGCTTACTGTCAGCGCCATGCTTGGCTCTGCCATGTTTGTAGAAGGCCTAGAGGACCTGGGGAAAGTGTAACAACAGATCTGACAGGATTTCCGGATCTGCACTGGAGTTTTTGTCACTCTTTCAGTATGATCAAGTGTCCTCTCTGCCAGTGAGGGCAGCTGCCTACAGAGCAATGAAATCTGGTCCAGGGTTTGGGGCACACTTATAGACCACTAACCCTAACTCTGGCACCCCTATGATTTGGGAGTCTCCTTATCCCCAGTTAACTGAAGGGGAAAGATGCACAGATAGGTTTAATGACTTGCCCTAGGTCACACACTAGAGTGGTCCAGTCAGTGCAGGGGTAGCTCACGGCATTCTACATTTCCCTCTGGCGGCGCTCAGGTGCAATCTTACCTAGTTATTACTTCATATATCACGTTTCCCTCTTCCCAAGAGGGTTACAAATTCTATGAGTACCGAGATCCTGTGATTTATTACACAGCACATTAAGCACAGCTGAGCCCCTCAGCAAAGGGACTCAGCCTGGACCCACCCATATCCATTATCTTTCTCAGCAGAAGTCTGCCCTTCAGCACACCAGGGTGAGAGATGGGGCTCTCAATTCTGGTGTCAGGCCGGGCCTTGGCCCTGATCATATCTGTCTCCTTAGGAGAGACTGTGAGCTCAGGAGAGCACAATCAGAACAGGATGAGCTGTACACAACCATTGACCTAATGATGCTCAGAGATGCAGCAACTCTTCGCTTTCTCCTCCTGACCTGGATAGGCTGGGCTCCTGTCTTGGTGATCATCTTTCTAGGACTATAGGAGCCTCCCAGGTTAAGATCAGAAGCTCACATTGGATAGGACACAGAGAAGCTTCTCTTCTTTCTTAATCCCTTAGAGCACGTTTGGGGCCTGTGGAGCCCTCGAAAGCCAGATCTCATGCCATGTCAGCCTACATCACAAAACTACAGAGAAACCTCTACACTGCTTCCCTTGAAGGCATGTGGCAAGTGGGCTGAGTGAAAGTCAGGGTAGCTCAGTTGGTCTCCCCCGGGGGCACTCAGAATCCCAACACCTGTGTGGGGCAGACCCATCACTTCTGCTGGGCCAGACTTACCTGGACACTTAAGAGGAAGGTGGTCAGTGACTGTAGCTCCTGTTGGGACTGCAGGTTGATGGTGGCCAGCACTGAAGGGAAAGGAAAAAGGAGAAACAAAATGTGGTCTTAAAGTCAGGAAGACTTTCTGAATACCCCAAGCCCTTCTCAGACCATAAACTGGTCTGACAGCAGCAGACTTATCTTGCTGATCTTGGAAATTCTACCACCCAGCACAGGGATGGCATAAACATCACTCAAGAAGCATCTGTCTTTGAGTAACTAGTTTTACAGCCATAGTATACAGTAGGATAACTGCGTTTCTGTAGCAACCAGCTTCTGAGCCTCGTACACCAAGCACGAAGTAGAAGATACTGTCCTCAATGTAGCCTCCTGTTTTATTTCTTGATGAGGAGTCATTTTCTACTCTACACCATAATGAGTTCACTTTAAAGTCTAAATATATGCTCAAGAAAAGTCCACTCTGGCTGGTGGCTGGCCATGCTTCCCTTGGCTAAGCCAGGGGCAGCACTTGGCTCTGAGGGTCTGTAGCTGCTTGCTGTCCACTTTCACAGTGAGCTCACATGCACAGGCCTTGGGCTGGGCTTAGGTGGACCCAGAAATAGTGACAGAGACTGAGGCAGCTAGTGAGCCCAGGTACCCTTGAAGGACGGGCCCAGATGACCAGGGAAGGAGAAACAAGCATAGTTAAGACTCAGAAGCACAGTGATTAGCCCCATGATCACAAAATTGGTGGGCAGCAGAATAGGGCTACAGACTCAATCCCCTCAGACACTGATGTCACTGTCCAGCCCCCTCCTGGCCTAAGGCAGCAAACTCCATTCAGCAGGCCTGTCTGAAACTGATTGGCAGATGTCTCCAAGTTGACAGGATGAAGAGATGACTGAACACAAGCAGCAGTGGCCTTTCTTTCCTGACTCCTCACTACATAAGATGGAAGGTGGACAGACAGACAGGACAGCCCCACGGAATAAGAATACAGAAGAGATATTAGCAGAAGGAAGTGCTGAGGGAGTCTTAGAACAGTGATGGCCTTAGAGAATGAAAGAAGTTTCCACTTGCTCACATCTCCAGCCCAAGGCTTCACCCACTCCCAGCCCCGAGTCCATGCAGGGAAGGACACCAGTCCCCAGCTTCATATCCCTGTCCTCAAGCCTCCTTCCTCACATATGCCCATCTCTTGGAAAGGTCCTTTGCTCTTAAGAAACCCCGAAGGGTGTGCAGGTGGGTGACAGGAGGAACGATGTAAGTAGGGAATATAGCGGGGGCTTCCTGCTCATTCCTCATAGTTGGTCCCAACAAGATCTGCAGCAAAAACCAAAAGCCTTTTCTACAGAGACACCCAATGGTCCTCAGACAGTGTCTCCAAGCACTGACATACAGGGGTCCCTCCTTGACCAGCCCCATGACCTATCACTCCACAAGGCAAGAGTCCTGTCCCCTAACTCCCCAACCCTAGGAAACCAAGGGGACATTTAGTACCCCTTTTTAAAGGTGCTCCGTAAGAGCCAAGCAACTGAGAACATCCTCAACTGGAAGCATGGGCAGAACAGACAGCAAGAAAACAGGACAAGCAGAGAAACCATATACAGAGAGCAGGAATGATGCCAAGACTACCCAGTAAGATGGTGAAGCATTGCCAAAGAAATGCAGTGACTGAACAAGTGTCTCACCACTGGTGGACAAAGCTATGCCAGTGCCAACGACTCATGGAAGTGCCATGAAAGTAAAAGTGCTTCACAGTAGAAGGTATCATTGTGAAAGATCAGAAAATCAGTGGTAAAAAGAAAATTACAAATCTTTAAGAAATGAGAAGAGGGAGGATATGGGACATGCAAAGGGATCAGGAGCCAGAATGTCACTGGGCTTTAGTAGCACCAGTGCACGCTAGAAAATGATGGAATGATGTCTTCAAAATGCCAGGAAGCAAGGTCCAACACAGGAGACACAGTGGCCTCCTTGGGATAAAGCTGTGCAGCATGCCTCTAGCAGATCACACACACACACACACACACACACACACACACACAAACACCACGGGAGAGAGAGGGCTCCCAGCAGCCTGCAGGTCCCACCGTGGAACCTGGTATGCACAGGCACTGAAAAACACCAGCCAAGGTTTTGGGTAAAGTGTTTGTTAAAAGAAGACTAAAGGATAGGCATGGTAGTAGAGGAAGAAAAAGAAAAATTGAAATGAAAGCTAAACCAAACAGGATAATTACTACTTTGGAAGTGAGAACTAAGTACATTGGAAAGCAAGTTGATTTGCGATTGGAGGATTCAGATACTTTAGGGAAAACAAGTGGAGGTGTCAGGGCTGCAGGAGGGCCCCTCCACATCTGCATGCATACCCAGACACCCAGCTCCCTGGGAGGGAGGGGCACCGAGAAAATATCTCCAGAGCAGGAAGCCAGAGGCGGAACATTAGCTCAGTAAACACAGACTTCAGTGTGCATGTTGTTCAGACACATGAAGGAAAGAAGTACAAGAAAAAGGTAGAGTTCAGGATGGTCATTTCCAGGGAACAGGAGGAGGAGGCAGACCGCGCTGCATTTCTCCATGAGGACTTGCATTATTTTACTTCTAGACCATGTGATTAATTTCTGAAATTAAAAAGTACCATTCTAGGCAGCAGCTGGTGGCAGGGACTTGAGGGGTGGACACTGCAAGGGAGGATAAAGGCAAGGAGAGAGCAGGGCCGGGCACCCTCACAGGCCTTTAACCAGTGGACTGCAATCAGCTAAAACTCTGCCAGCTTAAGATCTCCCACACATAGGCCGGCCCACCCCAGACTGCATCACTCACTCCCAGAGACCATGGGAACAGGCACGAGGAGACAGTGCCCCCATGTGGAAGCAGCAGGAAGCATGGCTAGGCATCGCCACACTCAGCAACCAAGGTCTTTCAGTTCACTTTGTGGGGGCCAGGAGCCTTCTACATGCCAGGTGCTACTGGCGGACCCAGGGATAAAAGTCCATCTACAAATGCAAAGCAGGTGCTACAGTAGAGGCAGCAAAGTTGGAGGTGACCTTGGGGAACAGCGACAGTGGCTCTCGAAGATGCACGATGCCACCAGGGAGCAGGGCCCACTGTAAACAATGGCAAGAAGGCCAGGAAGGTGGAAGGGAGTATGCAAGAGGAGGCACTGGGAGTGAGTTCAGCCAGTCCCAAGGCTGTGTTGGGAAGCCCTCCAAGGTCATTCTCCCGACCTCACTTCCCCACTGGGCTCCTGGACCGATGAACACACTTGAAAGGCATGTACCACTGTTGTGCGGAGAAAGAGCTGGGGGCCTCAGTGATGAGAAAGAAGGTCAAATGCTACCCAAAAATGCAAGAGAGGGAGATGATGGTAACAGTCAAGGAGTGAAACACATGCCAACTCCAGATGGGTTATGGAGATAAAGGCTAGAGATAAAAAGGCCAGGCCATGGCTTGTGGGTGAGGCAGCCAGGACAGCAGCTGAGGAATGAGGACAAGGTATGGGACCAGTGCAGCTGAGGGGAAAGGGAGCTGCAATTTTCTGACAGAGGAGGCCTGTGAGCAGGGTGGCATGTACAGAGCTGTTAGCACCCTATTGCCCAACAGGGATGGGAGATGCTCGCAGAGCTGGCCATGGCTCCACACCTCTGACACAGACCCTCCATCCCTTCAGCCCATAGCTCCCAATCCAGTGCCATGGAAGAATGAGAACAGAAAACCTCCTGCCTGTCTCAGTGCCACCTGCAGGACCCTGTACAGCAATGCCACCCACAGCCTCTCACCCGTACCTCCATGGACCACTCCCTTCTGCAGGCCATCCTTGTTGTCCGAGGTCAAAAGTAGTTCTATGATTCCACGGTCCTCCAAGGCCTACAGGGGATAAGGGACAAATCAGTTAGTGTTCATTCTTTAGAGCCTCTGTGTGTTGTACTGCTAGGGACAAGGCAGCCTGGAGAGCAAGGGGAAAGATCTAACTAAGGCATTTTCTGCAGCGATCCCACCTTGTCCGTACCTGTCACATTCAGCAAATAAACCTGACTTCCAGCTACAGCAAGGGAGTGGGCTGCTGGAATCTGCAGCTCTTGCTTGCTTCTGGAGGTCTGGCCAGTTTGCTGTTCCCCAATGGCCTATGTAGAGGCTGGCTTCAGAGGCCAGCTGCCATGGTGTCACCTAGAAACTGCCTGCTGGGCTCCAGTGAAATGATCAGCCTTCCAGGACAGCACCCACATCCTCCCATTTGCCCACACTATGAGCAGACAGGTGGTCTTTCCCCACACTGAGCCCAGTGTGGCACTGGTTGACAGCAAGAGCAACACTGACCCAGCCATGCCTCAGTGGCATGCCACATGCACTGCCCGTGCCCAGTAGAGGAAGAAGCACTCCTGAGGGTTGTCAGTCTAAGGACTAAATGAGCAATGAGAGGCCAAAAGGATTTCTACCACCCAAATAGGTGTTAGCATTTATAGAGTAGCATTTACTAAGGTGCGGGCATTTTGCTAAGCACTTTATGCACTGTCCATTCAATCTTCACAATCTATCGACAGTAGAGAAGAGGAAAAGATGATGGGTCACAGAGATAAGGAGAGCTTGGGCTGACCCCAGAATCTGTCCACAGTAAAGGCTCAGCTCTGAGGCTTTGGACACACTGAGATCAGAAACCCCTGCAAAGGTGATTTTCCTCTAATTTTCCCTGCAGATCTTGACAAGACTGCTTACTTCAACTGAATACTTTTGGAACTAGAGTCGGCAGAGATATCATCCGGTGGGAGAGTAACACTTATGACAACTTCTGTGTGCTATTAAGAAAAGGGCAAAGGGAGTATAATTCTCAGGAATGACAGAGCAGGAGAATATTTACCATGAGGTTGGCCGAGATCTTTATCAAAAGCCCTGGACTGACCCCTTCAGCTATACATTGAGTCATTCTCTGACATGTGACATTTGCTTAGCTTCCTACAACACATGCACACACTTACAGCTCACAGCCATTCATTTACTGACTCATCCTGCAAGGGGTAATCATCTCCATTGTGCACATGGTAAACTAAGGCTCAGTAAGAGGTGAGGGGACCTCCCCAAGGCCATGAACTGATGGTTCTGTCCACAACTGGGCAGCACTCCAGGAGGGCCACATGGCATTCAGGAGCATCCTTCCTGGGGCTTCAGGATAATAGTGCCTGGGCACTGTGCCCTGATGCAGAAGGTAAGGTCCCCAAGGAGCGCCGCTCTCCTCTCCCGCCCGCTGCACAGCTCTCCCCCTCTACAGGTGAGTCATTGTGCTGACAGTGGCTAGAGAAGCCCCAGAAGGAGAAAAAAGGTATGGCTGGCCTGGAAGCCTGAATCTGGACTGGGATCACTTTAGGTAATTCAAGGACAAGGAGGAAGCTGATACATGCTTTCTTCCAGGCTGTGCCTGGGCCTTACTTCAGGACTGAACTAGCATGCAGGGGCCCTGTCCAGAATACAGTGTGTGCCTTTCCAAGAAGCTTTCTAAAGGTGAGAAGTTGAGGGACAATGAGGGTCTAGGAGAGTCTGTAGTCTATAGGAACGGAAATAACTTCCAGATGGAAAATGAATCTGTGGGAGAAAGCAAAAGAGGTGCTGCCTTCTGCATCAAGGGTCAAAGCTGAAGCCATCCAGCTTCCAATGAGATGGATTCACCCAGAGGACAGTTTATGTTTCCTCACTCGCAGCCCAACCCGCCTGACCCTCCAAGGACTCTACAATGAATGCCAGTGATCTAGCAAAGTCACTTAGTGACAACTTACTAACCTAGAACTGTGCTTAGCTGTCTGAGCTCACACAGTATAATCTGGAGGGGCAGATGTTCTGTCTAATCCTACTTTGTAGAAAAAAAAAGACTTAGAAAAAATAAGGCATTTGTTCAAGGTCTTGGCTACCAAGTCACAAATACCAGACCTGAATGTTAGCCTGTTCTGCTAAGTGTCACTACAGCCCTGCACTTCCCTGACCTGCTATGCATTAAAGCCACCATTCTCACCCTTGTTCACACACTGGGGGCCACCTCAGACTCATAATCACACAGTGTGGTATGTGACCAAGGCATTAGGATTTTTTTTAACTCTCCAGATAAAGTTAATCATAGCTCCAGCTCAGGGCTGGAATCACGGCAGCAGCTCAGGAAGACTTCTCTAAACATTACCACTCAGCCCCCGGATTGCCATGTATACACTGATGACTCTATTGAAACCCTGCAGAACTAAATCAGTGTAGGACATTGCCATTAATAAATACAGCTGGGAGACATAACAATTAATGTGAGAAAAATATTAGACCCACAGATCATTATCCTTCATGCAATATATATGAAGACACCAACCAGGCAGACTCTCACCTTCTTGATGTAAGGCATATAAACAGGGTCTCTGTTATAGGAACCATATTCATTCTCCACCTGCACAGCAATAATGGGCCCCCCGTGCTTGTACTAGGAAGAAGAGATGAAATTCAGAAGCTGAATTCATGGGAGCCATGTTATCCAAATCCATCATACCTATCACCAATTACTAGCAACATCCCCCACTTGAAAACAAAAGTCTCCAAAGGCCTGGCGTGTAATTAAGAGGGTTGTCATTAAGACAGAGGGACATGAAGCACTAGGCTCTGTTCTCTTATGGAAACATCAGATAAACAGCTATATAACATAACATCATACATAACATCATACAACTACATAACATCATACAACCTCTGGAAATCTGTCAAAGACCTAAGCAAACAAGTGACAACACAATCAAGAAACAGCCACATGCAAGATTGGGACTTCTGCAATGCTTTTAGTCACCCTTGCCCTCCCCTCCTCAGTGTAGCACAATGTGGCTGGAAGAAGCTGCCCTGAGTTCCCAGACCCCTCTCCTGGGGTGGGAGGCATTCATCCAGGCTGTGGGAACTGCCTGTCTAATAGTCACTCCATAGCCATCTATGATCAGACCCGCTGTCCTGGCATGGTGCTACTTCAGAATGGTCACAAAGTACAAGATTCTGGCTATCTTATCACAGTATATTTTTAACACTGTTCTAGCTTATGATCAGTTACTGTTATTAAACTCTTGCCATGCCTGAATTAAGATTTAAACTTTACTGTCAGCATATGCTGTAGGAAAAAATCTGGTATACATAGGATTTGGTACTAGTGTGGTTCTGGCATCCTCTGGGGGTCTGGAGGTATATACTCACCAACAAGAGGGGATGCCACCAAATGACACACTTATACACTAAAAGTGGTAAATTTTGCATTATGTATATTTTCATAGTAAAAATAAAATAATTATACCCAGAGAAAAGGCTCTTGTGTGTTCCATCTCCAGGCCCAAGAGTGCCTCTGAGCTATGTTCTCAGAATGATCTTCCTCCTGGACCCAGCCCACCTCCAGCCCAATCTACAGCTCCACCAGTAGCAACACCAACTTCCTGAAAATCTACGCAAATAAATTCCCAGCTTCTGGATTCTTTCATTAATAGGGCTGCCACATTTAGTAAATAAAACCATAGGCCACTCAGTTATATCTGAATTTACAATGATTTTTCTATACACAGTACATACTTTTTAAAAATGCAAATATGGCTTATGCAATATCTGAGGTATATTGATACTTTAAAAATTATTCCTGGCTTATATGAAATTCAAATTTATCTGAAAAACCTTTGTTTTATCTGGCAGTTCTCTTTGATTTATGTGTGCTGTGAACATTCCAAACTATTCACTCAAGAGCAATTTGTATTGACGTACTAATTTTTTATTGATGTATTAATTTCTCAGTGTTATTCCTCATGGTTTTACATAAGCAACTAGGTTAATTATTCACACTTTTGTTTTTTATTGCTTCCAATTATCACATAAAATATTAAGATACTTTCCCCCAAAAGAGTCATTTTAACATGTTTGTTTTGAATAGTAAATGGGTACCATGAAGAACCTTTCTGGTAGCAGAGGTAAGTACCCTGAAAAGTCATCATCTGGATAACTACAGATTATCTAACAGACAAGGGCCTGGCCACACATGCAGACCTGGGCCATGGTGCCCCTGGGATGCTGACAGATGAGTGATTTCAGTTATCAGTCACCTCCTCCACTCATCAGTCACGGCTCTGGCACCACATGAAGAAATGTGAGTCCTCACACCTCTCTGTCCTTTTAGGACCAGCTGAGACATTGGGGAAGTATGTCATTGTGCTGGGAAGAACTGCAGGTCCTGGGCCCTGAGAACTCACCTAGGATACCCAACACCCAAAGAAAGACAGGTAAACACCAAAGAGTGCATGGGCTCTTACCTGGAGTGGCACCACACGGGACATCAGGTGATCAAAGTAAAGGTCCACAGCCTCAGTGAAGCCCTGGTAAGTTGTTCTCAGCTTCATGCCAGGGTCTTGGAGCAGCCAGCTTGGAAACAAAAAGGAAAGGAAGGGGCACTGGCATTGGGATCTGGGGCTTTGCCTCAGCATGCTGACAGTGCAGCAGAAAGAAGCAACTTCAGAGTGCTCAGGAGTAAGTCTGAAAAGCAGGCAAGGAGATGCATCCACACCATCACCTCCATTTAGCCAGAAGTCAGGAGAAAATGCACAAAGACTCAGGGCCCATTTTCAGCATTTATGCTATAGTGCCTCAGCAAAAGGGTAGAACCAGGAAGGTTAGGAGTCACTGGGCCTGAAGGACACAGATACTACTTTCTGGATTATTCAGGAAAATGAGCCTAACACAGACAGTGAGCAGCTGACTACAGTGAGGGATGGACACATTCACAGGAGCCACATGGCCCTGCAGAACTCAACCCTCAGCAGAAAAGCACCACATATGCTTCCCAGTGCACCTGCAGTGAGCACCAACTCCCGAGGGAGCACAGCACCAAGGCCTTGCTCCAAACCTGGAGTCAGAGCACTTCCTTCTCGCCTGCAATCCCTAGGAAGCACATTCTCTAACACACGGCTCTAAGGCTTCTCTTGCCTCAGCAGAGCTGGAAAAGCAGTGAGCAATGTTGACAAACAGTGAAGAGGAGGTGGGCTCTGCAAGCCTGACCCCACCTTCAGTGTCTCCCCAAACAGGCCTGGTTCCTCACGCACATAGGAGGCTCAAAGACCCATTAATGATCAGGCAGGGGTCACACATGGTAGGGATCTGAGACCAGAGCTCCCCCTGCTTCTTGGTTAATGCTGTTAAACCCTGCTGTCCTCCAAGCCCAGCTCTGGCTGAGCCCAAGGAAAGTGCTGACCGTGGCACCCAGATCTCTAATCCACAGGGAGTGAGGGCACAGCTCTGGCTGCATTCACAGCCTTCCCCGGGGTATAATGCCAGCTCAGAGAAGTGATCCTGGATAATGCAGACATGGAGGAAGAGGCTGAGCCCCTGAGGGCGGGGCAGCTTACACTGGAAACGAGAGTGAAAACAAGCCAGGGGAACTGCTCACCCTGTGGGGAGACAGTGCCCTGAAAGGCTCAGCCTTTCCCTCTCACGGTCTGAGAACAGGGTGAGGCTGGGAAAGCTTACACCTACAACAAGAATATCTCCTCACTGGAAAATAATGGCCACACAGATGAACGTGAGGAGTGAATGTGGTCCCAGCTGATTCCTATCCAGATCTCTCCTCCAGCCACAGAATGCTGACTTCAGCACAGTACATACACTTAGGCAGACTGGACATCATGAGATTTCAGGATGAAATAACAGTAGCTTCTGCTATACTTTATGAAATGCCAGAGCACGAAAAGAATGATTGGTAATATCTCTAAGAAACAGACAAAGCAAGTCTGATTTTTCCTATTTTGTACTCAGGGAAAGGAAGGTCCAAAGCAGGGAAAGAAATGACCTGCCTGGGGTTCCACCTCCACAGCTGGCCCAGAAATATGAAATGCCTCAAAATGGCCACCTGCCTGCTGCTCTCTGCTGCTTGCCAAACACATTGATGCACCATGGTTCTATAAGGGCAGTAACCACAACACTGTTCAAAAGGACTCCTTGTGTGTGCCACTTATTCTGAGAAGAAAATTAAGCACAGAGATAGCAACTGTAACTTCAAAAGCAAACTATATTGACATCTGTGAGTATTTGCAGTAGAATCTAGATATGTCCAGCCACTCTAGAACCTCTCATGTCCCGGCTCACCTGGGCAAGCCCCCAAGGTCGATCTCAGCACAGATGTAGGGGCCTGGGCGTAGAATCACCCACAGCCCGATCTCAGCAGCCAGCAAGACAAAAGCCCTGGGAGAGAAACAAAGTCAGCCATCTTGTGATGGTTCATGGGAAGGGAGCCTGTGCCTGACAGGATCAGCTGCCCACTCGTTGCTCTCTCCTCTTATGACCAGGGAGACTGGGATGAGGGAAGGTAAATCTCACTTCAGCAGGGCAGGGGGTCCTGATACCCTGGGTTTACACTGGCTCCCGGCATCAGGCCCATCCACACAGCCCCTCTGGTGGAGGAGGGCTTCAGACAGGGTACAGGATGTCCTAGCAGTGAATCAGACCCTAACATCAGCCTTACTAGCGCAGAGGGCAACCTGTGCCCTGCCTCAGGTGACTGGATCCCACTAGAGGGAGGGGATCCTGAGGCAGTAGGCCTGGTCCAGGGTAAGAGACCCCTGCTGGGGCATATCTGAACCCTGGGCACAGAGCCTCTCACAGTGCCCCAAGAACCAGGCTCCACTCCAATGCCCCCATCATCAAAGCAGATATGGACATCCCAAGGATCCCAAATCCACCCTGGCAGTCGCCTCTCTGCCACCCTCCCTGGGCCAGGTCACAGAGCAGCAGCACCACATACTCCAGGTCCAGGTTCCCAGAGAAGTCGAATTTGCCTCTTTCTGGCTCATGGAGGTTCCATGGGACATAGCTGCAGTAAAAAAGATAATCAGAGGCAAGAGCTTGTCATCCATTCCACCTCACTTCTCAAATCACCTTTTCTTTTAAACTCTGAAACACAGTATGATGGCTGCAGATGTGCTTCCTAATGACTTCAAGACTATAACCAAGAACAAATTGAACAGATCCAGCAATTATTGAGAATCCAGTGCAATTTCCAGGGGAAGAGCATCCCAACCCCTTAGAGAGAGGGAAGATCAACTAGATTTGTGCAAAGCACTAGCCATGGCATAAAAGATCAGACTTGATGACCACAGATCAAGTTGCCACCTCATCCCTCATCAGAGAAAGAAATAACAAAACAACAGAAGTAAGGTAGGAAGAACCTCAGTTTCAATACTATTTTTACCAAAGCATCCAGATTTCCAAAACCTGGAGCAAAATGGAACTCCAAAGAGAAGATAAGGACCCACAGGAAGCTGGTAAAAGACTCCAACCCAAGAGAAAGAGGGAAGAAGTTAGGTGTGACAGTGCTGTTGTAAGTTGAGGAGTCCTGAGATCCATATTCTTTCAACAATGCTAACATTGCTTAGAACTTTCTTATACCTCAGGAATTACCTTCAAAGCCAGTTCATAAACCACCCCAGAAAATCCATCACCTTGCTTTAGAATTACATATTTTTGTCTGAAAACTGATTAATCTAGCCCAATAGCCCATTTTATCTGTAGAGGCACAGTCAAATATCTATTGGCAATTTTGATTTTAAAAATCCAAGAAAAGATGAAGCTTATAAATAAGTAAGATTACTTTTTAAAGGATTTACATATTCACCATTTCACTGTGTGCCACTGCCACATGCCATGTGCTGGCAAGAGCCCCAGCACAAAGGGCCGTCCCACAAGAGGAATGCTGGAGACTCCTGACAGGCAGCTGCTCATCCAGCAGCCTCAGGGAAGACTACACTCATCTGCTATAGAAACTTGTGTGAGGAGTCCATCTGTTAGGGACAGGAAGAAGCAGCAGCATGTATACCCACAGAAGAAAGGCCATGTGATGACAGAAAAAACAGAGAAGCCCCAGGAAAAACAAAACATATTGAGAGCAAAATGGACTTCCAGCCTCCCCCAAGTAGGATGACAAAATAAATTTCTGTTGTTCAAACTACAATAATAAACAAATAAATATTTACAGTTTCTGAGTTACCTCCCACAGCTACACTAACTTCCTTCACTGTATTCTTTTGAGTAAAGCATTTGATAAACCTGAGAAGGGAGGGAGACCCTCACACTGCAGACTTAGGCAGAGGACTTGGGCGGGTCCTCCTATCCTTTCCCTTCTGCGGACACCTGGAGCCCTATTTGGTAAGCAGGCTTGGCAGCAGGGGATGAGCATGGCACTCACGTGGTGAGGGTATTCAAGCCACAGGCCTTCATCTTGAGCAAGCGATCCCTCCAATATTCCCTGGGCACACGGAAATAGTGTACAGAGCCCCCGAAGATCCAGAAGGTGGTGTCCTCCAGCATAAAGTTTTGGCCTTTGGCCTGCAGCCCTAACCGCCGATGCTGGAACCCCATCAGGGTGCTCCAGTCCAACCTGGAAAGATAAAAGGCCCTCTTGGAGCCTGGGAGCTCCCTGCAGCAGTGAGCAGGGTGAGGGAGACCAGCTTCCTTGCCTCTTTCGTAGGCCTTCAGCCTCCCTCTCTGAAGAGGGCCTGCTTCCAGGGTAGCCAGCAAAGGTCCCCCCTCTGACTTAGCCAAACCTTGGAAGGAGTCTTTCTTCAGCATCACTCACAGAGCTGGACCAGGCTGCAGGGGAAGGACAAGCTGACGCAGTCAGGAACAAGACAAACACAATGCTCAACATGAAGACACGTGTGCTAAAAGAGAGGATGAGGCAGAGTTATGCTATACAGGAAGGGGCTGCTCTCTAGAGTGGGGACTCAGGAGAAGCTATAGATCACAGCCTCCTACCATGGCCAGCTGTTCTAAACATTAAAGCAGCAGCTACTAGAAACAGTACCTCCGAACCCCCTCCTGGCCACAGCTATCCGGTTTGAGACGCAGATACCTGGAAAGACCATCTAGGTTAAAGAGTGTCAATTCATTAACAAAATTTCCAGCTCTTAATTACTTTTGAAGGTCAAGCATCAGCTAAAGATGACCCAGCATGACACACTCCAAGAATAAGCATGTCTTGGCATCTCTGAGGCTGGCCCAGGGGAACCACTCTCAGTGATTATGTGATCCTAGAATTCTTACTCTCATCGCACCTAAGTGCCTGAAGGACATGAGAGAAAGCTGGCAGGAGCAGCTGCGGGGCTGGAAATTTCCAGCAGTGAAGTTTGGGAAGTTGGGGGCAGAGAACAAGAGAATGACAGTCTAGGCAAGAGTAAGTTTTGGTGGAACCTTCCTCCTTGGCCCCTTTCCTTACAGCTCTGAACACTACTGGGCATATTGCCGGGTAGGGATCTGCAGAATAAGAAGTTCTGATAGCCACAGATAGGGGAAGCATGCCGAGAGGGTCATGCTGCCAGGCTTCACCAATCACTTGGAAATTCCTGAGGACACTCATGGACAAAGAGAATTCTCTTTTACCTGCTCCTTCCTACTTCTCACAGCCCCTAGTCTTGAAACACACAAAAGCTACAGAGCTATGCTCCTGCTAGGTCATCTGTGGATAACTGGAACCTAATCACTTTTTTCTTTCTCTAGAGAAAAAGTTCTAAGTTTCAAGTGACTTGCAAGTGACATTTTAAGACTCAGTTCTTCCAAAATACCACCTGTGGGGAGTGACAGCAAACACACTATCTGGAAGTGAAAGGTGTGGGCATGAATCTCTGGATACTGTGGCCACTCAGGATTAACAACTCCAGCTTTGTGGAATTGCCTTCCTGCCTCAGTCAGAAGGTCACAATACTCCGCTATGTGCAGTGAAGGAGCTTATCACTATCTGAAACAAATTTAGGTGAGCATGCTTTTGCATATTACAAGAACAGCCTCAGTGGGTTTTATGTCCCTAATATGGAGTAATCCCAGCATCTCCATTTTCCCTATTTTAGCACACAATATTTTATGACTTTGTAAACAGGCAATCTTTGTATAATTTCTAAACTTCTACAATAAAGGATTCTATACACTGAGATCCTATTTTCCTATGAAACCCAGCCCCTTGGCCAGGGGTTGCCAACTCCAACCATGAGCCAAACCCTGCCTGCCCTGTCTCTATGAGCCCTGCTATCTGAGAATGGTTTTTGCTTTTGTAAGTGGCTGGAAATAATCAGAAGAATAATATTGTGGAACATATAAAAACAACATTAACTTCACATTTCAGTGTTCATAAATAGTTTCATTGTCGCACTGCCACATCCACCTTCCATGGGTGGCTGCTAGAGACAAGGAAGTAACTGCAACAGAGACTGAATGGCCCACAAACATGAAAATGTCTACTATCTGGCCATTTTCAGGAAACCTTCAATACTTGTCCTGGCAGATGAAGCCCCGGATTACTCAAACAAGGCCCCAAGGCCCCTACTGGTCCTGTCTGGGCTTCTTGTAACTACCACTGCTCTCCCCTTGACCAGCAAGCTCCCGACCATTTTAGCTTTGTCTGAGACTTCCCATACCTCCCATGGTTTTCCCCACACCTGTTCCAAAGAACACACTCTGCTTTCCTGCCCAGCCTTGCCTGCCAGAAGGACCCCACCACCACCAAGCTACCCCATGCCTGCTGGGCCTGTCCCAGGCTGGTGCAAATAGGAACTGAATGGAAAGACTATTTTCTTTAAAATGGACATTTTGACAGTCTCATGGTAAAAATGTACGCACACAATCTCATTGTTTTTAAGGTAATGATAATATAATTTGGAGATCACACAACCTGGTAGTAATCTTGATCGTTTAGTTCAAGCCCAAAGTCCAATCTCTAGTTCTTGGCCAAAGTGCATATCACTCATTGGATTTTTGTTTAGAGGTGTAAGCACCTCTCTCTCTGGTGTAGAGATGTGGCTGAGAGCTCTGTGACCCTTGTGCCAATACAGTCCCTGCTGGGGATAAGCCCACAAATCTGTGAGCTACTCATGGCCAGTGTAGACCAACTTGTCCAGGCACAGTCAGCAGGCTGCAGAGTATCTATCTATATCCACTGCTTCTTAGACAAGCAGAAACTCAGCCTTATCTAAAATCTGCTGAATCAAAATCTGCACTTTAATCAGATCCACAAGGTTACAGCTTCAGAAGAGCCTCTGAAGCTTCCCCTTGGATCTGTATGTGTGTTGTCTCTTTGGACGAAGCATCTCTTTGCTGGTGTCTACATCCTACCACTTCTAGATTTAAAGAAAATTCTTTCTTACTTCTTACCAAGAGGCAGGAAATAAAAACATAAACAAACAAACAAACAAAAAAGCTAGCTATTATCAAATTCCAAACTCTAGATAATTCAACTGTTCCCTTTCTGGAAATTTTCTGTAGGTTATTAGGCAAAGCTGTCAATAACTTCATAAAAGGAATGAAATCAGTAAGAAAACGAGCACAATAAGTGCTGGGTTTCTCTAGGGTACTCACTGTGAGGAAGGAGATGATACTAGGTAGAGCTTCATGCATCAAATGACAAAGCACCGTGCAAATGGTTATTAAATGCTAATCATGATCATTAATAGTAATGATCATGATTAAGAATAACCCCATAATTTCCTGGTAATTAACTCAGTGATAATAAGGAAATATCAATGAGATGGTTACATCCGGCTGGTTTAAAAGTCAGGGGAACTCTGCTCATAGGTCAGGTTTGTGCTGCAAGAGCTAACCAAGCCCCAAGAAACCTGGGCGCTTCAGCTGCTTTGTTTCAGTGAGCAGTTTGGGCACAATGACAGTTTCTTGGATAAAGTCAGGGTTGCCTGCTTTCCTTGGAGCAGGAGTTTATATAACACTTTCTTCTGGAATTTCTGCTGCTTCATTTTGGCTTCATTTCAGAGAAGTGACTTCTCACCCCGTGGAAAACACTGGACAGCTGGGCCTTGGCTGCCACTCTGTGCTGTGCCCCCTGCCACTGGATACTCCATGGGGCCATGCTGTGTCCCTCCAGAAAGGAAAGAACTGTCCTCAGAAGCCAGGCCAGACATGAGGATTGAGTTCTATCTCCCTAGGGTGGCAGTATAGGGTCCAAAGATTGGGCCAAGAGGAATATTTTGAAGCTGAGGAGTTAAGGGCACAGCCTGTGCCAAAGAGTGAATCATTGCCTCCTTAACCTTCAAACTACACCACCAATGGTGCAAAGAACAGGGCTAGAGCCTACTGGGTCGAAATACCCCCAACCCTACAATTTGGGGAGTGAGACTGGTGAGGAAATTGGACTTTGTGAAAGTCAATAACTAAATTAGAATCTCTGGGGTTCTAAGTAGAATTCTGCATTCTAGATTCACTCACATGAAGAAATTTCTATGTGTGCTGCCTTTGGAGTAGTTTACCATACCTCATCAGTAATCTACCTCATCATAGCAGTAATGATCAGTGCCCTGGTATTCTGTGATGCTCCATTTTCATTATGGGAAAATAGTCCATTGGTAGCCTCATAAATAGAAAAATTATTGTACTATAGTCTAAACAGAAGTAGAAAACTATTAGATAACTCACAAAGGGCTCTCCTCTCAATAACAAGCCTCTATCTTGGAGATGTTCTGAAATTCCAAAGGGAATGACTTCATGAAATAGGAAAAAAGAGGAGGAAGCATATTTTTTTAAAAAATCTATTGAGCTGGGTGTGATGGTGCATCACTGTAATCTCAGCATTCTTCAGGTCTGAGGCAGAGAAGTCACAAATATGGACCTAGCCTGGGCAACTTAGCAACTTGGCAAGACTATCTCACAAGAAGAATTTTTAAAAGGGCTAGGGGTATAGCTCCATGCAAAGGGCCAGACTCAATCCCCAATATGAGGGTTTGGGGGGAACTCATGGGACTTATCTACAAACACATAAATAAAAGATAAGCTAGTTCATAGAAGACCCAAGCAGTCTATATTGCCTTCCACATACAAACTAATAGAATCTCATTCCTTAAACTACAGAGTTGAGCTCAGAATCTCCCTTACACTGGGCCAACAGAAATGGGATGGCAGTGCTGGGAAGATCTCTCAAGATTTAAAGTGAATATATGTTATGGTCAGCAATTCTACTTACAGAAATAGATACAACAAATACTGCCCCCAACTTTGTTTACTTTAGTAACTAAAAGAATGTGAGTAAATAATTCTCAGCAGTGGATGACTATTTCAATAAATTATATATCTAATGGGCAAAGGGGACAGGAGATATAGTTATCAGTAATCACCTCTTGGGGGGTGCCCAAGGTCCAGAAGTAGGAGTTTCTTTTCACTAGATCCTCTTTATCTTTAGATAGCCACCAGATTCATTTATTGCCTACTCACAAATTACATTTTTAATGACAATTCCATTTGTTCCGGAAAGAACATAAGTAAGCCCACTATTCTGCTGAATATGAGTCCAGAAGCAAAACCAACTAAGAGCCTCCAATGGCTGACACTGACCCAGAGATATCTGTATCCTTACCAGATCCTCTCCTTCTATCCCCAGAAAAGTACTGTGGAGGGAGAACTCTTTTTCAATATGGTCTTCAATATTCAGGGCAGGTGCTTTAAGCAAACGTTAGAACTGCATGGAAAGGAAGAAGCAAATGGCCCTCCTCAGAGAGAGCCCTGCTTCAGCTCTGTCCACAGCTGAGGGGGAAGGAGGGTGCAAGACAATGCCTGGGCTCCAGAGCACCTTTCAGAAATTATCCTGAAAACTCACTTGCCAACTCCGTCGTCTCTGGAATTCTACAGAGCAGTATGTGAGGTGTTATAATGGAACTCTGAGTCATTTCAGCAAAGACTGTATGCTTTTATTTCATTTGCTACTTCCTTGACCTAAGGTGGGAACAACATTTTGGTCAACTTGCTGCTATTTCTGCTGCCAAGGCTCTGCAGCGCTTGACTCCCAATCTTCTTGGTAACTAAGACTTTTTAATCACAAATATGCTACTAAAGTCAGCATTCAAGACAATCCTGGTTTCCTTGGATTGATGGCTAGCACAGTCCTGTAAGAATCCCAGTGCTATTTCTGTCTCTCCTGCACATGATGGCTCAGACATCTCACCTCTCCCACACTTGGAGCTTCTGTCCAGGTAACTCTGACACTTCCAGACACTGAAAACAGCACCACCAGAAGATGAAAGGGCCAGCATTTAAAGAGTTTGGATATTACAGTGACTGACTCAGGCCTCAGGCAGAGTAGAGACTCAGAGCAGGCAAAGCTCATAAAATCGACACCTCACTGAAGCTAAGGAAGAAGGCACAATTTGTCCGAATAGCGTTGGAAGACAGCCTGTGATCTGGGTCAAAGAAAACGACCTGCACAGCTAACTTCTCCACCTTTACCAAGGAGAAGTACAACAGGCTCTCCCCTTTTCTTTTCTATAAGGAAAGCTTAGTGACATGATTCCAGACAATGGCAGTGTGGAAACAGTGCATGTCACAGAGCTCAGAGAAGAAATGAACCCATCTTTGAGGAGCAGTGTGCTGGCTGCCTCCTGGAGGCTTTCCTCTCTTTCCACTTTTGCCAGCTAAAATCTCAGGTATGTGAGATGCAGAGTTGACTGAGTTATTGCTCAGTGACGCATTTATATTAAGGAAAACAAGCATACTGGAAACCATTCCTTGATCATATCAAGCAGCCATTCTCATGTTCATGAAAGAGAAGGAAAGATATCTTGCTTAAAGGCATGCTGGACACATTCCTCTCAAACTAGTATGCTAAGTGAAGGAAGACAAAGAATAACAACAGCAGCAGAAGCACTAACAAAAAGAGTACACACTTTGGTTACATTTCTATAAAACTCTAGAAAATGCAAACCAATGTTTGGTGGCAGAAGGCAACTGACTAGCGGTTGCTGCAGGGTGGGGAGCAGCGGTGAGTAGGAGGGAGGAATGGAAAAGAAAAAAGCTGGGAGGGCTAATGGATATTTTCACTGTCTTAATTGTGATAGGTTCTGAGCTTATCAAACTTTGTATATTAAGTATCAAAACTTACCAAACTATACGTTAATTATGTACAATGACATGACAACTGTATTTCGATAAAGGTGGCTTTTAAGGAAGACCAATGTTGAAGCTTAAAAACCTAAGGTTTAAATACATTCTCCCCAGAAGTCTACCTGGTCCTAGTATTTCTGGGATATGATATCATCAAACTGTTCAACTGACCATGAGCCAACTCAAGGAAGAGTCTGTGGAAAAAAGAGATGCAACAGCAAACCCCTGCTCCCCAGCTCCCTCCAAATACCTCCTCTGGGAGTCCAGGAGAAGTGCAGATCCTGACGGTGACAAGGCTCTACAGAACTGTGAGCTTCCATGTGGCTTGTGTGCCACTGGCCACACAGACATTCCCCAACAAGAGTGGGGATCGGCCACCACCTATGACTAGGTTAATGACCCAGTCACAGCTGTGACAAGGCAGGAAGAAGAAACACACTATGATTTCCTCCAAGCTGCAGGACTATTAGAGTAACTCACAGTTGTTGGTATCCAGCCCAAGTCAGACAGAAGGAACTGGGCAGAAAGCATCCAGGCAGAGATACAATGAAAAAGATACACATCTTAAAGGATCCTTCAACACAACCTGAACTTGGTCCAGAGCTCCTCTGTCTCATCTGCTAAGAAGGGATGGCAGCAACAACAGCTTTACTAGTCACATCAACCTATTTCCCAAGCCTGAGTCACAGCTATGTATCTCTGTTGCCATCCCAGGCCACATATGAGGCCGCAGCCTGACTCCTACGGTGGCCACCTCACCTAGGTAGGGACATATTTAAGTCACCTGCAACAGGTCAGGCTTCCTCATAGCTGTCAGGTGCCTGACAGCTCATCGCAGTCCTGTCAAACAGCATCCAGGCTCCTGCCCACACCTTTTCCTGGGGACTAGTCAGGTGTGGCCTGACTGGCCTATCTCAGGCCTTTGCGCACAGCCCTCACCTGTGTAGGAGGCCTGAGACAGCAGCTACTCTTGATCAACAACAGGCACACAGCAGGCCACCTGCAGTTCCCTGGAGCCCCAGCTCCCAGACAACCTGTTGCTTCTGCCCTGAGACGCTTTGGGGAGTTGCATCAGCCTTGCTCTTCCTTGCTGGGCGTCCTCCAAGAGCACAGACCAATCTCAAGGGGGAATGGGTGGGTTACAACCAGCAGCCCAGGTGGGAAAAGTCCTCCAACAACTGGAATGCCTCCTAGGTTTTCTGGACCCCAGGGTGAGAAAAGAACCATTTCTTCGCTCAAACAATATTTATGTCATCCTGGCCATCTCAGAAGCAAATAGGGATGTAAATCTTGAAAAGGAGTTACGTGTAAAGAATTTCTAAATGTGCTCTTATGGCAGCAAAACCTTTATTTCCATCGAAAATGTCTGTCTCCCAAGGAAGTTTGAAGGAATGAAGAAGCGAGATAAAAAAGCACTGCGGGGTGTGCTCTTGTTGCCAGTTCCAGTGGCCCAGCCTTCACCTCCTCAATAATGTCCACTGCCAAGTGCTCCTTGCTGCTGGTCTGCTTCCCAGCAACCTGGGAGGTTTTGAATATGGAAAGTGCCAGGCATCGAGCTAAAAGATGGTGAGGGCTGCAAGCTCCTATAAATAGATACGGTTTAGAAAAACTCAAGCAGAGCACCCAGAGAATTTTGACTTGTCCAGGTGGCGGGTAGTCATTCTATCCCTGAACCCCACCACTGGTCAGATGCAGTATTTGTGAATGGGAGGGGGGAGTGAGCTAGTGACCACTGAGGGGAGGAGAGAGGAGACCTTATTTATCAGAGAGGTGCAAATAAACCAACGGCACAGTACAGCGAAATCGGCTATAACTGGCGCTGGGGCACTGCCCTACCAAGAGCGACCCTCAGTAGGCTTGGGAGGGAAAGTGGGGGCTTGGGAGTAGAAGGGAGTCGGGCGTGGGGAACTTCCGACAGAATCTTCCTAGAGTGCGGGGAGCCCCACAGCACAAGGGCTGAGGAGCTGAAGGTCAACGCACAGAAGCTTGGGGACTCAGGGCAGCGGCTGGGGTCACTCAGGCCTGGATCTCCAGAAGGATCGGGGCGCCTGCAGGCGCCAAGGAACCCCGGGTGTTGGAGAGCTCCAAGAATGGAGGGCTGGGCTGTCTGCCCCGGGAACTAGGGGTCGCAGCTTGCACTGGGCGAGAGCCCCAGGTGTGTAGGGCTGGGGTGTGCAAGGTCCCTCAGGTGCAGGGTGGCTTTCTCTCACCTGCGGAGCACCAGGAAGCTCAGGAGGACCAGCAGCAGGAGTCCGACTGTGCGGCCCGGCCTTCGCCGGAGGCTCCAGGTGCTCATCCCGCCTTGGCTACACTCAGGTGCGGAGGTCACTCTAGCCAGCACCGCAGAGCTGAGCCCCGGCGGGGGCGGGACCGCGCGTAGATTGCCTAGGCAACCGGCGGCGGCCTGCCCGGCCCACTGGCGCCCATTGGTCTGTGACTCGTCCCCCCCACACCTCGGGCCCAGGGTGAGCAGGGGAGGGGCGGGGCGGGAGTTGAGAGGAGGGCGGGGGGGAAGGGGAAGGAGGTCTGTGGGGAGAAGAGGGGCGGGAGAGGCGGGGTGGGGCCGGGAAGTGGGCCACGGTCTGGTAGGCGGGGCCGGGCCGGCGCCCTTCTTGAAGCTTCCAGACAGCTGCTTTGTGGCCGCGGCTTTTCGCCAGCCCTCACCCGCGCCGAGTGGCAGGGACACCTGGAATTTCAGAAGGTCTTTCCAGCACCTGAAGCGCAGCTGCCTGCGGACCTAAGGGGCAAGTGTTGCCAAGTCCTTGCATGCCCATTGCGCAAGGAATAAAATCGCTCCCCCGGGCGCACTTTAGGAAGCAAGTATTAAAGGCGCTGCCGGAAAGAGGCAAACAAAAAAGTCTTTTAAAACAATTCAAATTTTGAAGGAAAAAAATTGAAACATAATTCATCTTGTGAAAAGCCAAGACACCGTGGAATTTATTCTACTCCTAGTTTATGTTTCGCGGTTAGTGTGAGAACAGCTGCAGCTGCGCGGTGGTGGAGGACCCCGCACAGCACTCCGGGTTCCCACGGGTCTCATTCAGGCCCTGACGCCCACCATTTCCAATTTTTTATTTTGTAAAAGTCCAGATAAAATTCTCACATTTTAGGAAATGATGAATGGAATGTTTCTGCAGTAGAATCATGTCTCAAAAGGCATTCTATAATATTTGGGTGAAATGTGTGTTTTCTAGCAGTCACAAACCAACTCTTCCCCGGAACAAATTCAGATGCAACGGAGAGAAATTCTAGGGAGGCGAATGAGTTTTTTGAGGATCAAGGCTTGGAACACATCTCAGTTGCACTCTGAAGCCAAGTTGTGAGTGTATATAACTTGTACGACTGGAAGAGCAAAGAGAAATTTCAGCTCTCAGAACAAAGACATGCAGTTTGGTGCAAAGGGTCCTTTTCCCTGCCATAAGCAAATACTCAAGTCACAAAAGTTAAACAGCAGAGATGCAACAACAAAAAGAGAAGGGGAAGCCTTGCCTAACTGAGAACTGGTTGGGCCTTTGAACTGTACAGTTCTGACAACAAGGCCAGGAGTAATCTCCGAAGAAGGCAGAGAGAACAGAGTCTCCGAGACATACTCTCCAAAATACACACGGCTAAGGCTGTGATGGCCTGAAGGTTGTTAGGACTCTGAGAGAAACATGTTGGCGTAATTGGAGTGAAACTGACCTATAAGACACTCGAAGAACATGTCCGAGTTGCCCCCTTACCTTGTAGAAGACCATTCCAAAGACACCAATCCACTCCCTCACTCTGATCACGTCACTGAATGGTAGCAGAACCTATTAAACATCCAGGTACTCTCAAGTAGTTTAAACAATGCAAGCATTTCCATTTTTCTTCAAATAATTATAAATATTGTTAACATGAGCTATTAAAAACAAACCTAAATTGGGGGTAGGGTGCAGCTCAGTGTCAGAGTGCTTGCACAAGGCCTTGGGTTTGGTCCCCAGCACTGGGGAAAAACATCCTACAAAGTCCTCCTCAGCTCACTCCTCTAAATTATTGCTCCAAGACGCTTAGAAAGTATACCCTTCTCCCCTTGAGAATCCCAGTGGTCCATGTCATCAGTGGGAAACAAAAGTGCATACAAAATTCTACACAGCAGAATACAAGCTACAATCATTCAGGATAGCGAGGTAGAGGCACACAAGAGAAATAATCATATCACACTAACTTCATTTTTGCTTCACTTTGTATATTCAGTAGGTGATAGATTTATAGACCAGTCATTTATTCACATGACTATTACTGAGGACACTGTGCTAGTTCTTTAAATATAGTATATCTGAAATTTAGTACAACATCCATCTTAAAGACTGGTATGGCTTGTATCTAGGTGTCCCCTAGAGCCTCATAAGGTCATAGGTGGGGTTTTTCAGAGGTGGCTGGATCTAGGGTGTGTGATACTGGGATGAAGTGTGTGATGTTGGGAATGATGGTACTCCACTCTGGGTATGAGGGCCACCCCTCCTGAAGATGTATAGCCTGGATGGGATGGATATAAGGGTCAGAAAGGGGGCTACTGCCATTACTTGCTGCAGCTGCTGCTTCTACCTCCATCCTGCTCTGCGATGCCCCTCTGCCACACCACCATGCATGGAGCCTGCTGACTATGAACTCACACTTCTACAAACTGTGAACTAAATTAACCTTTCCTCCCTTAACTCAGGTGTTGGGTATTTTGTCTGAGCAATGTAAAAAATAACTAAGATGAAGACTAAGGTGAAAAGTATGATTTCTACAATATCTCAGGTGCTTGGATCACAATGTGGCATCCTCCTACAGACAGACCTGTAGCTACTCCTCATACCCCCACCCCACCCCAGCTCCTGTGCACAGGGCAGCAAAGTCCAGGTATGGCATCAAGCTGCCAGGGCTCTCCAGCAAAGAAATTAAGAACATGGAGGAATTTCTGGGATTAAACAAGAACCACTTCAACCCTAGAAAAAAGATGAAGAGAAAAAGGAAGCAGATTTTGGCCTTGGAAAAAGAAAAGGGAAGAGAGATCTAAGTTAAGCAAGTCAAGCATGGCTTTGAAGCCCAAAACATGTGACAGTGGGACCAGAAGGAGCCTGTGTATATCAGGTAGGGCCACTCTGAACTTCAGTTTGGGTCTTGCTAGTTTGAAAATATCACTTTGTAGCCTCTATTTTCATTCAACACTGTGTTATTCAGAAATTAACAACAATTTTTTAAAGACCACTTTCTCCCTTTGAAACTCATTCTAGCTGGGAAGAAAACAAATTAACACAATGAATAAATATAGAGTATATGCAAAGGTCATAGACTCCATAGCAAAAATAAGTAGAAAAGAGAAGGAGGACTGGGCACACTGTGGAAAGGACATGAGGACAGCAGGTCTCCCGAAGAGAGGGTAACTGAACAAGGGTCTGAAAATGGCAGGAGTTAGTCAGGCATGCTGTTGCCTGGGAGAAAGGCTGTGTAAGCAGAAAGAAGAGAGTGCAAAGCCACTCAGCAGAAAATGACCCTGTGCTCCAGGCAAAGCAAGGAGGTCACTATGGGAGGAAGGTGAAGGCAAGAAGGCAGAAGATGAGGTCAGAGAAGTCTTTAAGAGCAAGGTTTTGACTTTGAATGACTCCTCTGTGTCTTCACTGCAGGCCAGGAAGGAAAGGGAAAATGAGGAAGAGGCCAAGGTCCTGCAATCACCTTGGGAGGTATTGCCCCGGTGGTTTAAATACCTCCTACTGGCCCCTTCACTTAATGTTCCACTGCCTTCCAGTAACACCTCCCAGAAAGCCAAGACTTCAGAGTGGGGTGCTGTGAACCCCAGGAGAGAACATCACCTAGGAAGAACCGGTGATTGTGCTAACGCTGCTGGTATGCCTTTGGAAGACATTGAAGTTCCAAATTAAAGCCCTATGTGAGAAATGATGTTTTCAACAAGAATAGTAATGTAGGTAGTGAATAGTGTTGGATTTCTGGAAATATTTGGGAAGCAAAAATAAGAGGATTGTTGTATTCATGCATTGTCTGTGGAGTGTGAGAGAAAGAAAAACTCAAGAATGACTCCAGCATGCTTGGAAAACTGCAAGAACTAAGGTGCAGAAGGCTTGTAAGGGGAGTAGATTTGTGGGAGAACTGGAAGTGGGCTTGGGCTTGTGTTGGAGATGTGGATAAGATGTCCAAGTGGAGATACCATGCCAGCTGCTGAATTGACAAAACTGATGTTCCAGAAAGTCTGGGATGGAGTTAACAGTTTAAGACTTCATACAGAGTTGGTAATATAAAGATAATACCCTTAGTGAGATCACCAGTGGGCTAAGTGTGGCAGAGAGAGAGGACTAATCATAAGTCCTGGTCTACCTAAGGAGAAAAGAGAAGGAGCTGACTGGGTTGAAGGAAAGTGAGAAACAAATACAAAGCAGGTGTCTTGAACCCCAAGAGAGAAAAGTTATTGATGGAGAAGTAGTGCCTGTATTAATACTGCTAGAGGGCCAGGTTAAAGGAAGATTGAAAAGAGACTATTAGGGTTGGAGACATAGCTCAGTGGAATAAGCACTTGCCTGGCAAGCACAAGGTCTTGAGTTCAATCACCATGTACCACCGGGGGCGGGGGGACTAGACCAATGGCCGTAGCACATGTCAGGTACTGATCCAATGGCCGTAGCATGTGTCAGATACTAATAAACTGAACACAAGCAATTTTGATGAAACTGGGGTTGAGGAAGTCAACTGGAATATGCTTAAAAAGAAATAGTGAAAGAGTGAAAAAGAATCTAAGAGGGAAAACACAGACAACTCATGCAAAGATCTATACCAAAAAGGGGAACAAACAAATGGCATGGTAGGTGGGGGTGGGAGGGGGAGCTGAGTCAAGAGCAGTGTTCCATTTTCATTTCTATCTGCATGGGAGACACTACAGACCATGTGCAGGCTGACAGGGATCTTGATCCGCAGACAGTGAAAATCAGTGAGGTAGGAGAGACCATGGAGAATTCCTAATGTGCTACCCTCCAGAAAGTGAAAGGTAGGGGTCCTGGTAATCAAACAAAGCAATAAGCCTCAGGGGACACATACAGGGTAACTTAGGGTACTACTGCCTCAACGAAATCAGTTGGTTAATTTCAAATACATAATATGACACTACCAGAACTGGGAACTAGGAATATCATGGTAATTTGTTGTTAATATTCTGACTATTCACTTTGAAATTAAGATATTCATTTGAGATGTGACATAAAGCAAAATATGTGAATTTTACTGGTAAACTTAAAGTGAAATAAAACAATGGTTACATTTATTAAAATTATTAATGAAATATCCAAAAATAGTTACTGAGGACTTTCAAATATTTAAACACATAGGGAAACAGATTGATAGTTCCTATGCACATTAGAATATATTAGCTTTACAACTTTAGAAAGAATGTGATATCCTTTTTGAATGAACAAATGCATCTAAAATTATAATTCTAAAACTATAAATTGTATATTATAAAAATTATACACTACATAATATATAACTTTCAAATATATATACTGACTAAGGTAAATTAATAAAGACTGCTATGTGGCACCTTCGATCATTTTAGGGTTATTGGATGTATGCCATTTGCTGTGGCTTGAATATAGGCAGTGTCCCAATGCTCCATCTGCTAAACGTTTGCTCCAAGAGTGGTGTCATAGGAGGTGCTGTGGACCTCTAAGAGGTGCACCTATGGTAGGTCTTGGATCTATGGAGGCATGTGCTACTAGTTCTCAAGAGGATATTTGTAACAGCTAGGGCTTGGCCCTGCCCAATTTTCTTTCCATTCCACTTTCAGTAAAGTGGAGAAGAGATGCAAGATGTAAAAACTTGCTTGATCTCAGCACACACTCCCACCCTGGCATCCATGAGTGGATGGAATGAGGCACAGCTACTGTGTCTATGCTCAATTATCTTGGTTCTAAACCTCCAGAACCGTACACTAAATAACCCTTTTCTCTGTAAAACCAGTTGTCTTGTGTATTTTACTGTAATGATGGAAAACTGGCTAATAGATTGTTTTAGTCACATTCTCCATCACAGGAACAAAATATCCCACACCTGCAACTTAAAGGGGTAGAGATTTTGTTGTTGTTATTCCCAAGGTTTTATTAAGAAAATTTCCAAATATTCATAAAAATTGAAATAATGGCACACCAAACACCAATTCACCATCCAGGTTCCACAGTGAATGTTAGCTGCCTCTGCTTTACCACATATCCACTTATTTCTCCACTTATTAATTTTTCTTTTTAATTGATTTTTATTTGTACATGATTACAATGCATAATGAACACATTCATCATGGAGAGCTGGAACATGTACGTATCCCATCTTAATTATTTTTACTTTACCTTGCCATCTCCTTCCTTCCCCATCCTTCCATTTCTAGGTGCCTATAGTTTTAAAAGTATCAGTTCATGGTTAGCAGTCTCAAATACAGAAACAGCAAGGTAGAATGGCCTGCTGAGAAGGAAGGCTGCTCGTACATGGCAGCCAAGAAGCAGAAAGAGGAGACAGGAGCCCGAGAGGGACAGACCTACACTTCCAGTCCAACTTTAGCGACCTGCATCTTCCATCTAACTCCCACCTCTCAACAACACATTTAGGTATGGATTCATCAGTGCATTAATCTCTGAGAATTTGGGAGCACATTTTAGACCCAAACCATAATACTCATTCATAGCATTTGTCAACACAGTCAGGGGGCCTAAAGAAGATTTTCATGGGCGAGGTCTCAAGGTTAAAGAACACATGTGTGCAAGACATCAACAACAACAGCAGGCAGCATGGAGCAGAGCAGACAGCCAGAGAGAAAGCCACCAGTGTACTCACTGCATAATCCTAATATAGGTTGTTATCTCATATTTACATTCTTACATAGTGCTGTAACCAGTTCATGGGTGTTTTCCTTGCTAAGTCATAGTTACATAACTGTATCCCACTGTGCACCTGTGCAACAAGTAGAGTCATGACTTCAGGTACCCTTAAATTCCCCTGAGCTTTGAAGCAGTCTGAATGGTTCCCCGCAACATTAAACATACTTTTATACACTGAATTGAATGTTACCATTTAATTTAATTTTTCTTCAAAGACTCATGGCTTGAATATAATTAACTCAAGGCATGAGTCTTTGAAGAAAAAAATTTTCTCAGGAATTCTTACCACCTCCAAATCTTATGAGGAAAAAAATCTTCCCACATCTATGATAAAGCATTCTCTACCAAGACAGAATAAAGAACAGATAATTTATGAGGACAAAACTGTTAAACCAGTACTTCTGGAGTGTTCTTATTTAAAACAAACAACAACTTGATTACCAAAATCAGTATATACAAAGGACAGACGTTCCTTCCACTCTTAGGACACCAGATTATTTTCTAAGTTACTCAAAGCTCAAAGGCATTACATTAACAATGTAAGGAGATCTTGTAATGGGGCAATGGATTAAATGTAAGTAAAAATGACTGGTTTTATATGGTGTCGGTTGAGATTTGTTGTATTTTTCATGGAAGTGTATTAATCTAACACATATCTGCTATCAGTAAGAACCTCAGATATATCCAGATGCCCAAGAAGGAATAATACAGAAAGAAGCTAATGTCAGGCTTTGCTGTTGCATGTATCTGAACCAAACAACCAAATCATTGTCTCTGGTTGGATAAGACCCAATGGGTTATCTCAGAGACACAAAGCTGCTGTGAAATGCCTACAAACACTGATTATTGCCCTATGCTGTGCCCTGCTCAGCACACACACACACACACACACACACACACATCATGCTTTTCCCAGTTATGGATGCAGTACTATTAGCAGCAAGGGAAGAACAGTGTCCTTATTCTTCTATAAGCTATGGATATTTCCTTTCTTTCCAAGTGGGTATGCAGAGGCAGAAGTTAAATTTGCTTTTATTTTGTTCATATTTGCCTAAAGGCACATTTGATCAGAGAATAAAAACCTGCTAGACATTAATAATTATCATTAAAGATTGTGAAGACAATATCCTAAAAATAGGTATCATGTGGATATACTATAAAGCACATAGAAAATCCTCTGTTGATTTTTGTAGCTTATATTTGCATTTTTTGTCATTGCAAGATATACCATGTTGAATATTCTTCACATCAATTTTGTTCCTAAAAAGGTACTTATACATAAACTCCAGCAGTCCAAGAAATGTATAAAAACCTAGACTATCAGCTGAGGCTTGTCTGTTGATTTGATGTATGATCCACTCATCTTTGTCTCAAACAGGATGATCTGGGAGGAAAAGGAAGAAGACATAAAGAAAGGTTAAGCCTCCTTACTATAGCATGAAGATGGCACTGTGATTTGAATTCTGAGGACAAAGATAATCTGAAGGTTTCTGAGCCCTCAAGGCAGTGTCTGGGTGACTGACCTCATTGTCTCCGGGATAGAGCCAGACACCAGGAAGGTAAAGGCTCTTCTGAGGCCCAATCATCCGGTACTGCCCAAGGTTGCGTCCATTGATGAACACGAACCCATGATCCCAGCTCTGCAAAGGGAAAGGCTGAGTCCTAGGAGCAGATTCACCCTGGAAAGTGAACCTAAGGCACTTGGGAAGTGAGACCAAAGAGATGCCAATGGCACTAAGCATGGATGTGCTTTAGGGAGGGATGTGCCCTACAACTTCCACACTGCTGCCTAGGAACAAGACAGGAAAACACGACTGGAGGAAGAACTTTCCTCACCATGATTCTGTAGCTGTCCCTGTCCTGTGGTGTATATATTATTTTTTAAACCAGGTTTTCTGCTTCCAAAAATCAGGACTAAGTAAAAAGAAATGAAGATTTCTCCAGACAACAGCTATTGAAAGCTACACAACTTTCTTCAACCTGCTTGTGATATAACAAAGAAACACAAGACAGAAATCTAGAAGGAAACAAAGAGACAAAGAGACATCCTGGTAGTTTTTCCATGACACAGGCATCTGCTTACTCAGGGAGAGCTGCTAAGTAGCTGTGCAAATCTTTCATACATCCTCAAGGATAAGGGTACAAAAATTTGATACCAGGAAATCTTACTGAATATTCTCTCTGTACTGTGAGCCAAATGCACCACACCTTACTATAAGGTGGAAGTGAAAATCCTTCTGAAGTGCAAATCATTGGAGACCTTGCTTCACATCTCTTCTACCTTTGTATTTGGAAGAATGTGCTTGCTAGTGACCCTTGCCATCTCCATAGATAGATGGACATCACCATCACAGGTAGGGAAAATACTCATATCACATTTTCTACATATGTGTCTGATACTCATTCAAAAACTAAGCAAGATATAGAAGACAGCTCAATATAATTCAAAAAAGATATAAACAAATAATACAAATAGATGCATAAGTGACTCAGATACCAAATTTGTAAAACAAAGGCTTTAAAATAGTGCTCCTCAATGAGGCAATATGTTTAAAAAGATAAAAGCCAAAACTGAAAATTTTGATATAAAACTAGAAGTATTTCAACAACAATAAAATATAATAATTAAAATTAACATGTAATGTTATTTAGGAGAGCAGATTACATAACTACTAGAGAATTACTGAAATAATTAACAAGAAGTAATTTTTCAAATTTAAGATGAGAGGAATAAAGAATAAGAAACATAAAAGGCAAGGAGAGAAAAATAGACATACCAAAATAGCTTAATCTATAAAATTAGAGTCTTTCAATTGCTCTAAATTAAAGTACAAAAATCGCTGGACTGGATTTTATATAAAGGTGTTTATGTACTATGTATAACAAAATCATCATGTCATAAAGGCATTGATAAAAGTAAAGGAAAACCTATAGTAAAAGATAAACACATTAAAAGAAAATTTCTATAGCTATGGAAATATCAGAAAAGTCAGCCTTTTGGCAAGAAGTAGTATCAGAGATTGTCTTTGTTACTTTTCTCATTGCTAAGATGAAATACTTGGCACCTAAACTTAAAATGGGAAATATTTATTTTGACTCACAGTTTGTACATGTTTCAGTCCATAGTAAGCTGATTCTAAGGCAAGCATGGTAGAGAGGCATAGTAGAAGATAAACAGTCCATGGCAGGTAGAAGGCAACAAAGCAGCAAATGACCATCAACAAGTCACAACCCTCATTCTGCCCCTTATGTCTTTGTATCTACTATAAGGATACCTACCACTCATACCCAGGGTGGGGCACCATTAATCCTAGCATCACACCATGAATCAATCCCAACATCACATCCTTGATCCCAGCATCACATACCCTGGATGTGGTCACCACTGAAAAGCTCCACCTATGACTGCAGGAGGCTTTGCAGGCACATCTAGATACACACCCTAACAGAGCTATACAAGGGCGTTTCATAGTTATAAAACTGTTAATTTCCCATGAATATATATGTTATATATAGGAAGGTTAAAAGTATACATTTAATATAAACAATATAGACAGAATAATTAGACTGAAAACATTTGATATAACTAATAGAAAAAAATAAAAACATCAATGAATCTATAGAACATTTGAAACAACATGACTAACAAATTGACCTTATCCACATATATGAAACATTGATATAACATCTAGTCATTATATATGTCTTTTCATATGTACATCAGAATATTTACATATTTCATTCTATGTTGAGCTAAACAGTCTTTACACATTTTAACGAACAGTGTTTGGAATTTAAGAAATATACTTCTAAAGAGGGTCATTGCCCACACTTGTAACCTTAGCACGAGAGAAGATAAGGCAGGAAGAACATCACAAGTTCAAAGCCAGAGTAAACTACACAATGAGATCTTGTCTCAAGAGAAACAAACAAACACAAAACATAAAAAAAGAAACTGACTTCTATGTAAGTCAAAGGCAATGGAAAAAAAATCACATGGGAAGTTACAAAGCACTTCAAATAATTGATGAAAATAAAATATATGAAAACTTAAGGGCTATAGTATTATTACCAAATTTCCTTCTTCTAATTTTTAAGGAAAATTTGTTGAATGAGATAGCTCCTGAGAGATAGGGGGTCCCAAATGGGTTGCCTTTTTACCAAATTATCATCAAACACCTGGAGGCCACAAGGGAGTAGGTTGATAAATATATCAATTCTGAGAGACATAGCTTGTCAGCCAAGAAAACTGTGCCCAGAAAGACTTCTTTCAAAAAAGGTAAAGAATCTCCTCCCAAACTAATAGAGTTTCTCATAACTATATCTGCTTTATAAGAAATGTCAAAGGCAATCTGACCTCTTAAGGCACATTGCCAGGAGAATCTTTTCCACCTATTAAAATTAGTATAAGCAACTGATCAGTAAGAGATAAAAATATCAGTGTTGGGGTGACAAAGCAAGGTAAACTGATATTTGCATCAGAAAACAATAGCTATAGTAACAAATCCCAAAGAAAGGAAAATTGACTTACTGCCTGAAAAATAATTCATAATAATGATGTTTATAAAACTCAAAGAGATAAAAGACAAATAATGTAACAAAACCCAAGATATGCTGCCTAAAGGAAACTCAATTCCCAGAGAGGAAAGCACACAGACTGGAAGGGGAAATGGAAGCACATATCCCATGTAAAAAGAAACTAAAACTTATCAGCAGTAGTTACCTATAATTGGGTAAAATACACATTAACTGAAAAATTGTAAAAAGAAAAAAGGCAATTACATAATGACAAAGAGATTAATTCATCAAGAGGTCATATAATTATACATATATGTATTTATAAGTATATATGTATTTATAATATGATTATAAGTATTTATAATACAGTTATAAATACCCAATGGCAGAAGACCCAATTATTAAAGCAAACATTAGATATGAGGTGAAAGGTGCACTCCAATGCAATAATACTGGAAGCTGTCAATACCCCATTATCATCAATGACCATATCATTGACACACAAAAATCATTAAACAGAGATCAACTCTAATATAGAACAAATATACACAACAGGCATTTATAGACCATTTCACCCAACCCATACAGAACTTATTCTCTCCATCTAGTGGAGTATTCCCCCACAGTGTGACACATTAAGCCATGAAACAATCTCAGGAAATTTAGAAACCCTGCAATCATACCATGTATTTTCTCTGACCACAATGGAATGAAGAAACTGTATAGATACATGATAATAAAGCAACATACACATGAAAGGTGACTAGGTCAATGAAGATATGCAAAGGGAAACTTTTTTAATTTTCCTGAAACGAGTGAAGATGAAAATATCATATCAAAATCTGAAGTAAAGAAATACAAAGCAAGAGCTTTATATTAATAAATGACTATATCAAAAAAGTGAAAGGTTTCAATAGACAACCTAACAAGCAATGTATTGATCTATAACAACAAAAACATCCAAAACATAAATGTAGTAGAGAAAAAAAATAACAAAGATCAGAACAGAAAAAAATGGAGATTAAAAAGCACAATGCAAATAATCAATGGAAATACCATTGTTTTTTTGAAAAGACAAACACAATTTACAAACCTTTAGTAGAGTAACCAAGAACAAAAAACACAAGTAAAAAATTAAAGAAGAGACATAACAACAAAAATACAAAAGATCTTTGAGGACTATTATGAACAACTACAAGCAACAAATTGAAAAGCTAAAAGAAACAGCAATTTCTGGACACAGAATCTACCAAATTTGAAACATAAAAGCCTGAACAAACCAGTAATGATTAATTAAATTTAATCTATAATTAAAATGTCCCAACACAGAAAAATGCAGGCCCAGATAGATGGCTTCACTGCTGAATTTACCCTAGCTTTAAAGAATGACTGTCAACACTTCTCAAACTATGCTAAAATTGCAAAGACAACTTTAAACATGTCCATCCATAGTAGAGTAGTTGAATACATTATCTCACATTTCTAAAAGGATGGTTACATGACAGAGAAATTGAATAAATCAATGCAACATCAATAATTGGTTGAATCTCTAAGAGCTGAATAAAGAGCAAGGAGCACAGCTCAGTGATAGAGCTACTACTGAGGAGAGAGGCCCTGCGTTCAATTCCCACCTCCACATTAAAAAAAAAAAAAGAAACAGAATGTGTAGCAGATGGTTGCATGCACCTGAATTCAATAGAGGAAACATCATAGGAAATATATAGTTGTTCACCTTTGAGAACAAGCCATCAGGAAGCCTTCTACACTCCTGGTTGGAATGTAAGTTAGCACAACCACTATAGAAATCAGAATAGAAGTTCCTCACAAAAACTAAAGAGAACTACCACGTGACCCAGATATATAACTGCAATATATTCCTGAAGGAATTGAAGTCAGCATACTATACAGATATCTGCATAACCATGATTAATGTGGCACAATTCATAATATCCGAGATATGAAGTGAGCCTCCATTCCTATGAATGAATGAATGAAAGAATGAGTGAATGAGTGAATGAATAAAGAAATATGGCATAAATGTACACAGAATACAGTCATAGAGAAGAAAAAAATTGTATCATTTGCCAGAAAAATGGTTGGAATTGGACAGAATGTTATTAAGTAAAATAAACCAGACTCAGACAAGTTTGCATGCTTTCCCTAATATATAAAACAGAAAAGAGAAAAAAATAAACATGAAAGTAAAGGAAGACTGTTATTAGACAACATTAAGGGATATGGGTGGGGGGAGGCTGTAAAGGATGTTATTGAAAGGATGAATATGATCTAAATATATTATATGCACGTATGAAAATACCACTTTTAAACCCAGAATTCAGTAAAATTAACAGTGAATTAACAATTTCAACTGGTAACAACACTCTTTTTCAGAATTATAATTAAAAGGTGTTCATTTTGTAATAATTTCTAATGTATACATTCATATCTGTTCAGTTATGCTATTTATGTGTGCTCATAGATAAAAAGATATACAAGGTAAAAGTTAATCTGCATGCCCCAAATAAAAACAAATTACAGAATAGAATTTATGCTAGTATTACACTAGTATAAAAGTTGTATGTGCATACTTAGGAAATTAAATATAAAAACAAACTTTTAGCTCTATTAAACCCTGAAATATACAGATGAATTAGAATAAGGGTGGGTTTGAAGAAAAACTTTCACTATTTGCTACCTACATCTTGCAATTGTTTGAGTCTCTGTACTTGGCAAATTATCTAAACAATAATAAATTAGGACGACTGGAAAAGGTAAGAAAGTTTGGTTGGAAGTGTGAATGAAAAGGAAAGAAAGGCAAATGTTCCAGAAATATTGTGCCTAAAATTTAAAAAAAATAAATACTGTGCTTTGCTTGTGGACTTTGGTGCTTGGAGCAACAGAGCAAATGGAGGCTCACTCACCGGCAGGCTGAGGAAGGCGTCCCTGGGAGAAGAGCCAGCCCTCAAGGTGCCCCGGTAGAAGCCAGGCCCCTTATACTTCTTCGGGACGGGCCTCCAGGTGGCAGAGCGGAGCCTGGGAGAAGGGCCAAGACATGAGGGGGTAGACAGCCCTCCCTAACCCTAGTCTCATCATTCGCCCCAGTGTTGCCTCCTGTGAATCAGGATTCTGTGGCAGTGAGATGTTTGACACTTGAAGTATCAAAATGGGAATTGGGAGACATTCTAACTTCTGGTCCTAATTCACAGGACCCAATAATCTAAGAAAAATCCCTACAGTTCTCTGAATCTTGGGCTCTTTATAGAGAGAGTGAAGTATACAAAATATATCAGGTCCCAATGCTATGCTTGGGATGTAGTTTCAGTTTTTGCCTCAAAGGTTATGGCAGGCAAGCTTGTCCCCTAGCACCCTGGTGTTGAGGTGGTAAAACTGTTAAAGAGGTGAAATGTGGCGAGACATGATGAGATCACAGTGTTAGTTACTCTCACAAGGGATTTGCTCTGTTTTTCAAAGATGATGCGTAATCATGGGAGTGGGTTATTACACTGAGACCCTGCCCCCCCCCCCCGTGCTTGGTCCTTCTGTACATAACTGCCATGAATGCCGTTCTCTATGAGGTCCTCACTAGAGCAGAACAGATGTCAGCTCAGTTCCTTCAATTCAAGGACTCAGCTAAATAAACTGTTTTATTCTCAAAACTCCTAGAACCAGGTATTTGGTTATAGCATCATAAAATGAACCAAGACTCCTGATCACACAAAATGTCCACTAGGGGTAGCAAGCACATACCTCTCAAAGAAGCTCATCTTCATCTCCAGAGAATAGATGGTGAAGCCCTCCAGAATAACATTATTGATCCTGACAGAGCTCACTAAGCCTGCAGATGGGAATCAGGAAGGAGAATCAAGTGCCAGCTGGGAGGAATGCAGACATGTATACACCCCACGATGAGGCTAAAGATCTGCTTTCTCCTACATTTCTACACTACCAAAAATGTTCTCTACTTCATACTTGAACTTTTTCCAAAATTCCCATAAAGAGACTGGGCCTTTCTCAAAAGAAACAATCACCAAACAAACCCATCCTTCTTTCCTGCTTTGAAGGTGAGACGTAACAGCCCAAGGGACAGGGAAGGAAGGGGATGGTATCTTTGGTTCTTGGAT
The DNA here is from genome assembly GCA_004027595.1 of Dinomys branickii. NCBI lineage: Eukaryota > Metazoa > Chordata > Mammalia > Rodentia > Dinomyidae > Dinomys > Dinomys branickii. The sequence goes on from PVLD010001840.1 coordinate 150,754, forward strand.
CCGAGTATCCCTCTGCTGAGGAACTCATTGTAGTTCTCACAAACCCACAATAGCTGCAACTATGGATACTGAGAAACTGAAGAAAAAATACTGCCAACTTCTCCACCCTCCTACAGTTCATACGCAGAATGTGCCAGAAAGGCATCATGCATTCATATAGGTGGGCTTTTTGAAGAGGAGAGGACCATAAGGGTGCTATAGTTGGCTTGCTACCATGAGGTAGGATCTGGATAGGAGAGGTAGCTGGCTGTGGTTGTGCCAGGAAGGGCATATCTTCTGCTCTGGCGCCTCCCTTCTCTCTCAGTTACTTCCTCGTCACCAAGACATGAGCACCTTTTCTCCACTGGTCCTTCCCCAGTTTGTTTCTTGTTTGGAGGCAGCTTACTGTGAACTGAGGCCTCTACAAGTTGAGAGCTGAAAGAAACCTCTCCCCTCTTAAATCATGGGTGTCAAGTATTCATGTTAGGAATGAGAAAGTAACTAACTGGCCCAAAGCTCACCTTTCTGCTCATTTTGAATTTTCCATGAAAAACTGATTCGTCCTTCATTCTCCACCAGGATCCTAAGAAGTCCACAGCCCTGCTAGGAACATACCAGTTCATGGGGTCTGCATGGCTTTTACTCTGGAACCCGTTTTTCCTCCAAGTCCCAGAAGTAAACACAAGCAAATGGGGGTAAAATAAACTCCCAGTGCTTGTTCCATTGTGGTCCGATTCCACACTCAACCTGCCCTTTCTCTTCTGCTGGTCCCAGTAGGTAAGGCAGCAACTTTCTAATGCCTTAGACAAGAAACACAAACAGGAGCTCAACTCGGTAGTCAAGGCAGAAGGGGAAATTTCACCCTAATGCTGAAAGTCCCAAAATAAGCTGCTAATCCTAAGGCACCAAGAATTGGGAGATGCCTTTTGATTACAGCCCTCCACACTTCCTGTTGCAGCTTTATTTGAGGATCAGTATCACAGGAAATGGGACATAAAGAGGTGTTCTGTTTCAGGACAAGGCTATGTTTGCTTTTTTGAAGGAGAGGTAAGGGGCATCACCATGACTCTGTAATTACATACCGTGAATATAGGAATGTTCAGGGTCCATATATCCTCATCTAGCGATCCTATCCATGTGTCATTCAGAAAAACCTGCAAAACAAAAGCCAGCGTAACACTGGTAGGCCCATCCGACAAGGGGGCAAGAAAGGCTCTGGTTCATGAAGTATGAGGTCATTTTGAAGGTAGGGACTAGCTCTAGAGCTCATGTGTAGGTTGGATGCTGACTAAGTAGTCCCTGTAAATTTTAAGAAGTGCTAAGGCAGAAATCAAAGCTATTGCATTTACTTTTATACCCCCAGTGACTTCCTATGGAGGTGCTTTAAATACCATCACACACTAAAGTAGAACAATAACTAATGAAACTCAATAGAACGGTGAGGATCAACACATGGCTCATCGCCAGTGACACCTGCTGTCTCTTACCTGTGTTTTATCATAAACCTGACCATAGAGCTGGCCTCCAGAACAGATGACAGTCTCATGGAGAATGAATCCAAAGGACTGACCACTGCCATTGTTCACTGGAAGATTCTCCATGTTGACTGGAATATGTGACTTGATAGGCTGAGGGAGACATTCCAAAGTGAGAAGTCAGGATCTTTTTTCCTAAGATCCCTGTCACTGTTTGCTGGCTCACCTAATGGTCCCAAAGGATCCTTCATGGTAAATCACAGGGCACATACTACACAGCAAAGCTCTTGTGTTTTGTGGCTCCAGTGTCCAGGAAATTCAGGGGTGGTGTGGCAGAGGGAAGAGGGACACTTGCTATAGCCATAAGAATCTATCCACAGGTTAGTAGATTGCATTGCAAAATAATTGAAGTCACAAGATGATTATGCACTAAGCAAACAACTACTAGACGCCTGTCATGTGCCAAAAAGCATATTTTATCTGAATTATCAATGTAAAGTGAAAGTAATATGAATTCAAGAGTTTGATTTTAAGCAGGTTTCAGCACACCTTCAATATAGGAGAGGTCATCTTGTTCTTAAATGGCAGAAAATGCACATGAAATTTAGTACTTTGGCCTAGATGATGGAAGCCCAGTCTCATGGACTCCCAGGTCAGAGCTGTTCCTTTATGGCACCATATGCTTCAAAGGGTCTCTCAAAATGACATTCACCAGAAGAGTCCATCTGTGCTGGAAACAAGATCTTCTACCATTCTGCTCTTGCCTTCTCCCAAACACTTATTCTTCAACTTCAAACCTCTCCACAGGCTGCCTAACGGGAGTTCTAGGCTTGAACAACATGCAGAGGATTCTTCTTCACATCTCCTAGGATAAGTGGCTTAAGGGATGTCTGCTCCATAGCCTGTGACCTTCTCGTACACCTCTTCAGCAATCACTCTTACACCTGTGCCCAAGCAGTACCCACCTCACTTAAGTACTGTAGGACATCCCACAGTGGCAAGTAGAGTGACGGTCTCACAGAAGGATACACAGCCTTGGGAGTGAGCTTAGGTAAGGGAGGCAGTGGAACTGCTGCAACAAAAATAGGAACCAGGCAAGAAATGCTCCATAAAATCATTCCATTTTTAACATGTCTCACCCCTTTGCCTGACCTTTTTACATGCCAGAATCAATAACAGGAATGAGTCTTATGCTAACCCATGAGGTAATTCTCCAGGAATGATGATGACCAGTACAACGTAGTAGGAGACATTCAGCATCTACACATGTCTGTGGACACAGATTCATAGAAAGGGAGATCTTTAGGCAGCAGGAGTTCTACTTCTACCTTTAGGATGCTGGTGTTAACCTAGCTCCTAGCCCTGAGCATGTGGCTCACTGACTTTATTAATAGGGTAGAATTGAACAGGGTCAGTTTGCTGTTTGTGTGTGAGATCACACACAGCACTAAGAGCAAAGTCATGCATGGTACTAAGAGCTTTACAAAGGAGAAATTATTAATTAATCTTCACCATCACAGAGGAGACCTGTACTGATATCTTCTCATGGCAGTGAAGAAGCTATAGGCTTCGAAACACACAGATCTACCCAGTTTGAAGTGTGAAATCTAAGATGCACACCTCAGTTGACATTACTCTCAAAAAATCATTAAGCTGATATTCACTGAAGAGAATTCTCCCTTTCCTCATTCATTCTCAGAATACAGACACCTCATGAGGGCAAACGTCCCTGCTCCAGTGGGTGCTGAGTACCTGAAACAGATCCAAGGAGTTTTTGAAGCCTGAAATACTTCTCTGTGTAATCTCCGGCCTCTGTCAGCACAGCATCATAGTCTGCAAGACACCCAGGTCCTGTCATGGGCCATGCAGCCCTCACAGCAGGTGCTGCTTCAGCACTGGAGCCACCCAGAGAGAGACTGTGGAGACACATCCCCCATCTCAGGAACGCTCCATGGCTGCTAGGCTGTGGCCATGAAATCCAGCACCTCTCTTGGCCACACTGGGTTCACCCTGTCAATTCACATTCAAATTGACACTCTTGTCTTTCCTCACCTGGGGCACCCAGCTGTGCCTGACAGCAATCACTCCTGTGTCCCATACCTGCTAGAGGTTCAAGTCATGGGGATGGTAGACAACACAAGTAACAGCCTTCAGTCCCAGGAAACCCCAATTCCTGAGATGATGGATGACCTGCTGGGGTATTATGAGCATGAGAGGTAGAATAATATTACAATAAAACCCTCAGGGCTCAGCTTATGTGATCAGTCTGATAGTAGAAAGTGAGTCTAAAGCCTTCTGTGAAACATCAGGTCCACCCATGCTGTGGAGGAGACCACACAAACCAACACTTGCCATAGCTTGTCACAACACCTATGTGCTTCCCCATAAAGCTGGCTGCATTCATAAACCCAAAGTTGGTTCCACCATGAAACATGTAGACATTGAAAGACATTCTACTTTGGATAAATTTGTACACAGTATGTTCAATCTCTGCAGAGAGGGAAGAGGAGAAACAAAAAAGAGGTAAAAATTATAAGATCAAAATTTCAGGTACAGTCTTATCATTTCCTACCTCATCATGCCACAACCAATTGCTTCGCCTTCTGATAGCCATCAGGATGCTAATCAGGGGCTGGGGATATAGCTCAGTGGAATAAGCGCCTGCCTAGCAGGCGCAGGGTCCTGAGTTCAATCCCCAGTACCGCCAAAAAAAAAAAAAAAAAAAAGGATGCTAATCAGAAAGTGAGTGGAACTGACCAGATGTTTTCTAGGAAAGCATGTTCTGCCCAAATCAAGAGCCTTTTCTTAGAGAAAAATTCCCCCAAATAATGTCATAATTTGAAATTGAATTGCCTCTTTTAAAAATAATCAAATAATTCTTAGCTTACATATATATCTAATTATCACTCTAAATGTGGAAACTACAAATTAGTATGGCCACATTCCTACCTTCCAGGATAGCGTCTCTGTGGCCCTGGATTATAACCTTGGCTAGAGCCCACAGAGGCAGTTCTCAAACTTCACCACGTAAATTTTCATTTGCTCCCGTATTTTCACAGGCACTACCATCTATCCACTGTCTGCCATGGGAAGCAGGAAGATCAGAACTTAGCTCGATGTGAGGTTCAATTTTGCCTGTGCTCCTTAATGTTTGTAAGACAGGGAAAGCCTATTTTCTCTCCCAGCCTCTGCCTTCTTTGCTTTAAACAAAGATATCAAGTCTTGCTACAGCGTGAAATTGATGAGAATATGAATTGATTGCCTAAAATATATTAGAATCATGGAATACTGACCCACAGATCAAAGCTCTGCTGTTTGTTGGTGTGGTAATTTTGGATTCTTTGGAGTTTTTTATAAATCTATTTTTGGTTTTCCTTAGTAATCTAATATTATCAATGGCTTTCTTTATTTTATGAAAAGTGAGCCAAAATATTCTTGTAGCAACATACTTTTATTAAGCAAAAAGTAGGCACATTCTGATTGTGTTTGGTTCACAACTCTTGGAGTTAAGTTTCCCAATAATCTTCATTCTGAGACAAAGACACTGAGCAGTGAAGGAGCCCTGCTCTGGGTAATGCGGCTTCCACTGCACTGCTGGATTGAATCCCAATCTCTGCCTCCATAATCCACCTTGCAACTATTACAGTTCTAGACTCCTGATAGTGACCACACTTCATTAGCAAGGCCATGGAAAGGGTCTGTGTATTTCCTGCACATGATAAAGACTTTGTGCAAATGCTCCACTTCTTCAGCCTAAGTTGTTACCTCTCCCAAACGTTCTGTGATCACCTTCCTTGCCTGAGCAGGTCTGTCTCCTATCTTAATTTCATCAGTGCACCTGTTTGTTTGCTCCCAAATGGTACAAAATGTGACTATGCATTGGTTGTTTCGCTTTCCAATGATCTGCAAAATTCACTGAATTAAAAGCTCACCACAGGGCAATTTTCATTCATGTCATTTTTACACATCAAAGCTCCTCCAGAGCCTGGCCTACAGCACTTACATGGCAGGAACTGAATGAATATTTATAGGTGCACCAGCATGGTAATGAGCAGAAAATGATGTCAATGCCCCATGATTCGGGGAATTCTAAACTTGGATTCAAAGACTGCAAAACACTTACCACTCACACGTGTATGATAGTGAGGCCTTCCCCAACTGTCAAACCAGCCAACCCAGTATTCCATAATTAGAATGGGCTTATCATTCTAGAAAAAACACAATACAAATACAAACCTGACAGAAATAAAGTTAGGAAAATTTGACAACAAATAATTTGAAAATCTATTTTCCACCTATTTCCAAATTCAGAGCTTTTCCTTTTTGATCCCAATTTCCTAATCCTTCCCCTCATTACACCTTCACAATCATCCATAAATTTGGCCCCTGCACTCCTGTTCTACATCCAGGGTTGCCAGACTCTGTCAAGCCTATTGTGCTTCCCTGGTTTTCTTCAATAGCAGAATCTGAACCTTTCATATCCAAGATTGGCAGGGGGAAAATTGGTTCTGGATACACAAGGACCACAGCCTGTTTCCTTAAGTAGAAACTGAGGTTCCAATATCACAGAGCTATAACTCATTTGCAGGACTGGGTCTAGCTATTAGCCAATAAGTTATACTTTCCACTGCGTATATACACTGTCATTTTTCTCTTCGCCTTTATTTCACTTTAGTTATCTCACCTGTAGAGGAGCATCCAATGCATTTGTGTTTTGTTCTCTTCTCTATTTTAATTGTCATTATTCTACTTTTGCTAAGAAACAATTTAGTATGCAAAAATTCATAAATGTTTGCACATCTTTATGGTTTCTACTTTTCAATTCTATGAAACAGTTATCACATTAAAATTATAAATAATTATCTAATTATGTTATTTATATTTAGTTACACTTAATTATCACGTTAACAAAATGAACTTATACTGAGTGCCAGGCACTAAAGTATGTTCTGAAACTCTGTATCATTCTTACTGTTTTTGCTTTGTTTTGTCTTTGTCTATGTTGTTAGCATTTTGCTATTGTTCATTTTTTAAAATTCTCCTTAAAATAAAAAAAAATAAAGTATGTTACCAAATTTATTCTGTGAAACAAGCCTAGACGAAAGATACAATGTGTCCCTATGTTACAAATGAAGACATTGAGGCCAGGCTCACTCAGCTGGGAAGTATTAGAGCTGACGATCAAACTGACACAAAATAACAAATGCTGATGGGGATTAAGACAAAGAGGAATTCTAATACATGGGTAGTAGGAATATAATGTAGTACAGCCATTGCGGAAACCAGCAGCATGGAAGTTCTTCAAAACACCATAAATAAATCCACACATGCCCAGGAATTTCCACAACTGAGGATATGTCCAAAGGAAAGGAAATCAACATGTCAGAGACATGAGGGCTTCTGCATTTATTGCAGCACAGTTCACAATGGCTGGAATACAGAACTGACCAGGAAACCCATCACAGGTGAGTGAAAAAGGAAACGTATGAGAATGCTCAAAATAATATTCTTCAGACAGAGAGAAGAGTAAAATCTTGTGGTTTTCAGTGACAGAAATTGGAATCCATTAGGTTAAGTGAAATATACCTGGCACTGACAATAGCTGTATGTTCTCGTTCACATAAGGAAGATAAAAAGGCTACTGCATAAGGAGAGAACAGAGGTAACTAGAGCAAGGAACATGTTAAGCAGAGGGAAGATGCCAAAGTTCAGTTAGATAAAAGGAAGTTCTAGAGTTTACTGCAGAGAAAGGGGACTAAACTGTAAAGAAGAATTAATTGTATATTTTATAAAGAGCTAGAAAAGAAAACTTCATTACAAACACAAATCAGAATATCAAAAGAAATGAAAGCTATAAGTTCTCTGATTTGGTCAATATATTTACACATTGAAATTATCACATTATGCCCCAAAATATGTACAATTACTTCATCTCAATTAAAATTTTATTTGTTTCTATCTTTTGGTACTGGGAATTGAACTCAGGACCTTATGCTTTCCAGGCAGGTGCTTGTGCCACTGAGCTATATCCCCAGCCCCTCAGTTATAATTTTACATCAAGCTAAAAGCATGCTCTCTGAAAAGATGAATAGATATGATAGACTTCTTGCCATACTGACCAAAATTATAAGAATCACAAAATATCAATATCAGGAATGAAAGCAAAGCCATTATGACTGGCAGTTAAGACTTTAAATGAATAACAAGATGTTATCACAAATAACTCCATGCCTGTGAATTTTAAAATGCCAATAAAATAGAGCAGGAAAAATAGAATTTATGCCCTCACAAGCAGAAATTACCAAAATCTATGAAGAAATAAGTATCATGAATGATCCTATATCCATTAAAGAAATTAAGTTTGTATTTGCTAAAATGTTCTAAAAAGAAAAGATCAGGTCTAGATGATTTCACTGATAAAAATTTACAAAAAAATTTAGTTAAAATGCTAATGATATACAAACTCTTCCAGAAAACAAAAAGAAAGAATACTGCCAAACTCATTAGATTAGGCCAGCATTATTCTAATTTGAAAATATAAGACATTTCAAAAAAGAAAATAAAAAACCAATATCCCTTAGATATATGAAACAAAAATTCTTAGCAACATATGAGCAAACAGAATCCAAAATCTCAGCTGGGCATGGTGGCACACACCCAAAATCTCTCATTGCTGAGACAAAATACCTGACACCCAAAATTAAGGAAGGAAAGGTTTATTTAACTCACAATTTGTGGAGGTTTCAGATCATACTCTGCTAGCTCCAAGGCAGAGTGGCACATGGCAGAGGACAACAGTTCAGGGTGAAAACAACAAAGGCAGTAAGAACAGAAAGGGAGGAGCAGCAGAGAGCAAGCTTCTTTCCCTCCTTTATATTGTATGCAAACTATGGCCTCAGGGCAGGTGTAGCATTCACACCCATAATCCCAGCGTTGGACCAGGAGTCAGTCAAAAACTCTAAAAGCTCACCTCATAACTTCATGAAGCTTTGGCAAGACACCTAGACATAAACCATGATAGTCACACAATTGTTTTTTTTACCCAGTACAGACAAATGACATGTTTACACTATGCTGTAGGCTACTAAATGTGCAATAACATCTCTAAAGAAGCAATGTACATAACTTAATTAAAATTCTCCACTGTGCGGATAGAACTGTAGTCCATCATGTCAAATGACACAAGCCAGACATGAAAAGCAAATATCAAGTGTTTTCATATATTAAACTCCAAAGCTGCTCTTATAAAAGAACGGAGGAGGTAATAGTCACTAAAAACTGAAAAAGGCAAACATGAAGAGGACAGAGAGAAGTTAGAGGAGGGGCACAAAATGGAGTGGAAAGATCAGTTCTGGTTTTGTTGAGCACATAACTATTGCATACAACAATCTATGACATATTTCAAAATAAGCAGAAGAGTATGAGATGCCTGATGTGATGCAGGCAGTGCTTCACCCTCACCGCCCCCAAAGAAAGCAAGCACACCTGCAGACAGCTTGGAGCCCTGCTGAAGACCCGGATGCAGACACAAACACAGTCTTCTATCAATCCTGTATGGACTGGACACCATTATGTAGACAATGCAGTCACACGAAGAGAACAGAAAACTACACGGCTGGGATACTTTACCTGAACTTGAAGAAGCTGATGAAAATAATCCTTGCTAAATTTCCCCAGATTGATAGTGGCCAATACTGTAGAGAGAAGAAACCACCATGTACAGTGACAAGGGTCATTGGGGAAGGGAAGGAGAGGCAGCCCAAACATGGAGGAGGTGTGCTAAGGACTGAGAATTACCAGGCACTGCCCACAGCCCACTTGCAATGCACAGAGGGGCCATCACCACATTGCTGAGTACTTGCAAGGACCCTCATCTTTACTGAGATGGGCAAAGAAACTTAACCATCTTTGTGCAGAGTTGGAGGCCAGGCCAAACCACCCTTCATGATTAGAACTAGGAACTGAGTATAGTCCCCTGCCCCAGGTTCAGCATTTCCAGATTACACAATGATGTGGGAAGAACCACTAAAAAGGAGAGGAGCTCAATGCAAATTATCTGCTAGTCTGTGCTGAAGATCACCAGACAGATGCTTCCTGGACCAACCTACCTGCCCATACCTCACTCTTGTCTCCCTGTGCTTGTGTCCCTAAACATCCAGCTACTGTGTTCTCTAAGATTTAGGTGTCCACGGTGACCTTTCCTTACATAGCTGTCTTCTGCCTCCCCATGGGACTGTCCCTGTTGGTGAGTAGAGCAGGGCCCTACACCATGGCCACACTCCAAATAGGTTCCTGGACACAGAAGGTGTGACTCATGGAAAGGTGCACACTGGGTGAGGAGGTCCAGTTCTGCTCTGTGTAAAGATGAAGGCAGCAAGGACAGTGGTGGAGATGGCAACTGAACTCAGGCTTTGATGCTGCCCCTCACCTTTTGGGATGTCACATCTCCAGGATTATCTCAGAGGACTGAGGAAAGAGCCAGAGGACACGCACTTGGCTCTCTCTAAGGCTTGTTCATGGCTTATACTGGCTGACTAAGAGCCTCAGTTCTGCCTTGAAAAAACTTTAAATTTGTACCTCCTTTGATCGAGCCATTCATAACGTCTTTATAATAATCACTGGTGAAGAGCAGCTCTACAATCCCTCTTTTCAGCAGAGCCTGTTGAGGAAATTACACAAATGTACCCACTCTCCCTCCTTCCATGGGAAGGAGCTGAAAGGAAATTAGGACATAAACAGAGTTACATTCAGAAAGGTAGGGTGTGACACACAGATGCTAAGTGGCCCCTAAGGCCATGTGTGAGGCTTGTTCCCCAGCACAGTGCTCGTGGAGGCGGTGGGACTCTGGGGAGGGAGGCTCTCAGGACCAAACTCACAACTCTCAGAACAAAGAGGGTGGGCTGAGGATATAGCTCAGTGGAATAAGCGCCTGCCTAGCAAGCGCAGGATCCTGAGTTCGATCCCCAGTACCGCCAAAAAAAAAAAAAAAACCTTTCACCAGAACAAAGAGGGTACAGCTGCCAGAACACACCCCAGGGAAAAGGCAAGTCACATTCAGAGAGAGAAAGAAGACTTGGGGGCCACTTTGTTCGTGAAGGGAGAGGCTGATCCAGTGGTATCCAGAGAAAAAGGACAACTTCAGAGAGCTTGGGTCCTGTGTGGACCCTGTCACAGAAAGCAAGGACACATGCATGGGCATGGGAGAAGACTAACCTGATAATTCTACCTAATGAGGACACAGAGAGCAGATGGGTGACCTAAGAACCAGGGAGTCATCCTGTGTGTCTCTTATGCTCAATGAGCCAAATTTAGGCCTAGGAATGGAGTCAGTCCAGGAGTCAACTTTTCAAATCAAGGAGAAACACTTCTATTTGTATGAGAAGGCCTGAGGAGGGCACACCAGGCCCAGCAGTGAGACAAGAGGACAATTACTCTCACACTGTCCATATTCTGGAGACACAGCCCCAGGGCAGGGCTGGCTCAGGCACAGACCCAGCCCTGGCTCTCCATTCCCAACCAGTGACCGCTCTCTCCACCAGGCCCTTCTCCCATGGTCTCTGTGTCTCCAGAATGACAACATGGACCCTACATGCTGCCAGGAGCCCCAAGGACAGGGTCCAGCTAGAGCTCATCAGCTCCCTACATGTGGGAAGTGAGGTCCTCAGAGGGACCTGAGCCACCAGCAAGGACACCAACAGGACCACACTGAACTGCTGGCCTGAGATGTGTATATACAAGCAGAGGAACCAGAAGAAGGGTTTCATGTTCCACACTGGAAGCTGCAAGCATGCAGTGTCCTTGCCAGGTTTCAGTTGCACTGTGTACTATAGATGCAGATTCCCTAGCCTCCAGCCTGTGAGTGGTCACAGAGAAGGAAAGCAGAAAGGAATCTTCCTCTGAAGTCACACCTTCTCCTTGTCAGGCCATTGAGTGCATCCTGACTATACTGACCACAGTGTGAAGTCACAGAGAAACTGAGCCCAGTCTGCTCCAGCCTCCTAATGGGCAAAGCCTGGCAGCCTTACCAGGGATCAGACACACACAGGGGAGAAGATGGGGCCAGTGAACATGGCAAAGCCAGTGTACTTACCTCCTTAACATAGGCCATGTAGTTGTTATCCTTTCTATATGACCCGTACTCATTCTCTACCTGCATGGCAATGACAGGGCCACCTCGGTGGTACTGAGAGACAAGCAGAAGAGGATTAGAGAGAGAAGACCCTGAGCAAGAGGCTGGAGCTGCAGAGTTTGTGTCTGAAGAAAGTGCAACTGAGTGGTGCACTTGGATCTCAGCCACTTTAGAGCCTGGCTCAAACTAAGAGAAGTCAGCTTCATTTCTCTTAGAGACTGGACATAGCTAGTTTTCACGTGGTGGTAGAACAAACTCAAATGACCATAAGAAGAAAGGTCACTGGGCCCTACCTGGAGAGGAATCATTCTGGGAATCAGGTGATCGAAATACGCGTCAACTGCACCCACAAAGCTCTTTTCCGTGGTTCTCCGTTCAGTATTGGGGTTCTGCAGGAGCCAGCTGAAGGGGAAGGAGGGCACATCTGAGAGATACAGGAAGCAGGAGAAGGACATATCTCAGCTGCTCAGCACCACAGACAGCCTCCGAGAAAAGCTGCTGCAGCACCGCTGCATGTCTTTGTATCCTCCGTCACCCATGATGCTCCAGCCCTTGCGGTCCTGGGGGTAACTGACCTGCGAGCTTGCACACCATCCACACAGACCTGTGGTATCTAGAAGGAAGCAATCTACCCTGTCCCAAGGCATCGCAGACCTAGAACAGCTTTCAGCTCCATGAGGTCCCACAGCTGTGTCCTAGAGGGACTGGGGTCACCATCCTTCAATCCTGTCCTCTTCTCTATCTCAGGCACTAGGCATATGGGCTAAGCAGAGTGTCTGCACCTCAAGCACAGGTCATGTCACCTGTAAGACCGAAGACGTCAAGCTCAGCACAGGCGATGACAGACCAGTGACACCCGTTACAAGGCCTCAGTGAAGTGGGGCCAGGCCTGTGCTCACACTTCTTTTCTGTGAGCCAAGTGCCAGCCTCCTGATGAGGAAGAGGGAAAGGAGGGGCCAGGGAAGGAGGCACACCCTCAGAAAAACAGAGGAAATGCCCAGTGTTGAGAAGGTGCCCAGGTCCTGTCAGAGCCTCCCTGGATAATGTCCACCTTCCAGTCCTTCATTCCTGCCCCATGGGAAATCAAAGGTGGATATACCCCTCTCAACCTGGAGCAAGAGGCTGAGGACACTCCTGCCATCTGAGCAGCAGGCCCATACACCAGGCCCATGGCTCAAGTCCTCCTCTGAGCCACAGATGACAGCAGCACCACCTCACATCTTAGGAACAAAGCTGCTCCACAGTGGGGTCCTGTGGTACATGGCTCAGCCACTCTAGAACACTGGCTCAGTCCGTGAAGGTCGCTTTTATCACCACTTAACTAGGATGTACTCAACACACTGCAAACAGGACTCAGAACTTGTGGCTTGGCTTACCTGGGCAATCCTCCGAGGTCAACCTCAGCACAGATGTAGGGGCCTGGACGCAGAATCACCCACAGCCCAACCTCTGCAGCCAGCAGGACAAAAGCCCTAGGAGGGAAACAAAGTCAGACATCTTGCGATGGTCCATAGGGACGCTGTGTAGGGTTGGTGGGTGCCCACAGGCATCCTGGTGTCAGAGCTGCAAGGCTCCTCCTGCCTCTTCCTCTCTCATAAGGGGAGACGCTGTGATGAGCCCCAGCCCAATCTACATGCAATCCTTATACTAGCTCGCCGCTTAGAGGCCATGGACATAGGCTTGTCTGGGCTTTTGGTGTCAGGACCACATGTACAGTGCCAGAAAGGCATGAAGAGAAATAGCATCAGCCAGGGTACTGGAGCCATAACAGCGAAACTGACCCCACCACACCAAAGGGCAGCCCCTCCCCAGTCTCATTTCAGGGCCTCCCTGCAACGTCAACCAACTTTTGGGGCTTCAGCCACAGGCCAGCCCTGGGAGATAGATCATTGCTAGGAAGCATCCCAGTGCTGGGTGTACAGCTTCTCGCAACATCCTGAGAACAAGGGTGCAGACCCCAGTCCTCTCTGGGTCCTGTGGCTCAGCTTAATCACCCCTAGGTTTCCTCATCAGCCTCCAGCTGCCCCCTCTGTACCGCTCTCCCAATCCAGGTCACAGAACAGCAACACCACATACTCCAGGTCCAGGTTCCCAGAGAAGTCAAATTTGCCTCTTTCTGGCTCATGGAGGCTCCATGGAACGTAGCTGAAAGAAGGAGCAGGAAATTACAACATTTCTCTTCTTTCCTTTAGCCGCTGCCCCAGAACCAAAGCCAAGCCCAGAACTGTGGTAGGTCTGTGTTGCAAGGTGTTGAAGTTTCCCAGGGACATTAAAGCTCTGACACCCAAAAAGTGACTGCCTTCAGGGGCTCCTTCTTCTGTTCCCAACTCTGATCCAAATGACAATTTTCCTAAGGCTCTAGATTACACAGATTTATATGTATTTTCTCACTCAGTGCCTAATTCTCAGTTAAATACAAAGAAACACTGCAGTAAATATACAAAGAAAAGGAAAACTCAGCTAAAGTATGTGCTGCTTCCCAGTCGTTATTGCCAACAATCAATCAATCAAAATACAAATGGAGGAGCTTTCAGGAGGACAAGGGAGAGACAGTCCAGGAGGGGACAGCCCATGCAGCAAGGCGCGCCCCTGCCCAAGCCTCAGCACAGGACAAGGAGTCTTTAGGGTCAAAGTCAAGCATAGAAGCGGAAAAAAAGAATAGAAGTGGATTTGAGGCTGTTCTTAGTAAGTAACATTATTTCTGTGTATCAGAATAAAACTTTGGAAGGTAAACTTTGGAAGGTTGTGCACCTAACATCCTGTTTAGCTCTGTGGTTTTTATTGCACAATTCTGTGAAGTGAAAGGTTTTAAGGATCAGTCTATTGTATGGTGGCAGAACTGACAGTATTTTAAGATCTGTTGGTGTGAGGAGGAATGAAAAGTTGGTTTGCTAAAAACAACATACATTGCACCATTTACAGCTATCCATTATGAGAAAAGAATGAATAAAATAACTTATGGAAATTTGCTGAAAACAAAAATATCCAAAAAATACAGATCAGACACACAAGATAGCTAAGGTAATTGTACTACTAATTTCTATTGCTTTATTGAAAGGAACAGTTAATGTTTAATTGTTTGATCAACTTGCATGCCTGTATTTGTTTATCTGAGTAACTAATTTGAAGATAAAAATATATAATACAACAACCATTGTTAATTTCCTATCACCTGGTTTGAAATTCTGTATTGTTTTTATGTTTTTGTGTTGTTCTGTTTACATCTCTGTTTGTTAATTTGTTTTTGTTCTTTTCTCTTTAAAATTAAAAAGTTTTCACCTGAAAACCACAAAAGATAGCAATCACAGAATTTTACAGGTGAGTTTTTAAAAACATTCAATATAAAGTTAACTACTGTACAAAACATTTTGAATAAGTAGATATACTCATTAGCTTTTTAAATAAGATTGACATCAAAATTGTAAAAGAACATGAACAAAAATAAAATTTAATATCAACTTCACTTATAATCATAGATGATCATTTAAAAAAACACTAGCAAACCACTCTACCAGCCTATGTGTGTGTGGGCCTGTGCTTGTCACACCTTTAAATAGAGTTAATTTCAGAAATGTAAAGTTGGTTGAATATCAGAAAAATTGTCAGTTATTCACCACTTCAGAAGAACAGTGGAGAAAAGCTATGTAATCCTCATAATGGACAAATTAGCCAGTCTCAACAGAGCTCCACACCTATGAGGAGGGATGGAGCTCAGTGGTAGTGGAAGAGTAATACCTTATGTCCATGAGGCCATATGTTTGATTCCCACCTTCCCCTAAAAAAATTCAGTAATATTTCTGATTAAATCATTTGCACATGAGATGAGCCATTTCTTAGTTACTGTCTCTCAGCTTCAAATACCCTCTGCAATAATGCACAAGGCCTCAAGACTTCTGCTTTAGAGAGCACAGCGTTAGGCTCCACCACCAGAGACAGTGAGGACATGCAGGAGAAGGGAGTAGGATTCAGCAGCACTCCACAAATCTGTGGTCCCTCAGGATGGCTGCTAGTGGTGCAGATGTGTGAGGACAAACTGGGTGCTTCCTTTTCTAAAAAAAAAGTGCAGAATAGCATAAGTATAACTCCAAATGGCCAGGAAAGAATTAGCGTAGGAGACAATCTGGAGGTAAACATCTGGGCACTTTAACAGAATTAATATAGAGACATAAAATGTTATATTATGTGCCCCATTGCATTTTGCTAATTTTGTTCTGCCCTTTCTCTTTCCTTATTGAGAGTCTGAATTTCACAGTGTTATAGGCAGCTGAGTTAGATAGAAATATTATAGGCAGTCAGACAGGGCCGGGCCCTGGAAGGAGCCAACATAAAAGATAAGATACCTGTGGCCCAGACCTCAAGACAAAAGGGGCTAAACAAATGCAGCCACATACCCTCTAGGGGTAAATGTCAGGGATTGATAAATAAGTAACAACCACCTTCAAAAAGCCAGGAAGTCCCTAGCCCAACCCCCACAGGAAAGGCCCCAGTCTGCATTCATGCTTGCTTGGCTTGTTATGTGTCCTGACTCCCTTCCCCATTTGACCCCAGTTTACTCAGTTTTACCTGAATAATTATCCTTGCAGTCTTACTGGCTGACCATAATTTTGTCCATTTCCCCTACCTTGGACCCACCTCGCCTCATGGTTTTTCTCTATAAAAGTCCCTAGAAAAGGCAGAGTCCAGGGGTAACCCACTCTGGGGCCCCCTTCTGTCCCTCTCTTGGACAGAAACTTTCTTTCTCTCAATAAATATATTCTGCTCTTAACTTCCATTGTTCCTAAAATTCATTCTTCGATTTTAGAGAACGTGAACTTGTCTCAGATATCGTTAAGTTTGGGAGTTTTTATTTCCCTGTATCAACAGACTACCTTTATTTTTTGCTGATGTTAACTAGTAAGACTCCATGGTTTGACCACGAATAACAGATCTTTCTAACTACTGCTGCAAAGAAAAATCGTCAGGCAGGCTGGCGATGGAGCTCCATGATCCAGTACTTGCCTAGTGTATACAAGGCCCTGGGTTTGGTCACCAGCACAAATAAATATCCTGCATCCTAAAATGTGGGAAAGATGTTTCGACTGCAATAAACACAGTGGAGAGCAGTGAGTATAACCCTTGGTCCCTGGGAAAGTCTGCAGTCAGGCAGTGAGTGGTACGGCTGCTGGACCTGCAGCTTGAGTGAGATGAGCCGCAGCTCCACTATGACAATCTATGCCTTTGTCACTATGTGACTTTGGGGAAGTGACTCAGCTCTTCACCTGAGTTTCTCATCTACAAAAGATGATAGCACAACTCAGCACAAAGGCTCATCATGGCGGGAGCTGAATTCACACTGTCAAGGGTTGATACCCAGTGTGCCTGGCTACTACATTGTGCTTCTCAAATAAATAAGAAGGATCATCTAGTTTACAGCAGTGCTATTTCTGAACTCAATGCCTCTGTCTCTGGCAGTGGCAGAGCCACCATCTGAGATCTCTTCCCTGCCTCACCTGGAACATCAGGAGGACCAGTCCCACCAAGCGAACACACATGTCCTCCCTCGTGCTGCCTCCACAGGGTAGCCATCAGCAGAAGTTTCTCTTGTGCTCACCCTGACTGACCTCTCCCACTTAGATTCCAGATCCCATCCAAATGGGGCTGTTTTGAAGGGAACTCTTCTGCCTCTAATTCAATAAGATTTTCATTTGGGTGCGGTTTCTACTTGACTAGTCCCGAGTGCACAGCAGGAGCCCTCATTTCAGGGAGGTTTCAGGGAAATGCACGTTCCAAGCTTGGGGACACACCTACAGCACATAAAGGAAGGGCTCCATCCCTGTGGGCAAAGTAGGCTCTGCACCCACACTGCCTGCACAGTGCTGTGGGCCACACAAATTGCATCATCCTGGGCAGCTAGCTGAGCCCTGTGTGCCGGGCTTCTCCCTGCACAGTGAGGGGCAGTGCTCTCCCTGTCACAGGACAGTCCTGGCCACCAGGGACCAGGAACACACTGAGAAAATGCCTGGTCCTCTGCATGTGCTAGGTGACTTTGTCAGTCTTTTCCTAATCCTGATGATTCATGCTCATTCCTATCTAAACTCTTCTCATTGACTAAGGCAAGTTTGTATTGTCTTTGGCCACTATTAGTGAGGACATGTTCTTGCCGGGCCTTGTGATAGATAACACAGATTTTAGGTCACGTAATCATTAAGCCAAATTTATGAGCAGGACACTCAGCCCGGGTATGCATGTGCAACTGGAGCCAGAGGTGGGCACAAGGCCAAGTATTTATGTGACTCCAGATCCCTAGGTCTCAGGCATTACTGAGCTGTGTTTGCTTCCCCAGGTTCAGTCTTGTGAGTCCTTTCCACTTAGTGACGCTGTTGTTTTCCTCAGTATTCATTTTTATACTGGGGTCATTCCTCTACATTTCTTCATGTACACATATAAAAGTTGTTTTTCAGATGTGTGTGTGTGGTTTTCTTACCTGTGTGTATGCCTTGAGCAAGTCATTCAGTTCAGTGCTTCTGAGGAACCAACTCCCTCACCACACATCCCTGAGAAGTCACTTTTCCTTTTACATTCGTCCCACCTGCGCCTCACCAAGCTCCTAACAGAGCAACCAAGCACGGTTGGAAGTCAGCTGAATGCCAAGGCTCAAGCACCCACACTGGGCTGATCTTCAAGGGCCCTCACTCTGCCCTCAGACGGTAGGATTAATGGGCTCTGGGGCAAGGCCCCTGAGGACCCTGTGTGAAGATAGGTTGGGGGCCAGGCCAACACTCACGTGGCGACAGTGTTGAAGCCGCAGGCCTTCAGTTTCAGCAGGCGGTCCCTCCAGTACTCCCTGGGCACTCGGAAGTAGTGGATGGAGCCCCCGAAGATCAGGAACTCGTGCCCTTCCAGGGTGAAGTGTGCTCTGCCCCCAGCGGTGCTTTCAGTCCGAAGGCCCAGAGATCTGTTCTGCAGGCTGGCAGGAGTCAGGTGGGACCAATTAAACCTGGATGGGAAAAGGAGGGCAGATGGTAGGGAACCACCAAGCCCCTGCAGAGGCCAGCCCCTGTTGATAGGATGCACCCAGCGGTACAGCCTGCACAGTGCTCTGTCCAGGGAAGCAGAGAGCTGCCACCCCACCAGCAAACCTGGGCAGACGCACAACCGCCTTCGGAGGTGTAAGGCTCCCACTGATCCCAAAGGGCAGGGTAAGACCCTCAAAGACGAGTGCCAGGAAAAGCACGCCCAGGATCCACTTCCAGGAGAGACACGGGCTACAGGGAGAGAGAGACTGCAGTGAGGAGACGAGGCTCAGCTGCTCACACTGAGGACAGGAAGCTGCTCTAGAACCAACTCTGTCACAATCAGGTCTCCTGTGGGAGCCTGCCACCCCAATGGGTCCTCCTATGCTCCCGCACCGGCTGTCCCTGTGACAGGAGAGAGCTGATTCTGGCAGAGGGTCCGTGACAGGCTGGGCAGTCCTCCAGGGTCAGGAGGCATCCACACCCAGTTTGTTGCAGAGCTCACTGTGCAGACACTCAGGGGAACACATGAAGGTGGTGTCTGCAGCAGCAGAGCTGGGAGAGTGGAGCAGAAGGGGAAGCCATGGAGAGACTCCTACAGTTTGAAGGCCAGAGGCACCAGGACCCTGTGTGCCCCCAGGACCTAGAGCATGTACCTGTGCACAACCTGCTGAGCAGCAGGCTCAGGGGAAGATCTAGGAGTCTCCCATGGAGCAACTCCAGGTGATGGGGGCAGGTGGGCTAAGGAAAGGAAGAGATCTCAGGCTGAGATAGGGCTGGACAGGGTCTTGGGTTACCTGGGTTGGATCTTGGTGCCCATGGCCCAGGGCCAGAGAGTAGAGGTCCACGCAGCTGTGGAGCTCTGACAGCTGAGGATGCTGCACTCTGAGGTGACTCAGGCCCAGGCTCTCGGGCCCTAGTCTCCCCTCCCAGATATTGTGGCAAGGTCTGCCCTTGGGCACAGAGGCCTGGGCCTGACCTGCAGGGCCACCTTCTTCTGCCGCAGAGCTCACCCGGTTCAGGGCTTGACTGCAGCTCCTAGGGAGGCTATTGGCTCTTACCCCAATACAGTGAAGCCTAAGCCCACAGTGCCCACTGAAAGTCTGGATGCAGTGCCTTCTCGCCCCAGGAAGTAAAAAGGGATGATCCTGGGTTATCTCCTGGCCGTGGGTTTTCTCAGCTAAGCGTCACAGCCATCTGGTACAGAACAGTGAGGTCAGTGGGAGGAAGAAGGGGAGAAGTGAGCGTGGTGTTCCTAACAGTGAGAAGTCTGGATGCCACTGTTCATTAGGTTCCAAAAGCTGCACTTCAGGGCAGTAATGGATGAGTCAGGGAACGACTGCATAGTTTCAATAGGACAAGGAAATGCTAAAATAAAGATTTCACTGAGTGTGGTAGATGTGCAGGTGACCTTGACCTATGTTACGTTCTGAAGAAACTGACACACTGTTTCACACGTTAGGTTTGTGTCTGCATGTCCCCCAAAATCCTCATGTAGTTATTTGGTGACTTTATGACTGATCCATGATCCAGTGCTGGGATTGTGGGTGTGAGAGCTATACCCTAGGGCGGATAGTTTGTATATGTAAGAGAGAGAAAGAGGCTTGTGGCTGTGATTCCTCTGGCCATTCCTCCCTTCTTGCACTTGTTGCTTTGCTGTGTACCGCTGCCATGAAGTGTAGTCCTCTGCCATGTGCCACTCTGCCTCACAGCCAGCTGAGTATGGACTGAAACCTCCACAGACTGTAAGCTATATAAACCTTTCCTTTCTTCATTTTGGATGTTGAGTATTTTGTCTCAGCAATGAGAAAAAGTAACCAAGACAGAATTTGGTACCAAAGAAGTGGGGTTGTTGCTGTGATTGTACCTGACCTTGTGGTTCAAGAGCCTTTGGAAATGGCTTGTGAAAGAGTTTGGAAAGGTTCAGAGATGTCGCGTGAAAAACTAGAGCTGGAACGCCTTCAGCTGTTCTGTCTGGGAGATTCTGGTCAGAGCTCAGAAGACCAGAAGGCTGATAGAAATCCTGCCGGTAAAGACCAGGTTTGGGAGGTTTCTGTTGGGAAGAAGAACTACATTGGTTGTTGGACTCCAGATGATGTATGTTATGGCTTGGCAGAAAGTTTGTCCGCATTTTGCTCATGTCCAGAGAAACCTCCATGAAGATCAGTGTTGAGCATTTTTTCATATACTTGGTCATTTGTATGTCTACTTTTGAGAAACATCAGTTTAAGTCTATTACCATTTCATGTATATATGTATGTATGTATTTATTTCTTATTTTTGAGACAGGGTCTCGCTATATAGCCCAGGTTGTCCATGAACTCACAGCTGTCCTCCTGCCTCAGCCTCCCAAGTGCAGGGACTGCTGGCATGCACCACCACTCCTGGTGTCTATTGCTGTTTTAAAATCATAATGTTTTCATCTCATTTCTCTAAAATCTCTGCCTAATAAACTCTTTCTGTGCCTCTTACTGACATATCTTGAAAATTCTTTTTTTGTGATGGGAGTCAGTGAACCTCCAAGCGTTCTATGTTTAGGGTGGGTCTTAACCCACTTGACCTCAGCTTTAGGAACCTCTCTGAGCCAGCCAGGTGGCATTTTCTCTTGGCTAACAGCCAGATGTAAAAACAGGCAGCAAGAGACAACTTCAGTGAGTCCAGTCACAGGCTGCTCATTCTTCTTCCCCACTGCCTCAGCTCCTTGCCTTCGGAAACATCATTTGTCTCTTTTTAACCTCCTTTTTCTCTCTCCCTGTGTACAAATTTCTGCAACCTTAGGTTGTTTCTTTTCAGGAGTTAGAGTCTTCCAAAGTCTTTAGGAAATCAGCACTTGTGCACGAAAGACCAAAGACAAGAGCTCCTGCTAATTAGAAATGGGACAAGGGCCCTTGGTGTGCTCTGGGACGCATAGGGCCACAACAGGTGCTGTCAGGTCAGCCTACCTTGTTCTGTGGTCAGATGTAGCTTAATTTGGCTCACTAAGGAGGAAAATATAAATCATATCAGAATGTTTTTCTTTCTTGCTATTGAATTTTGAGTTTCTTGTATATTTTGAATATTAATTTCTTATCAGATTTGTAAGTATTTTCTCCCATTCTTTGCCTTGTCTCTTTACTCTCTTGTTTATTTTGCTGTGAAAAAACTTTTTAATTTAATGTAATCACTTCTTTTTTTTGTTCTTTTTGAGACAGGGTCTTGTTATGCAGTTGAGGCTGGTGTTGAGCTCACTTTGTAGCCCAGGCTGGTCTCAAACTCACAATGATCCTCCTGCTTCAGCCTCCTGAGTGCTGGGATTACAGGTGTGTGCCACAATGCCCAGTTTAACTTGATGCAATCTCATTTGTCTACTTTTACCTTTGTTTTATGAGCTTTTGGGTTAATATACTATTTTCACCTGGTGTTTATTTTATATCATCTCTTGAAAAATAGTATGCCACTTTCTTCTAGCCTATATAAAATCCAGCCAGAAAAAGGAAATAACATAAAAAGAATGGTAATAAAGTACAGGGCAGCCAATTAGTTACCACTTCCATGTACCCTTTTAAAATGTGGCTTAAACCCTTGGCCCTTTGTGATTGGCTAAAATCCAGCTATCTGTTTTAAGATCAGGTTACTCCCTTCTCCCAGAAAAAAGGAGTAGGTTACTCTTTGTTTATATATCTACTGAGGTTGCCATTCAGTATGTACAAAGATGCATTTAGGCCAAACTTAAAAATATGTACAGAGGCTTCTTTAAGCAAACTTAATTCAGTGAAACAACTCCCCATTAATTTGACCAAAGATTTAGGCATTAAAGTCACTGTCTGTCTCTATGGTAAATGGACTTATTTGACCTCAAATCCTTCCAGAAATAGCAGCGAAGTAGTTTTTATAAAAAGGAAATAGAGTAGAAAAAAATCCTGATTGGTTCTTGTCAGATTACTTCGGGATACTTTGGGAGGGAGGGAAGGGTTAAAACATAAACGATTTTCTTCTTATGCTGACTCAGGTAGGTTGGAACATCTGCTTTGGTGGGGGATGGTTTGGGGAATCTGCTTTCTTAAATTTCGGTTTGATAATATAACAGTATAAATAACTCCATTTGGGTTCGATCTGATCTTTGCAGGAGTTCAATCAGAAACAATAACCATGCCCTCTCTTAATTTTAACCTTTGTGGCTGAGCTCTCTCCTCCATGACAGTGTGAATACAATGTAGGGCATTCTCACTACTCTTGGTGACTGTCAGTTTGAGTTTTTGGTCTCAACACATCACTCAAAGCTCATGGCATCATCGCAACCATATTTTATTGTTTATATGAAGTTTTTGTGTTTTTGTCATTCCAGTTGAAGAGAGACCATTTGACACTCTATGGATGACTACTTGGAAACATTTAAACATTTGGAGAGAACATTGCACATCAGGGAGACTACTATTATGACTATTAAAAGAATATGAGTGTTTGGAGTATACTTTTTAGCTGGGGTCACTATGAATCAGACTAGCCAGAGTCAAATAAACTAAAGAAAAGGGCCAGTTAAAGAGAGTCCACTGGTTTTAACCAAGCAGCCTGTTCTTGGATTTCTCACAACTGCATCTTTCTAATACCCAAGGCATTGACCTTTCAAATATAAGAAACATTGTCAGTACCCAAGCCAAATCATCCCTGTTCAGCCAGTGGGTAATTTTAAGCAACACTATTATCTAGTACAAGTTTAGCAAGAGAATTTTTTAGTTTGTTGTGCAACCAAAGCTTTTGCAGGAGACCCTGCTATACAGCTTATTGTGATTGTGCAGGATAAATTTCTAATCACTGTCCCACCAATTGGGGGTAAAAAGGCTCAACAATTAATCCTCATTCAAAAGGGCTAATGCCCCCTGACAATGGTCTCTCTAATCTGTGAGGTAGGTTAAGAAGAGTGGACAAATGTTCTGCGTTTGGGTATGAAACAACAAAGGTACCATTAAAATTTCTAGCCCAGTAGTATAGTAGATAGGACTCAGTAGTAGAGTATTTGCTAGCATGTGAAAGACCCTGTATTTAATCCTCCATAGCGCACATGTGCACCCACACACACACACAAAGGTTAATTAAAAAATAAATTCCTGGCCCACACTGGTCTTTCATCTTCCATGCATTGAGAACTGGTTACTCATGCAATACAGCTGACCATGAAACTGTCCACAAATAAGTGATTACTGGTTTGGAAAGTGCTATAATACTGTCACATAAATCAGTTTGTAAGAAACTGGGGCTTTTGCTGCAACCTATCTTGTAATAGATTTACCAGTCCTCATTCTTTTATTCTATGATGAGGCCAAATGCATTTAGAAATCTCACCACCAATACAATTTGAGCAGCCATTATGATAGGGATGTTGCTAAAGCTGCCCAGTGGGTGGGCTAAGCAACCCTGCAGCCACGTAAAGACCTATATTTGTCATGATGAATCCAGGGTTCTGCCAAGTTAACCAAAAGGGATTGGTTGTGAAATTATTATAGCATTATCCTGTGAAGCAAAGTGGTAGGCAAAGACAAGGAAAAATTAAGAGATGTTGGAGTCTCCTGACAGCAGATCCTGTAGAAGCTGTCCATGTGTAGGGTGCATTCTTCTCCTGCAGAGCAACTTCTCTGGTCAGCCTTACCTTCAGGTAAAATGGGAAGACAGTTCCAGGAGTTTGGGGAAGGGTTGAGCTGAGAGCTGTAGACCCAAGGTTTGAGGCCCTGAAGCTCAGCTCTAAGTGTCCATTCCAACAGGGCTCAAGGGAAATCTTTCTCTGACATCATTTCCAGAAGGCCCCATCTCTAGATCATGGAAGCCTCCCATAATTATTCATAAGAAGTCCATCTGTGTTTTCCAGTGAGAGTGCATTTGACTTCGATCAAGGCATCCAGTGAATCGAGTTAACTTTCCTAATGCTGTTAGGTACTTTATTTATTGTTTTACAACTTGGTCCAGTAAACAAGTACTTCTATGCTTGGAGATTTCTCCAGGAGAGAAACATGTTTAATAACAGTTTATCTATCCTTATATCATTGACCTTCCTGGAGGCCAAAGTGTTCATAACATCAGAGAACAAGCACTGAAATGGCAATCAACGAAATCCCTCTGTAAATGTTCAAATGGCCTGACAAGTAGCATAAATGTATTGGGAATTTTAATTGTTTTCCCACAGTGTAGGTTTAACAAGCTGAACATTGATCATAAACCATTTCAGCAACTGTAGAACAGTCACTACAATATTTTTTGATAATTTGGATATATTATCTCTTCTCTGGGTTGTAGAGAGTAGATGGAATAATGGGTGTATCGAGGATTTAAGAAGGATCAGGCAGCTGTGCAGGCACCTAGTGCTGAATTTATCCGTGGAAATACTAACTTTGTTTCTCCAACTCAGTGGCACAGCATTGTTTTATTGGATAAGTTATACATAATTTGACACCGTCAATCTTACAAAATTTAAATTGTACAGCTTAACAATTTCAGTTTTATTCACTCATTCTTTCCTTCATTCTGAAACAACCTGCAAACTAGGCAAAATTCCTTTTTTTTTTGGTCCAGGAGATTAAACTTAAGGCCTTTGCACAGAGCTACATCCCCAGTCCTTTTCCTAATGTTTTAATTTGAAACAGGGTCTTGCTAAATCAGAATGGCCCAGCCCACGCTAGAACTTTCAATCCTCTTCCCTCAGCTTCCCACGAGCACTGGGATCACAGGTGTGCATCACCACAGCCAACTCAAAATTACTTTTTATTAACAAATAAAAATCACATCTTTGTGTTTTCCTTATAACTTTCCTCACCAAAATTCATATCATACTTTTCTTAGTTCCCTTATTATCTATAATTGTATCTATGGCAGATTAATTAGAATATACAATTCTGAAACCTAATTTCTAGTGAACATTTGGAGATCAAGCAATTTTTAAATGTTTTATATCAATGTTTCATAATTTTTAGAAACGTGTTTCCCCATAACACACCTTTTTAGTTAGCACACCCAAAGATGCTGAAGGGTGTGCTCCAGCATTTTAGCTCAGGTTACTGAACCAGGCTGAGTTTGACTGCTGCTTCTTGTGCCATCCCTGACCACCCAGTTTGCCAACCCCTGAGGTGACAATATTGCAAAAGGAGTTTAATTCTCAAGGCAGCCATGTATGTGCTCTGGTCTCCCAGGGATCATGTTCAGGGTAGTTTTGAGATGCAAAAGAAGAGGTTTGTCTGAGGTATAAGGACAAATGAAGGGATAGCTGGTTTCTCCATGTATAAACAATGCTCATGGTGACCTCTAAGTGCTTGTATAAACACAACAAGTTGGTTTACTTCAGGCTCAGTAATGTTTGGGGACCAGCAGGCTTCCTTTTGTTTAACCAATGTTTGATAGTATTAATATATGTGTGTGTGTGTGTGTGTGTGTGTGTGTGTGTGTGTAAAACTTCCTGGAATGATTTTCTTAATTCCTCTAATGTTTTATTGTTATCTACACACCCTATGGGGGTGAGCTGAGAGTGCAGACAAGGGCTTCTCTAATAGCAGCTCATGTTGGTAGCACAAATAGGTGACACAGGTGCCCTTGGCAAGAGGACCCTGAACCACAGCATTTGCATGGCCTGAGTAAAGCACCTGGGCAGTGCATAAACATCCCCACTATCACAAAGCCACAGGGCTCACAGGTGAGGCGTGCCAGCTGCTTCACCAGATTACATTCACTGAGGATTCACTGGCTGAGCTGACATTCTCCTCTCACTGGCTGAAATGCCGCACAGTGACTCCCGTCCAGTCCAGAGGGTGGCTGCTTTCTTTGGAGTAACTTTCCATGTACCTGGACCATGTACATCCATCTGTGGTTGCTCCACACGGAGTATAGGTCCTGCAATTACACAATACCCTCTTCTGTGCTTTAACACTGGAGATTCTTTTCTTAAACTGCTCCCAGAATTCCTTTTCATGAAGGCTTCTGAGGAAGCTGGTGATACCAATCTACACATCTACAAGTGTACAAGTATATAGATCTACACGTGAAACAGTGCCTTCACATTACACCCTCTAGTTTCAATAGTTTGTTGTTGATTGGTTGTTTTTGCTCTTCCCCCACATTGGCCACCTTCTTAGACATACTTTCTGCTGTCCCTGAACAATTTTTCAGTGATGGAGGTGGGGAATAGCTTTAGGGCTGGTGGCCAGATCTCTAAGCTAAGGTTGAGTAGGTCTAGAATCAAAGTTGTCCCTTTAATCTCTTTTAAGTTCATTTTAGCTACTAAAGTTAACAATAACTAGTGATTGCACACTTAGTGTTATTCTCTTGTTTACCTTTCCTTTTGTACCCAGTGAACCAACTCACCAGAAGTTAGGTACATCTCTAAATTCCTCTAATAAATTTATCTTTAGTAACTAATCCTAGTACCAGTGTGGCTCCATTCCATGTGGTGACCTCATGGCTACCCATACATTAGAAGTTCCTAACCACCCACTTTTTAATCCTTCTTTCCCAACCAAGTTTTTGTAATCCAAAGCATCCTATTGCTCTTCTGAGGTTTTTCTACTAGCGCATGCTCGCAGTACACAATGCGTACATGCTTTGTGTGGAGTTAGTGCAGGTACAGAACACATCCCAGTTCCTTTTTGAGCTCCTCCCCTTACTCTCCCTTTTCTTCCCTCCATCTCTTGATCCCCTTTCTGTTTGGGTAAGATCTATCTCCCTGCTTCCTAGTCTGTATATTTTATTTTGCTTTTTACTTATAACTTGCTCTGTTCCTTATATATGAGAAACCATGCAATATTTAAGCTTGTGTCTGATTTACTTCACTTAATATGGTCTCAAGATCCATACGTTTTCGTACAAATGACCCAAGCTTATCTTTCTTTATGGGAGAGTAGTACTCATTTCGTTGTGTGTAAATACCAGATTTTTGTTACAGATTTATCTGTTGGCAGACATATACACTACTTTCAAGATTTAGTTAGCTATTATGAATTGTAGTACTGTAAACATGTGTGTGCATGTATCATTGCAGTATGATGTTTTTAACTCTTTCCAGAAGATACATCTTTCCCTTCCTTTTGTACTCAGTGAACCAACCTTCCTAATGAATTTTTCAGAGAACAATTTTTTTATGTATTTTGTTTTAGTACTGAGGATGGAATTCAGGGTGTTGTCCATGCTAGGTCAGCACTTTACCATTGAGTTGCATCCCCAGGCCCCCCTTTTTATTTTTGTTTTGAAGCAGGGTCTCACTAAATTCCTCAAGTTAGCCTTGTATCCTCCTGGCCCAGCCTCATAAGTAGCTGGGATGACAGATGCACATTACCACATCCAGCTCAGATGCACATTGCCACATCCAGCTCAGAAAACAATTTTATCCAAACTAAAATTTCCCTAGAGTCAGGCAAGATACCTTCCTATAGTCCCAGCTACTTAGAAGACTGAGACAGGAGGATTTTTCAAGTCCAAGAATTGAAGTCTAGCCTGAGTAACCTATGTATAATAAAGGTAACTTTCATTAAGCCTAGGCTTAACTTTCTGTTGACCTAGTTCAACAGAGACCTCCCTACAGGACTAAGTCCTGATTTCCAAAGAAGTACAAAGTGAGGGACAACTTCAGGCAGTTCCAAGAGCTGTGCCCCACACCCTGGTGTGGGAGTGGAGCTGAGCCCCAGACAGCTTCAGGAAATCCATGAGCTGTGCCCCATACCCCAACCATCTCAGAAGGGAGACTTATCCCTGAACAGCTTAAGGAGCCCTGATTAGCCACCCCTCAGCACTCTTGCCACCGTGGGAATGATGCTGAGCCCAGGTGAACTTTGGGAGCCTTGGTGAGCTGCCCTTGCCCCAAACAATTGTGGAAGTGCTGCCGAGCCCTGCAAAACTACGGGGCCTCAGTGAGCCAAAGCCTACCCCCTCATACTTTCATGGGAGTGATGCTGAGTCCTGGCAAACTTCAGGATCTTCAAAAATGTCAAAATGAAGGTGCAAAATGCAATGTCAGACCTCTAGCACACCCAAAACAAGTCCAGAAGACATGGACAGAGAAGAATTTGGCAGTCACACACTGAAATTTCTGAAATGATAGTGATAGCAACTGAAGAAACAACTCCATCAGGTTGGAAATAATCTCTCAGGTAAAAAAAAAAAATGAAATGACAACACTGGAAGAATTGCTGAGCACATCTAAAGAGGACAGATAAAAAGATAGAGAAGCAGAGAAAAATGATGGAAACATTGAATGAACAATATAGGAAAGAATTAGAATGCATAAAACAGATTCAAACAGGTATCAAGCAAATTAAAAATTCCACTGAAAGCTGGCAAAACTGTTTGAACAAAACTGAAGATAGACTTTCAGACCTTGAAGACAGTATTGCAGATAGTGAACATGCAAGGAAAGATCTCTTAAAAATAACAAAGAACCAGGAAATAACAATTCAACAACTGCATGATGAGGCAAAGAAAAACAATAGAAGACTGATAGATGTCAGTGAACCATAAGGAGTAAACATGGATGACATAAAAAGACTATGCAGAAGTAGAAGCAGAAAAATTCCCAAGCATGGGAGAAGAATCTGACATATAGTTAAGTGAGGCATATACAACTTCAAATAATCATACCCAAATTAAATTTATAACTACACACATAGTAATTAAAATCCCAAAAATTCAGCAAAAGAACACATTATTAAAAGCTGAAAGAGATCACCCACACAGGAAAGCCTATCAGAATCATGGCAGACTTCTCAACACAAACCATCAAGTCAAAAAGAGCTTGGAGTGGTCCCGGCCCCCACTGCCAAGGCCCTCAGCAGCCTGCAGTCCACGGCTGAGATGGCGTGAGGAGCACAGAGGAGCGGAGCACCTCGCTCCCTTCCCAAGACCTGGAGGGCGCAAGGACGCAGACAAGCATCGGGGAGTGGCGGATCGCAGGTGTGGCACAAAGGATTGGCGCTTTGGAAGCTTCCTGCCTGCACGGATTCCGAAACGGGTGAGCTATCTGCGCACCACAACCAGATCACCAAGTGGGGGAGGAGATCCGTCCCCATACCTGCAGGGATCTCTGGGCGGGGAGGGGGGAGCGGTTTTACATGCCCCACCCAGGTCTCTCTGTAGGGAGTAGCTCACAACACACACCAGCATCTGAGCAGCCTTTTAAGTGGAACTCTTAGTAGAAAGATTAAGGGACATTTTCCCGAAGAGAAGGAGCCATTGGAGCAGCCTTTGCAACAGACCTTTGCCTGGTGAACTGCCTGGGTAATTTATAGCTCAATAGTCTGAATCTGATATCCAAAAATGAGAAGACAGAAGAACAAAACGCAGTCTCAGAACACAACCCCACCCAGAACAAGTCCTGGACGCAAGGATATAGGGGAACCAGGAAACCACATACCTACAAGTTCTGAAACGATTGCATTCGAAATAAAGAAACATCTCCAACAAGCCATAGAAGAGATTAAAGCAGAAATAAGCCACATACCTGCAAATTATGACACGATTACATCCGAAGTAATGAAACAACTCCATCAGGCCATAGAACAGATTAAAGCAGAAATTAGTCACATACCTGCAATCTCAGAAATGATCACATCCAAAGTAAAGAAACAACTCCATCAGGCCACAAAAGAGATTAAAGTAGAAATAATCTCTCAGACAAAAAAATGATCTGAAAACCGTAATGGAAGAAATGTTCAGCACACGCAGAGAAGAAATAGATAAAAGAATAGAAGAAAATACGAAAAAAATGGAAACTTTACCAGAGCAATTTAGGAATGAATTACAACGAATGAAACAGGTCCAAAGAGATTGCCAGGAACTGAAAACTTCCATTGAAAGCTGGCAAAACCGCATAAATGAAGCCAAAGATAGAATTTCAGATGTTGAAGACAGCATGGCAGCTAATGAGCGTGAAAGAAAGGATCTCATAAAGTCATCAAGGATCCAAGAAAAATCAATCCAACAGCTGCAAGATGAGGCCAAAAGAAATAATATTCGAGTTATGGGAGTGAGTGAAACAGCAGGGGACAACACAAATGATATAAAAAGAATATTTGCTGAAATAATAGCAGAAAATTTCCCAAACATGGTAAAAGATACTGAAGGACAGTTAATCAAGACATATAGAACCCCAATGAGCCATAACCAAAACAAAACCACACACAGACATATAATAGTCAAGATCCCAGACATCCAGCAAAAGAACACAATATTAAAAGCTGCTAGAGAAAAGAAACAGATCACCTATAAAGGAAAGCTCATCAGAATCACAGCAGACTTCTCAACGGAAACCATGAAATCACAAAGAGCTTGGAGTGAGATATTACAGATTCTGAGACAAAACAACTTCCAACCCAGACTCATGTATCCTGCAAAACTATCCCTCAAATTCAATGGAGAAATAAAATATTTCCACGACAAAGAACAACTGAAGAACTTCATGAGTGCTAAACCAGCATTGCAAAAAGCCCTAAAACATATTCTAGACAGAGAAAAAAGAGACCACAATCCCAAGAACAACGATAGAAATAACCCCCTAAACAGAACAAGTAAGTAAACAGACAGCAAAACAAGGAAAACAACAACAAGTAAATAACATGACTAAAATAAGCCAACATATAACCATTATAACCATTAATGTAAATGGCCTCAATTCACAAGCAAAAGGAAAAGACTGGCAGAGTGGATTAAGGAAAACAGTCCAACGATATGCTGTATACAGGAAACACATTTTACTCAAAAGGAAATCCACAGGCTGAAAGTTAAAGGTTGGAAAACAATTCTCCATGCAACAGGTCCCCAGAAAAAAGCAGGGGTAGCTATTATGTTTGCAGACAATGTAAAGTTCAAACCAAAAACAATCAAAAGAGATAAAGAAGGCCACTACATATTAGTTAGGGGAAAGCTACAAGAGGAAGAGGTAACGATCCTAAACATTTATGCAGCAAACAATGGAGCACCTAACTTTACAAGTCAAATCTTAACAGACGTGAAAAATCAAATAACTAATAACACTATTGTAATAGGGGACATAAACACCCCTCTGACGCAAAGAGACAGGTCAACCAGACAGAAACTCAGCAAAGAAATAACAGACCTGAACCAAAAGTGTGAACACATGGACTTAGTAGATGTATACAGAGTGTTCCACCCCACAACATCAGAATACACATTTTTCTCAGCTGCACATGGGTCTTTCTCTAAAATTGACCACATTCTAGCCCACAGAGCATATCTATCTAAATGCAAAAGAATTGAAGTTATCCCATGCATATTATCAGACCACAGTGCAGTGAAATTGGAAATTAATGACAAAGAGAACTCCAAAAACCACATAAACACTTCAAAACTGGACAACAACCTCCTGAATAACCAATAGGTCACACAAGAAGTTAAAGAAGAAATTAAAAAATACCTACAAATAAATGAAAATGCAAGTACAACCTACCGGAATCTGTGGGATGCAATGAAAGCAGTCCTTAGAGGGAAATTTATACCATGAACGCATATACAAAGAAAACACAAAGAGAGCAAATAATTAGCCTAATGCTACACCTCAAATTCTTAGAAAAAGAGCAACAAGCCAAACCAAGAGCCCAAAGAAGGGAGGAGATTATAAAACTCAGGGCAGAAATTAATGCACTCGAGATGAAGAAAACTCTACAAAAAATTAGTGAATCAAAGAGTTGGTTCTTCAAAAGAATAAATAAAATTGACAAACCCCTAGCCAACCTTATCAAAAAAAGAAGGGAAAGAACTCAAATTTATGCAATAAGGAATGAAAAGGATGAAGTCACTACAGATCCCACAGAAATCCAAAAGATCATTAATACCTACTTTGAAACTCTTTACTCCCATAGGATAGAAAACAGACGAAATGGACAGATTCCTAGAAAGGTACAAATTACCAAAAGTGAATCAGGAAGATTCAAAAATCCTGAACAACCCAATATCAATTAATGAGATTGAAAACATCATTAAAAACTTACCAACAAAGAAAAGCCCAGGTCCTGATGGATTCACAGCAGAACTCTATAAAACATTCAGAGAAGTTTTAATGCCAACACTCCTCAAACTCTTCAATGAAATCGAAAAGGAAGCAACTCTCCCTAACACATTTCTGAAGGCAAGTATTATACTGATACCAAAACCAGAGAGAGACCCAACCAAGAAAGACAACTATAGGCCAATCTCTCTAATGAGCATAGATGCAAAGATACTCAAAAAAATACTGGCAAATAGATTACAGTGAATCATAAGGAAAATTATACACCACGACCAGGTAGAATTCATTCCAGGAATGGAAGGATGGTTCAATATTCACAAATCAATTAATGTAATACATCATATTAACATACTCAAAGACAAAAACCACATGATCATCTCAATAGATGCAGAAAAGGCTTTCGACAAAGTCCAACATGCATTCATGTTAAAAACTTTAGAAAAAATAGGAATAGATGGCCTCTATCTCAATCTGATCAAAGTCATCTATGACAAACTAACAGCCAACATCATACTAAATGGACATAAACTGAAAACTTTCACTTTAAAGTCAGGAACAAGACAAGGATGTCCATTGTCACCACTCCTATTCAACATAGTTCTGGAAGCATTAGCCACAGCAATCAAACAAGAGAGAGAAACAAAAGGAATAAGGATAGGAAAGAAAGAAGTTAAACTATCACTATTTGCAGACGACATAATACTATACATGGAGGACCCCAAAAACTCCACAAGAAAACTCATGGAATTAATAGACAAATTCAGCAGTGTAGCTCGATACAAAGTCAACACCCAAAAATCAATAGCATTCATATACACGAACAACAAACAGACTGAGAGAGAAATTGAGGAAACCATACACTTTACAATAGCAACCA
This sequence comes from Dinomys branickii, assembly GCA_004027595.1. Lineage (NCBI taxonomy): Eukaryota > Metazoa > Chordata > Mammalia > Rodentia > Dinomyidae > Dinomys > Dinomys branickii. The sequence continues at coordinate 184,172 of PVLD010001840.1, forward strand.
AGAAATTGAAATACTTAGGAATCAATCTAACAAAGAACGTGAAATATTTATTCAGTGAAATCTACAGTACTCTGAAAAAGGAGATTGAAGAGGATTTCAATAAATGGAAAAACATACCCTGCTCATGGTTAGGAAGAACTAACATTGTGAAAATGGCCATACTACCAAAACTGTTATACAGATTCAAAGCAATTCCCATTAAACTACCATTAGCATACCTCACAGATCTAGAGAAAATATGCCTCAAATTCATCTGGAACCAGAAGAGACCCAGAATAGCAAAAGCAATCCTGGGCAATAAGGACAAGTCAGGTGGAATTACAATCCCTGACCTGAAATTATACTACAAAGCTACTGTAATAAAATCAACCTGGTACTGGCTAAAAAACAAACCTGAGGATCAATGGAACAGACTGGAAGATGCAACCATAACGAAAAACCCCCTCAGCTACCTAATATTTGACAAAGGGGTCAACCAAACTCACTGGAAAAAAGAAGGCCTGTTTAATAAATGGTGCTAGAAAAACTGGCTTTCCTCTTGCCGAAAACTGAAAATAGACCCAAGTCTATCACCATGCACCAAACTCAGGTCAAAATGGATCACAGATCTCAACATTAAAACAGAAACTCTAAATCTATTGGAAGAGAAAGTAGGTAAAAATCTTGAAGATATAGGAGTAGGCAGAGAGTTCATGAACAAAAATGAAACTGCAAGGGAAACACTCCAAAGAATCAATAACTGGGACCTCATCCTACTGAAAAGTTTCTGTACATCTAAAGAAATCACCAGCAAAGTAAAAAGAAAACCCACAAATTGGGAAAAAACCCTAGCTGGCTGTCCCTCAGACAAAGGTCTTCTATCTAGAATATACAAAGAATTAAAAGACCTGTACCTGACCAAATTCAAAGACCCAATCCAGAAATGGGCATCTGAGATGAATACACACTTCTCAGATAAAGAAATACAAATGGCGAATAAATATATGAGAAAATGTTCCACATCCTTAGTCATCCGAGAAATGCAAATAAAAACAACAATGAGATTTCATTTCACCCCAGCAAGACTGGCCAGTATTAAAAAATTATCCAATAACAAATGCTGGCGAGGCTGTGGAGAAATAGGGACTCTATTACACTGCTGGTGGGAATGCAGACTGATGCAACCACTGTGGAGAGCAGTTTGGAGATCTCTCAGCAAACTATGTCTAGAGGTTCCATTCAAACCAGCTATTCCCCTTCTGGGTATTTTCCCAGAAGATCTGAAAGTATCATAACACTCTGATATATGTGCACCCATGTTTATAGCAGCGCAATTTGTAATAGCTAAATTGTGGAAGCAACCCAAGTGTCCATCCACAAAAGACTGGATTAAAAAACTATGGCATTTTTATATAATGGAATATTATTCAGCTATAAAGAAAGACAGTTTTGGGGACTTTCTAGGCAAATGGTCAAAATTGGAAACGATACTCATAAGTGAAATAAATCAGCAGTACATGAGCAGGCAACGTATTGTGTCACTGGTTTAAGAACCTGAGGGTGGGAATATAAACTAAGAGACATGAAGGAAATCTGTTCAAAAGCAAAGAACAGATGGGACGAGGGAAAGGAGAAAAGAAAGAGGCAAAAATGTATGTATGTATATATGTATATACATGTGTGCAGGAGGGCTAGCATGGTTCTACTATTGTATCATGTCACTTAGTGCTAGGGAATAGTTGATGACTGGTTATTCGATCAATCTTGTATGTCTGTATGTGTTATCCTGAGCATACACTTTCAAGATATCAATATGCAATGCAGCAACTATTGTTGGTTTTCTGTTGCTTTGTCTATAATTCAATTCTGATCATACTGTTATTGTGCTACTTTGTGTGTCTTTGTTAATGCTTTCCGGTTTCTTTTTTTTTTTTT
>PVLD010001841.1:0-186107 GCA_004027595.1 Dinomys branickii
GGGCGAATAAACAGCTCGCCACCCCAGGATTCTTGCAGATAGGCCACTCAGGTGTTCCTCCCTGGGTGGAGCTCCTTCCCCCCTCACAAAACCCGTTGGGGCGCCTAAGTAGGTCTTCCCACCCAGGAGATCCCGCAGTCCTTAAAGCTGCTTTGATGTCTCTCGCTGGGCTGAGCTTCTTCCCGATTCATGAAAAACCAGTTAGAACACGCACTTAACTCACCCTGTGATCGTGCAGACAGGAGTGCCATTCAGATATTTTTCCCTGGATGGAGATTTTCCCCGATGCAGAAATCCCGCCGGCTGGTTGCTGTTGCTCCAGTTCGCGCAGCGCTGGCTGCGGGGGTGGGGTTCTTAGCGGGATCCTGGAGCGCTGCCCGGTTTGGCGCAGTTTGTCCCAGTAGCGTGTTCTCTGTCGGGTTCAGGAGCTGAAGCCGTTCTTCCCTCCACACTCGCTCTCTTGGCTGGTCGTCTTCTTCCCGGAAGTCCTTATTTCTGTCTTCATATTGCTATATTTCATTGTTTGGGTGGTAATCCTCTGGGAGGTTCTCTCTCTGCTGCCTACCCGGTCGCCATCTTCCCGGAAGCCGAATATAAATTACTTTCAAATGAAGGGAGTAGCTGCTAGATTGTTTTCTCTAAAAAGAACCGAAAAATATTTGTCTTAGGCTTTGACAACCCTATGATCTCTGTGTAACTACTCAACGCTACTGCTACAATGTGAGGACAGCCCTAAACAATATGTACATGAGTAGGTATGGGTGTTACAGTAAATAGTTACACAGGCTGTCAGCAACATGTGCAGGATATAGTTCCCTGACCCCTGCCTAGGATGAAGCCAGTGTCTTAACACCCAGGTGGAAGCTAGAAACCAGAAGATCTGCAGTATGAGAAAAGGAAATCAGTATTAATCCAGAATTCTGTGTTGAAATATCTTTTGCAAATGGAAGAAAGATTCAAATTTTTTAAATCACAATAAAAAATTGAGACTTTTTCCTACCATCAGGTCCTCTCTAAAGGAAATGCTAATGGGATACTTCAAAAAGAAAGAATGTGATCTTTCATAGGAAGTCTTAGATGTAAGATAAAATAAACAGCAAAAAAGTATATTTAGCTAGAAGGCAAGATTTTTAATATTCCCATTGTAGGGAACTATAAATGTTGGAGGTATTGGATATGATAATTGCTATGATTTAATCATTACATATTATATACACATTTAAAGGTAGCAGAATTTACCTCATAAACAAGTACAATTAGGTGTCACTTAAATTCAATAAATAAGGTAACTCAAAATAAATTTAATACTAATAACAATGTAAAAATATGAAACTATTTGCATAATGGATGTAGGAGAAGATGGTACTAGATCAGTTACCTGAATTATCTGCCAGGAAGTATGATGATATCATCTGATACCACATTTTAATAAATTGAAGGTTCATGTTGTAATTCCAATATTCCTTTTAAAAAAATTAACCAAATCTATAATCTTCCAAACTAGTGGAGGTTATGAACCATGAAATATGTTACTGCTAAAGAACACAGAAAAGATGATGAAGAAATACTTAGAAGAGGCAGGACAAATAGCACAAAATGAGGCAGTTGTCCAAGTCTAAATATATCACTAAACACAGAAATGTAAGTGGACTAAAACCAAATATCAGGATTTTTCAAAAGACAATCATACTATACAATACTTATGAGAAATATCTGTAATACAAGAGTACAGAGAAATTGGCAGTAAAGGAATGGAAACGGATATACTATGCTGATATTAATCAAAAGAAAGCTGATGTATGCAAATTAATGTCAGACAAACTAGAAATTCAGGCATAAAAACATCAGGGATAGTTGCTTCACAATGGTCAAGGATGTCATTAGGCAGAAAGATACATTTCTGTGTTTCTAGTAATATACCTCCAGATGTAGAAATACACAGTATAAATTTTTTATCAAACTTTTCTTCATAACTAATAGAACAAACTGACCAAAAATCCAGACAAAGAGACTAGTTTTGAAGAATGCAATAAACAGCGAATCTAAAGAAGTTAGAAGGAAGACAATAGAATTTAGTGAAATTAAAGGCACGGACAATAATTAGTCAATAAAACAATGACTTGTTACCTTAAAGAATATAATTGAGTAACCTTTGATGAAACTGATTTTAAAAAGAATGAAAACAATTAGCTTATACAAGGAGCGGAAAAAGGCTTTCATTACAGAGCTTTTTATATTTTTCAAAGAACACAAGCAGATACTAGAAATACATAATTTGGTAGCAAAACATTTTGAAAATTTCAAGGCAAATATAAGTCAACAAAAGTGGCAGAAGAAGATAAAGAAATCCTGAAGTTGATGTACTTTTAAAAATTTCCCCTTAAAGAACACTTCAAACCATGAGAGCTTTACAAATGAGTGACGTTATTCGGAAAATAATTCGTCATTCACGAAACCTTTCTGAATTAAAAAAGACAGTGTTCTCCACAATTTATGTTAGAATATTGATACTAATGCAAGAAGTAAACCAATTTTAATTATTATATTAAATGCAAAAATCCCAAGTAAAACATCACTGAAATAAATCAAGCATCATATAAAAAGATGAGATCAATTACATAGAAATATATTTTTGGTTCAATTAGGGCTCTTTAGGTTGTACAAAACTTCAGTGAAGTAATCATACAGTTGTTTCAGGAGATGTAGAAAAGTATTTGCTTAAATTTAATATCTACTTATAAGAAAAACTCCTACCACATAAATAAATAGGGATTTTCAACTTTTGAGAAAAAATATCTAGACAATACAGCAAACATTATTTTTATGGTGACATATTCAGACCAGCTATAACATGAGGATATCTACTGTAAAAACATATTCTTTATTGAACTGGAAAGATTAGTAAAATTAAGGGAAGGAAACATTAAGGAAAGGAAAAGACTAACTTGCATTATATGCAGATCATATATAAAATTTGAAAGGATCTGTATCAAATTACCAGAAGTAATCAGCACATTCAGCAAAGCTATCAGAAAAGAAACAAATACTCTACAGTCTTCCACCATGGTGTTACCAGCAGAATTCAAAAAGCTAGTTAGTAAAATGTGAGGTTTCCTTTCTGGTAAGGTTAATATGAAGTAAAATACATTGGATTCTTACATCTGGCAATCTGAGCAACTTCATTGCAGATATGAAATATAATAACCATTGTTAATTTCCTATCATCTTGTTTTGAAATTCTGTATCATTTTTATTGTTTTTGTGTTGTTGTGTTTTTGGCTTTGTTGTTGTTGTTTTGCTATTGTTTTTTCTCTTTAAAGTAAAAAAAAAAAAAAACCCTACCTGTAATGGGCAAACAAATGAAGATAGTTGAGATGACACGCTGTAGTAAACTGACAATTTTTGCTGTACCTGAGAAAGTCCCACATGGCCACAAAGACTAAGTCATGATGTTCTGTGTCCTTCCTCTGGAGGAGAAGGGACTGTGGCCCTCACACCCTTGGGAGAATGGAGGCTGGAAAGGGGCCCTCCAGTGCCAATGACTCTATATCCAACTTTTCATGATTCTGGTGCCTGGTATCACTGTTTTAGTGTAAAAGTCCACTTTTACTTCCGTAAACCGGAATAAGCAGGAAATAAAATTAAAGAAAGCATGCCATTATGGAGATAAATATAACATCAAATATCTAGGAGTAGATCTAAGGAAATATGTGCAAAACCTCTTTGCAGAAGACTACATTGTGGGTGTTGGACAAAATTCCAAATAATGAGCTTAAGGCAAGTCATCTAATCAAAAGGGTCAGATGTGCAGGACCGCACAGGATAACAGTAATTGTGGTGCGCGTGCAGTCTGCCAAAATGCTAGTGCCCATTGTGTGACCAGCCTCGAGGACAGATGTGAGCTGCAAGGCCACATTTGGCCAATGAAGTCCAGCCAGAAGGAAAGGTCTGGATGTCAGCCAGGCCTCAATACCTACAGATGCTTAATCAGATGTCACCCTCACAGATGGGGCCCAGAAATGCCAGCATCAAACAGGGTCTGACTCCAGATCTGCGGAGGCACAAGTCAAGGAGCGGTGTTGGCTAGGACTCCATGATTCTGTCTTCTGAGAAGTTTCTGATGCATTATCCTGAGAACAAGTCAATGAGAACAATGGACACTCAGTCCCAGCTTTTCCCAGAGGCTGCATATCAAATGGTAGAATGAAAGCTACAGTAATAAGTAGAGTCACTCAGGGAGCAGAGGTGGGTTCTCAATGTGACTCTCACCAGGTAGCCCAGCAGACTGTGCTACCCTGCAGCGGTCTGAGGAGTTCTATTTCCTTTGGGGACCAAAAACATAATGTTTTTCAGTCTTCCATACTGGTGAATGGATTAAAACTACATGTTTGTGGAGGAAATTTCAAAGCTAACACAAATGAAAATGAAAGACAGCAAGAAAATCATAGATGATAACAGTAAGTACAGTACTCTTAGACTCGTGAGACTGTCTCACCATATCAAATTATGTTTGGAGCAAGCCTGCCATCACACAGTAACACAAACAAATAGGTATGTGTTCTTTTTCTATTCATGAGAAGTTTGAACTGGTACATTGGCTCACAGAAACAGGTTAGCACTCTATAACACTGAGGGACCTATTTTGGAAAGTGTGTAGTGCAAGATGGAGGATATGGTCACCCTGAAATTACATGGCTATTTCTTGAGAGTTAGAGGTTTGTGTTTTGGGGCTCACCTACCTAACACTATGCTTTACAGAGAGGGAAACTAAGACAACAGAGAAAAAATATAGCCAAGTTCCACAAGGAATATGTGCTGGCAGAGAATTATCTTCATCAAATGTCAGACAATATTCACACATGTTCTCCTGACAAAGAACCTTCAAAAATAACCCCAACTCTCATCCCCAGAACCTCAAGAGGAAAAGGTCCAGGCTCCACCCACAAAAATGGCCAAGGAAGGTGAAACATCTGTGAACCCACTTACAATAACACAAAACCACATTCCTATTATGCTTTAGATCAGGAGTTTGGGAGGCAATTGGACCATTGGTGGATTAGTTCACCAATGAGTTCCTAGCTGACTTGCTGGTAGTGGGGCCTGGTAGGGGTAGTGTATAGGGGTGGGGCCTGGAAGGGTGTATCTCCCTCCCCAGCTGTGGACTATAACTGTGACCCAAAATACACCTCTCTTCTCTGAAAATGGTGATGTGGGTTATTTGTCACAGCAATGAGAAAAGGGACTAAGACAGCCCCTAATGATAGCATAAATTTGAGTACTTATCTATGTCTTGGGAGAGTCCTAAAAAAGTTAGCTGTTTTATTCAGTTGAACATTTCTGGAATACTTTTAATTAATTATTAAAGCCAAAACAAAAATAAGTTTCAATCTTAATGCTTGAACACTTTTTAATCTCATAACTCTGTGGCAATGACTTTTGGCAATGTGTCACTAAACAGTGCAGTTTGAGGGCATTTCTAACATCCTTTAATTAAAACTAACAAGGCTTTGGATGATGTAATACTGAGGAAACCCATTTCTCCTGGGTATCCTTTGCCAAGAAGCCTTCCACTGGAGAGCTGCTGTTTTGTCCTAGAATACTGCCTGCCATGCTACTGGAAATGACATTTGCATTTCACTACCCTTGGCCATGGGTCTTAGTCTAGTCCCTCCAAGGCAGATCTGGGGACAAAGTCTTCTTTGTGAGTACATTCTTTGGAACTGTGCTTCAAGTATCAGGCATGATAAATAGGGAGTGTGGAGCTATGGATGAATGTTGCATCTTCTCAAAATTTATGTTGAAGCCTAGTTCCCAGTGTGGTGGTATTAGGCAGAAGTGGATTATTCATAATGGGGGAGTTCTCATGAATGAGATTAGTGTCTATGTGAGAAGGAGCCAAAGACCTTGCAACCTTTCCCCGACTCTCTGTCCTGCGAGGATGGAGTGAGCGGGTGGATCTCTGTGTGTGAGAACATGGGTCCTCATGTTGGACTTTCCAGCCACTGTGAAGAACTCCAAGAACTGTGAGAAATAAGTGCTTGTTGCTTAATGTGCTGTCATCGTTGTTGCTGTTGTTATAGCAGCTCAAACTTACCAAGACACAGGGGACAGAGGAAGAGAAACAGGAAGATATGCATGGAATTGGCCACCATTACAGAAAGCTGTTGCTTGGTTCCATGGGATATTTTGAGAAGCCATAAGAAACTGTCTTAGAAGTGTGCATGTGAAGGAAATAAAGAGGGAATATGTTTCCCTACCAGCACCTGTCCTTTTTCAGTTAAGGCTTTTCCTGAGGAGTCTGAGCACCCCTGTGCTCCTCTCTGGTGCCTGTATAAAGGCCAACCCCTAGAGAGGGACACACAAAAGCTGATGGAAGCCTTCACAGAACTGGCCAGTGCCACAAGGATTAGCAGTGCTGCACATGAGGTGTACAATATACATTTCCTACCCTCGTGTGCCTGCCCCTGACTGTATTGCTCCGTTCTCCACCTACTTAGCACAAACCACTCACTTGGGCACTTGCCCTTTCACTGTATGCCTTCTCTTCCCGAGGTTTATATTCTGCTACCAGTGTGAGCAAGCTGTCTCTGCAATCTTGTGTCCTCTGTGCTTCGCTGTTCTCTCCTCTCCTCTTCTCTCCTCACCTCCCCTCTCTTCCCACCTTCCCTCACCTCACTCATTCTAATGATGCGACCAGGGCCTCTTGCATGCTCCGTCACAGAGCTACGCTCCCAGTGCCTCAGCGTTCTACTTGTACAAAGATGGGGTTGGATCAGATGAGGGCTAGGAGCTCAGATGTGAAGAGGGATCAGACAGGTGAATAATGATGAAAGTAGGCCAGATTTGTTTCACACTGATGTTTGTATTTATGTCTTAAGTTATATTCTTTGCAGAATTTATATGCTTTGTTTGGATGTTAAATACATAGATGTTGCCTTTACATAGGGAAATGTATTTGCTTTTTCTTATCTTTTTTGAAAACTCAAGCTCTATTGGCCCATCTTACATTTTCCCACTGAGTTGGGCACCATCTCAGTCTCAGTGATGATTCCCTTGGCCTCTACCTTCAAGCTTTAAATGACCTAAGAGCCACAGCACATTTTTGAAGAAGCAGCTGATACTGAGATTGTTGCTGCTAGACCCAGGATTATCAAAATCTTCAAATTTTTTTTTTTAATGAGAAATTAGAAATCCACATTTTCCAATTTGGAAGTGTTAATATTCAATTCAAATTAATATTAAAAGCTGTGTATGACATATGCAAGTTTTCTTTGGGATTATTCAGCATGCACCCCCGCCCCCCCCTACTGGCCAACATAGACTAACATTCTGAAAGGCTTTTCCAGGGTTGCTTTACTAAGGTTCATGCTGAGGCCTTCTAAGGACTTCTTTGCCTGTACAATCTTCTCCTAGTCTGAATTTTTAGAATCTCAGAGAAGTGTTTGCCCAGAATCTCAACTCTGTTACCTCTTAGCCCAGGCCTTCTGAGCCTTATCTCTAGTTTGCAACAGGCTCTCAGGCAGATTGGTTACAGGGCTTTAAGGTCCAAGAATCTTGGAGACCCAAAAGGAACTGGCCGGGAAAAAGAGACATCATTCTTCTACCTAAGAATTTTAGCCATTTTGAGCCAGGACAAAGGGGGATCTAAAAGTGGAAAAACCTAAGTCACAGGTGCTGTGCTAACCATAGGACGTGTTACTGTAGTATGCAAAAAGTTGTCCTGTCTGCTGGGCAGCCATGAGCCACTGCAGGGACAGACTGTAATTTACTGTGCCAAATGCAGTCCTTCCATCCCTGCCATCTGGGCCTCCTGCATCTCCAGATATTTATCTGCCGGACATTCCACTTTGTACCTTGGGAGAACTGTAACTTGCTGAGTCTATGAACAACTATTACTCATATGAGTATGGAGGGGTCACAAGACACTTTATTCCTCTTTATATTTATTTTATTACTTATAAAATACCTGAATATTTTTATTTCAGATAAAGCAGTGATGGAAGAACAAAGAAGTGTTTCTCTTTTTTTATTACTAAAGTGAAGCATCTTAATGATTGTAGAACAGGGCAAGTGCTTCTCTTAGCCTGTGCTGCTGGAGATGTCTTCACTGGAAATGGGTCAATTTTGAGGACAGAAATAGCGCAGCCCACAGTTTGTAATAGGGCCAAGTTTCTGACCTAACCTGTTAAACTGAGTGCCTAACAGTGATCCTTTCACTTTGTTTCAAAATAACCCTAGAGATAAGAACTATTATTGTCCCCATTTTACAGGGCAGGAAACTAAAGCTTGGGGAGGTATGAATTTCTTTAGAACATATAATAGTTTAGTGGTAGAATTGAACTATACCACATACCTCCTCCCTCACATATGGAAAAAAAAATCAAGTAGACAAAGTGTATTCCATTAGGCTGCAGAATGTACAGACGAGAGAGCCGTTCAGGAATGCGTTCATCATAACACTTGTTGCTTTGTGATAGAGCCATGGAAATACCTGGGTATCACTATGTTCTCCAGCATCTCTTTCTGAAAGGGCAGGAGACTGGCCTTTTCCAGAGCACCCGGTAACGATAGGAGAGTGCTGCAGGAGTTAACTAAGGGGTGTCGGATCAGCCACATCTACACATAAAGCACGCAAGGACTGGCTTCCCAAGGTACTCTCTCATTCTGGGTCTCTGAAATGCTTTGTTGTAGTAATTATGAGAGTTAGTTCTCATGTTGTTTTCTAATAACCCATACGTAACATTTTTAAAAAAGAGTAACTTAAAAAATACAACATACCAAAAGATACTTTGTCAGCAAATTGAGAGGTCTCATAAGATACATAAATTTTGCCCAGCTATTCATCCATCCTTTCATCACTTCCACAAATTCCACGCCTCACTTTTCTTACTTTTGATGGCTATATCGAGGCCTCCCTTTTGCCGCGTCTCCTATGGCCTGGCCTTAGGCTGGACATGTGTCTCAGAGGGAGCTAGGCTCAGTGCATGAGTATATAAAAAGGATCAGCCCAACACCCAGGACCCTGTCCTTCTCAGTCATCCCCGGGCTCAGGTCTGAAGCAGCCCACTGGGATTGAGGTCACCCAGGGGCAGCAGAGTACAGAAGTTACATGAATAATGCTGTCTACTCTCAGTCAGCTTGGATTCAGACCCCGCTCTGCCACTAGCTGTGCGGTCTTGAATCTGACCGTAAACTTCCTTCAGTCTTGCTGTTTCCATCTGAAAAATAATACAAATTGCATAACATCATTGGGAGGGTTAAATGAGATCATGCATATAAAGCCTTTAGTGTAGTGTCTGGTACATGTTTTATGTGCATCAAAAAAAAAAAATCACCTTTTTTGCTGCTTTTTTCTTTTGCATTTGTGATCCACACAGGCAAGTCGAAATTCGAATCTAATGTTACATTCACTGCATAGTTTACCTTCCTGATTTTTCTTTCAAGGCATTTGTACACATGTTCCATCATTTTGTCTTTTCAAGAACCCTTTTGCAATGACAGGGCAGATAATTAATCCTCATTTTATGCATGGAGAAATGCCCAAGCGAAGATGACCCGTGCCTGTGCAGACGCAACCTGGTGCTTTTCCTGTGTTCAACACTGTCTTCTTGGCTGCAGAACTGCAAGGGAGAGAGAGTAGATAGAAATAGCTGGTTCTTGTTTATAAGTTCAGTTCATGGGCTGCAGTTACAAACCATGGTCAGCGATTTTCAGAAGAAATGTTCTTCCTTTCAATGTAGAACACAGTAAGGATACCTTGGTGTAGAGATAAGAGGAATAACCATAGAGGAGGTGACTCTATCTTCTATGTTGGACATCACAGACCACCCTAAGATCTCCTGATTCAATAGCTCTTCAACCACACATTTGCTGCCTGGCAAACTGGAAGGGACCATCACGATGACCGGCCCACACCTGCCTTTCCCTAATGGGCACACAGGCACCTCATCCTCTGATATTAGGTCTTATTAAGTACTTTCCCAGTGTGCATTGCTTATCAAGTCTTGGCGGTTCCCAGTGTGCCCTGCTTATCAAGTGCTGGAGTTTCCCAGACTGCACTGCTTATCAGGTCTTGAAGACAGTGTTAATAGACCTAACACCTCAGGTGCTCTTCACTTTCCTCATCATTCAGATTTTACACATCCCTCGTATTAAAATGAGTTAGAAATGTCTAAAAATACTTAGCAGATTATTCATCATTACAATTTTAATAACTTACTCCTTTTTTTCTTAACACCAACTGTCTCTTTTCCTGACCAATCCAGCTCAGATGAACCCTTCCTTCCTTGGCACTCGTACAAGAACATTATTGGAAGTGACACTATAGAAGCAAAGCTTTGGTGAACATTTCTTTTCTGTTTTGATACTGCCCAAGCTCTGGTCCCAGATGGCCTTCTCCAAACACAACTTCACCCCTCCTTCAATCCATCTTGGCAGCTGCCTCAAAGATTTTTTCCTTTTGGTAAATTTATTTTCCTTTTCTAACTAGAAAATCATCTGCAACTCCTCCATTGCCTAGGAGAGAAATTCCAAATACTTTATTTATTTATTTATTCAAAAACTTAAGGACAATAAAAAAATAAAAATGGTACAGAATTCCAAAATACTTTAACCCTACATTATTTTGATGCTTAAAATCTATTTTAATTTTTAAAATCTAGCAGCTTTAATTATATGTATTTGTCGTGTATACCATGGAATTTTGAAGTATACAAACACTGTGAAATTTTTAACCTAGGTAATTAACTATTTCATATAAGTAGTGTGGTGAATATTTAAATTTAAAATAATTTATTATGGTTAAAAAACATATTTCCATTAACCTCCCCACAACCAAGTACTTCATGTACACTAAGCCAATCATTCTTGCTACCTTCTGAGGCTGTTCTTGAAGTCCTCTTTCATGTACATGTCTAATTGTCCTATTTTGGTTGCCTTGATATGTTGAATTGATTAAAATTATTTACAGCAAGTTCTGCCAAGTAAAAACATGCTGTGTTTTCATCCCTCTTTTCCACTGGATCTGGCACCATGTTACTTTGGGCTCTTCCTCAAAGTGGAAATGACTATGAGAGGGAAACATTTTGAATGAATTCAGCGCCCTGAGACAGCCATGACAGGGCAACTAAACACACTCATGAATGGGAACTCCAGAGCTGCTTCAGAAAATGGCAAGCATGATAGAGTAACTGTGCTCCAGTTAAGAAGAAGTATTTTGAGCGACAGTAATGATAATGTGTCTTTTACTGTTATAAGTTTTTAAAATTTAAACATTCTTAGTTTTTGGTCCCAACTTGAAACTATCATTTTTGTGGGAAGAGCTCTCAACAACTACTCTCTTTACATTTTCAAGAATACAATATATCATTAACTATAATCACCATGCTATCCTTGAGAGCTCGCTTGACCTTCTTTCTCCTGGCTAACTGTAATTATATATCCTATGATGGATATTTCTCCATCTCCCCTCCCTGCTAACCATCTAGCCTGTGGTACTCATCATCATACTTGGAATTCTATAAAATTAGCTATTTTAGATTACACAGGTGAGTTCATGCCAGTATTTGTCTTTTTATGCCTGGCTTATTTTGCTTAACATAATATCCTCCAGGCTCATCCATGTTATTGCAAATGTCAGAATTCCTTTCTTTTTATGCATGAGTAGTATTCTACTCTGTATGTGTACATATTCTTTATCTATTTATCCATTAATGGACACTTAGTTTGATTCCATATCTTGGCTACAGTGGGCATGATTTTAGTATTCTGATTTCATTCCTTTGCATATATACTAAGGAATGAGGTTGCTGGGTGTAGTGAATTGATAATTGGTGGCCAACTTATAACCCCCAGCTGAACTGAGTAAGCAAGGTGCTGGGTATGGGAGGTCCACCTGTGGATTGTTGCCAGCAGCATAAGAGGCAAAACTGGAGAAGGAAAGGTTAGGGCTGTTGGGAGCAGAGAAAGGCTGTTGGAACTGATGGACACTGTAAGGAAGCTTGTTTTGGAGGATCTCCTCATGCTGGCTTTCCTGATGAACTTGCCTGTTTTCATCCTCCAAGGAGCTCAGGACCTTGTTAACACTGAGAATGGATTTTGTTCACTTTGGGGGAGCTCTGGTCCTCACTTTGAGCATTGCTCCCTGGCTTCAGAAGGGAAGATGGTGTGCTGCTGGTCTCCAGGAGCTGCTTGCTGCATTGGCTTTCCTAATGAGAACTCGGCCATTTGATCATCAGAGGAGAGTGGGACCTCACTGCTACTGAGGATGGCTGTGGTACCTTTCTGGGAGCTCTGGTTCTTCTGAGTGTTGCTTCCTGGCTGCAGTGCAGATCCCTCAGCCTGCTAGAACAGATAGTTCATCCTGCTGGCACAGACTTCTTAGACTCCACCACTGACCTTTGGGCCTCCCCAGCACAAACAGGCCTGCATGAGACGTTGTGGGCTCTGGACCTCCAGTTGGATTTGTGGGAGGCATTGCGAGGTATTCAGCTGGACTCAGGCAAGACACTGTTGCAGGATCCAGGCCCTCATCTGGATTCCTTGATCTTAGTGTGTGGACAGATTTCTAGCATTCTTTTGTATATTGTTCTATGGGTGACTATTATAAATAATCATATAAAGTATGTGTCCCATATTATATTGTTTCCCTTGCAAAATAAGCCCCAAACCACTACATAATTGGTACCAGGAGTTGGGTTATTATTGTTGTGATGTTGCCTGGCCATGTGACTTAAGACACCTTGGAATGAATTTGGAAATGTTTTGAGAGATTGGGCAGAGAGGTAGCCCTTGTATGATGCAAACTCTCTTGTAAACTCTGACTGGAGCCTGCAAAATCAGAGTACTGATGGAAATGCTGTCAATTAAGATGAAGCTCAGGATGTGTCAGTTGAGAAAGACTGCATTGGCTGCTGGATCCCAGGTAGTATATTGTGTTTGGCAAAAGTTGGTCTGCATTTTGCTTGTGTTTAGAGCTAATGCCTGGTTGGAGAAACAAAATTTTGATGTAGTCTATTGTTGGGATGGTGGCATAGTTACTCTTGAGAGCTTTTGGCCAGATCTATGTTTGAAATTCAGAGCAAAAGGCTAGTAGAATGGTATATGAAACATTTGGCCAGAGGGATGGCTCTAATGGAGCTTTGGGTTGGCAAGGATGAAATAGAGAACAACGTGATTGTTAAGAGCAGGACAATACAAAAATGAACTAAAATCTTTCACCCAAAGATAAGAGTGTATTTGATTTGCAGGAGATCCCTGCTTTTTTAGCCTTGCCATGCATTGTAAAAACTTTATGGGAATTAAGGACTGTGATTGTAATAGTTCTTTTAATATGCTTCTATGTTGCTTTTAGATATGTTGGTAATCATGTTAACTCATCAAAGTATTGGGTTTTAACCTTGAATTTTGGTCATCCTTTGAATATTTTGTTTTTTGTGCAGAAATGAGTGCAAAAAAGGGAGAGAATTATATATACGTAACTGTTACATTAATGTAAATGTGGATAGACCAAGACATGTTAATTTTTCACAAACCTGCCACTAGAGGCCATGGATTAAGGAAATGTGTGTGGTTATCAAGTTGACCGGGGGTCTGGGTTGTGTGGCAGTTCTAGTTTTAATTATTTGTGGAATTGTGATACTGTTTTCCATAATGCTTTATTAAAGCCCAGCATTTCAAGTTTGCAGATGACTGATTCTGGTCAGTCTTTCCAGCTTTCCTTCTTCTAAATGTATCATCAGTACCTTTGCTAAAATCTTACTAGAATAGGCAGTGGTCTCTGAACAAGTCAGATTCATTCATTCATTTTTCCATCTTTTTAATTTTTATTTGTATTGTTCTTTTACTTGACTATCTTTTGCATTCCTGACCCCTTTTGAGTGAGTCCATGTTGTGTCCACTTTTAGGCATTTAGAGTAGATTTTATTTTGTCCATCAGCTTTTCTTTTCTTTCTTTCTTTTTTTTTTTTTTTTTTTGCGGTGCTGGGAATCGAACTCAGGACCCTGCCCTTGCTAGGCAAGCGCTTATTCCACTGAGCTATATCCCCAATCCCCAGCCCTTCCATCAGCTTTTCTAATGTCACAGAATTAGCACCTCTTTAACTCATGCTCCAAGCATTCTTTATACCTTGGTGCAGTCTTTTGTTCACCCATGACACTGGAAACTTTAGGATTTAGGACCTGCTTTTTGCTTTTGTCACTTAAGACAGTTCCTGACTGAGTTGCTGGAATTGGGGCAGGAGTATTGTTAAGGGAAGGAAATTCCTTCAGTGAGGGTTATTCAGACTATGAATAGTTAATAAACCTGAGATGCTCTAGCTATGATTAGATCAGCAAGCAAAAGGCTACATGGACCTTTTTATGACTCCTTAGAGATACACATATATTCACTCTGCCCTTCAAAAGAGTGTAAACGAGAGAGTTCTCAGTGAATGTTTACAAGACATTCAGGGGAGCCCAGAAGAGCTACTTAAACCCTCTGCTCTTTTCTCTCACCTTGCTCCCCTACTGCTGGCTGCGCTCCCTACCTCCCAACCCCTGGGAAAGCCTTGGGCAGGCAAAAGACATCAAAAGCCTAATGAATTGAGGGTGCAGAAAGAGCTGATGTTTTTTAGCTGTTTGTCAGGGTAGCTCCTAGGAGGAAGTATTTTGTATCATAAACAATGAGAAAGTCTAGGTAACCTTGGAAGTTAGCACAGGTTGGCCCCAGATACACCTGGTCTTGAAGAAATTGGATCACAAAGTGATTTAGAAAAGCTTGGAGATAAAGGATCTTCTTTTTTCATTACTATGTGGTGCCAAACAGGAAAACTTACAGTTATGGAATCTTCTGTGGAGATTCATACATATTTAGTGCACAGAATAGTAGAAATTTGGAGAAGCAAGGATGTGAGGAGGTGCTGTTACATTTGTGAACTGTTGCTGATATAGTGGGTGACTTGAGGTCGGTCTCAGAATCTGAATCAATTGTGTCTATTTCTTTCTACGAACTTCTTCTGGTCAGTATGAGTCAAACCCAAATTCATGTTGGTATATAGTTTTGTGCATTGTGACCTTCCACCCTTCCCAGGCAGAGCCGGATTATGGATGAAGGCCTGACTCAAATTAGCAAGAGTCCCTTTCCTGAGAAGCTGATGTCAGGAGTTGATTAGTCAGTTTCATCAGGTGGCTAAACATGGAATTGAAAGACCACAAATAGCCATAGGCTTAAATCGGACTGAGAAGCAGAAGAAGACATAGTAGCAACAGAGGGAGCGATGTAACTCAGAGAGAGGAGCAGGAGAGAAGAGCCACCTGGCACATCCTCTCTCATGTCTACTCCGTGGTTTCACCTGCCATCGTGATGAACATTCCCACCATTGAAGGCTCCTTCCTTTATGTGTATAGTTTAAGGAAATAGCACAAAAAACCCCTCAACTCAATTTTGTCTAACATTAAGGAAATTATAGTCCCCAGTAGAAAGTTGGATACTCACTTAAAAGGATGCTTAGAAAAGGTTTCTAATAATCTGGAGAAATGCTTATGTTGTAGTCTCAAATGGGAACAAATCCAGGCAGAATATTGGGTGTGTATATATATATATATATATATATATATATATATATATATAGTATTCACTTAAGCACATTAAAGCTTCAAAAATGCGGGAAAAAAACCCTGTCGAATATTAACATTGACTGTTCTTGCATTTTTATATTTTTTCAGTTCTTTTCTAATAAGCATATATTTCTTTTAGAATAGAAAGGCACAATTTTACTAGAAAACATATTTTTATGTTGTTTAGCTTTATGCATGATCAGCTAAATGTGGAATTTAAAACAAAATCAACCATAAGATCCCAGAGTGCTAGAGTTGCAAGAAACCTTAGAAATTCTTAAGTTCAAATTTTTATTCGTTCAGTTAACATATATTTCATTTCTTTAGGGTGACAAATCTCTTAAGACTCTGATAGAAACTTTGACCTTCTTTTCAGAAGAAAAATGTGTATATAACTATTAGTCTCTTTAGTAGCAAGTTACCAGAAAACTCTGTGATATAAGCTTATAAAGGAAATTATTGATTCATGAAATTAAAAAGTCAGTATCTGATTCCAGGGAAGAGTTGATTTAGTAACTGAACAACGTCATAGAAACTCAGGTATTTTTTTCTCCTCTATTTCTATTCACCCTTTGTCAAATTAGTTCTAAGGATCATTCACCCTTGAGTTCTAGGATGTTTTTAAAAGCTCCTGGGGTTTCACACTCACTTATACCATGCTGGGAAGAAAGATTTTTGTCTCTGCCTTCCTGGCAACTGTTCTCAGATTCTTGACCTCACTGGTAAATGCCGAGGTTATCTGCTAATCTCTGAGTCAATCACTGTGGCTACAAAATTGCACATGCAGATGACTTAGCCTGCATTGTGTGTTGCACCCAACTTCCCCACTCCATCACCACCCCCAGTAGAAAATGGACCACCGTCGTGGTATTTAGTCCATGCTGCCCTGGCATCTCTGGCTAGATGTTTGCCTATTCTAAGGACAATGGAAAGGCACAGAAGACCTGTAATCTTTCTAAATCACTGCCAGTGACACCCAGGTGGATGGATGAATGGGTACTCAAAGTTTTGTGAAATAGTTTTGGTGACTGTGAAAAATGAGCCCTGCTGAAGGTTAAGGGCAGTGAATCCTGAGCAAGAAGCTCACCTCTCATCCTCGGGCTCCTAAACCCATTTGTCTGGATGAAGGCCTGATTTGTCATCAAGCCTACACCACTGTCCCCCAGTAAGTTCACATGTATACTTTCTAGAGCGATGGAGTTGCTACATTTTCAAATAAGATAGGAAAAAAGAACAATAAACACATTAATAATGGTGGCGGTGGTGATGACAATGATGATGATAAGCATATTAGCCTGGACTGTTTGGGCTGTAGCACTAGAAACCCTGCTCAGACTAGTTTAAGAAGATTTGCAGATATATTAGCTCATATATCTGGAAAACGCAGTCACAGTTGGAGCCAGGGGTTCTTTAACTCTCACGGAGCTTCCTGCTTGGGTAGGCATGGCCATTATGGGCTGTCACGGGCTGTCGAGGCCTTTGTGTCTGTCTTGCTCATCTCTATTGATGGCAGAACTGTTCATAAGGCTAGAGGACCAGGTTAGGGGAGGTGATGATGAATTTAGACTGGGATGTGTACTCGGTGATGCTCAGAGCTCAGCAAAGGTAGAAGTTCTCTCTAAGGAACAGTGTTAAACCAAATTTAAAACAAGAGCTGAGGAAATCCAGAAATAATCAGGGGAAGAAGAAAGGGTAATTTTGGCTTGAAACAAAAATTAAATTTGGCCTAAAACCAGCAAGGGTGTTGACCTGCCAAGTGAATCCTGGTCCAGGCTAAGCCCAGGACCCCTGCTGCCAAGCCTGTGTTTATACACTAAGCTATTGGAACTGCATTAGCCAGGCATCTGAGTGCTGCTACCACCTCTTCCACAAACTCTGGTAGCAGAGATGAGAGCAAGACCCAACCTGCTGGGTAGCAGGACACCAAACATAGCACAGGGCTTTATTTAGAAACTAAGGGTTAGGCCTGCCATGGGGAGGCCCCACACCAGACAGAACCCTAAAGCTCATACCCAACCCAGAGCTCATAGATGGAGCCTCTAGACCCGTGACAGCACAAACACAGCCCTGCACCCTGGTAGGATGGACTTGTGTTTCTACCTGTGTCATTGCCAGCTGTGACGTGGGTCAGACCACATCCCAAAGACTGTACAAATCCATTCACTGAGGCTAGGACAGGGATGAGAACTGGATCAAGGCACAGTAGTCAACTGGTGGCTGGGGTGGAGGTGGAGGAAGTCACAGAAAGTGGACAGATGCAAAGAAGAGCTAGCGCAGGGGGACTCCTGGTGCAGAACAAAAATGTAAACCCAAAGATGCATCACTATCATTGTTTATTATGCCCATCACTCCAGGGATGTGGCCAGAGATAAATGATATACTGTCAGAATATGCCTAATATCCCATCACTCCCCACCTATTCTGCCAGGAGTGGTACATGGTCCCCAAACAGATATTGGCCTCTTGAACAGAGTTCTCATGTAAAAGCATAAAATAATAATTTAGAAGTGTTTAAGAATAAATAAAAATCCTAAAACTAGAACTACAGAATATTCTAGTTATCCCAGTACTGGGTATATATCCAAAAGAAATTAAATCAATATGTTGAAAAGACATCTATACCATATGTTTACTGCAGTATTATTTAAAATATATAGGAAATGGAAAATAAGTGGCTGTCAACTGATAAAGGGATTAAGAAAACGTGGTACATACAGAGCTATCTGTATAGCCAACGGAATATGACTCAGCCATAAAAAAGACTAAGAGGCTCTCATTTGACAATCTGGCTATTGTGTTAAGTGAATTAAGCCAGGCACAGAAATACAAGTTCCTCCTGATCTCACTCATATTTAAAGTGTAAAATATAGATTTATCTCATAGAAATTGAGAGTGGTATGATGATTGTCTGAGGTTGGGGAGAGTATGGGATATGATAAAGGAAAATCAGAGACAGAACTTAGAAGAACTGGTGTACAGTTGTACCACAGGGTGACTATAGACAATGATTTTGTTCTATGTATTTCAAAAGACTAGAAGAAAGGATTTTGAATATTTTCCCCATAAAGAACTGTCTGAGGTGTATTGTATCTAACCTGAATATCAGAACATGACATAGTACCCCACTAATATCAACAACCTTTATGAATCTTTGTACTAGTTAAAAAATAAATTTAAACTATTTTTAAATTCTACTAAATAAACTTATAGGAACAAATATGTACACATGCAACTTTAACAAAATAATGTCACATCTACCCTTCATAATAAAATGAACAAATGCGAGTTGATTGCTTAATTTTGCAGACTGTGCACATAGAACTTGGACAAGCGAAGAGGCTATATGCCCATTCAGCATGCATTTGCCAGTTAGTGTTAGGGTGTCAGAAGTGTTCCAGGCACCAGTTCAAAGTTCTCTTTAGGGTCTTTTTGAAGGCAGAATATTCTCTTGTTCTGTGTTTGCCAGGAGAGTGAGTGTGCTTTCTTCATTGTTCTCTTATACAGCATTTTTGTGACTTCTGAGCTCTGAATTCTTGGCCCTGGTCGACCCACCAATCTCATCCACCCCGGGTGGAGAGAAAGCAGGTCCTTGCCTAATAGGTAGAGAGGGTGAAGAGACCTCCAAAATATAGGAAAATGGGAGAGAGAACCATCAAATAATCATGATTCCTTTACTTTGAAACTGAAAAGTGTTGACATAATTTTGGCTTATTGAAGTTTCTTTTTTCTTTTTAACCTGACTTGCTTAGGTGGATTTAATGTTCTTTGTTCATTTTCCTCCTAACATTTATCCACTTGGGTGGAAAGAAAACCCTTAATTGCGACATTTATGTGTAATTGCTGGGTGATGAGTGCTTGAAGAATTTCTACTTTCCAGATCACTAAAACCAACAAAAAGAAAAATCATAACAACAATTAACGTTTCTGGGAGAAGTGAGAGAAACTCTCCCATATCCAGCAGGTGGGCATTTTGGATTAAATCGCTTCTCCACTTCATTTGTCATTTTCTGAAATTGTCCTCCAAAGAGATTCTCTTCAGAGAAACTGTTCTCGTGGTCAGAGGTGTAGAAAAGTGTCCCACGAAAGCAGGTTACTAGCATATCATTTGCTGTAATAAAGGCAAGGTTTTAAAGATTTTTAATGTTTACTTTTGCTATCTTTGAAGCCATAGCTTACACATATCTCAGCTCCAGTGTTTAGTGCAACTTCATGGGCCATAGGATAGCTTATATCTTGCTTCCAGGAGCTTACATTGGAGAATACTCCATTGGAGATAATTGTACAATGACACAAAGACTTGAGGTAATTCCTTTGTTATGCAACAAGACTTTAGATATTGACTCCTAAAGAAGGATTTCAAATAGAGCTGAATGGGAAATAACATTCTCAATATATGTTTCCCCTATACAGGGGAAATATCTTCTAAGATTACTGTGGATGCCTGAAAGGTCAAGGTAGCAACAAACTATATATATATATTTTTTTTTTCTTATACATACAAACCTATGATAAAGTTTAACTTACAGACTGAGCACAGTAAGATCTTGACAGCAAAAGCAAAACAGAATAACTGACAATACACTGCACCGAAAGCTATGTGAATATGTTTGTCTTAGTTACTTTTCTCTTTGCTGAGGCAAAATATGAGACACCTAAAGGTAAAGGAGGAAAGTTTATTTTGGCTCACAGTTTGCAGATGTTTCAGTTCAAAGGTGACTGGCTCCAAGGCAGTGTGGCACATGGCAGAGAGGTAGCACAGAGGAGAAACAGTTTTTGGCAGGCAGAAGGCAGTAAGACAACAAAGTAGCAAAGAACAAGGGACAAGCAAGGATCACCTCAGCTCTTTCTGTTCCTTATATGTTATCCAGACTATTCTTTGGGCAGTGAGCACTGACACCCTTAGTCTTATCTCCAGTGAATCAATCCCAGCATCACATTCTTCATTCTAAAGCAGCAACCACACTAGATCAAGCCACCTCAGACAAGCTCCACATATGCCTGCATGAGGCTTTGGGGAACACCGAGATGCAAGCCATCACAGTATTTCTCCATGTTGAAAATTTTAGAAAAATGTATATGACTATTTTTAGACTGCAGATAACTGAAACCAGGCAAAGTGAAATTGTCAAGAAGGGGAAGACTGCTGCAACTGTAATTTTTAGTTGAGATTCATGATCATATCATGGCTGGGATGTGGTCAGGGAGGGTGCATGGGCCTTCCATGCTTATGTCTGCATTTGGTTTGGCATGTATGTGTGTGTATGTGTGATTTTAGGAATCATGGTACCCAGGTAAATTGTATTGTCCATTACACACCCTAGCCCCACTGTTCTACCCCGTATCTCTCAAGCTTCTAGCAGGCATTTGCATTCATAGAACCAAAAGACATACCACAGTTTGGTGGGAAGGGTGGCACTGGACTGATCAAATTTTAAATATTTTTCTTGATACACTGCTCTGAAACCTCAGAAGAAGGAAATAAATGTAATGTATGTATTTCTCTGTGACAGGAGGACTTCGCAGAGGAAGCAGTACTGGATACAGATGCAGGAAGTGGGGAGAAAGGGGACCAATGCAAGAGAGGGTGTCTCTGCAGGTGGGACAGCAAATATTGACACATGGAGAGAAAATGGGCACAGGCCAAAGGGGGAAAGAGGTCTAGCAAAGGCTATGAGAGTGTACTGACTCTGGGGAAAGGAACTGAGATTCTGACAAGTGGTACGAACTCAGGCATCTTTGATGCCTTTAAAATCAAAGAGGGACATACGCTATCCCAAACCCAGAGCAATAAACTGAGCCAAGGGAGACTTCAGAGTGCTGGGATTCTTTTTGTCAGTTTTTTGATGCCTCTCTGGTTTTGTAGAGCTGAAAGATGGTCAAGTTTCAAAGTTAAGAGACCCCCCCCCCAAGAAAACCCTGCAATCAATTTACACTCAGTCTTTCAAAGAACATAACAGATGTGTAAGATCCAATTCCCTTCCTAAAATAGTAAATGATTTTCTTGGAGGATAGGATAATTCACATTCATTTTCTTCTTTGTACTGTATTCCGCCTTAGGCATATCCACCATTGCATTATGATGGGAACAGGAAGAGGTATTTATTCTGGGAATCTTGCCCAGTTTCTCAGTTCATCATTTTAATTTCATTGCTTGATTTATGGACTTGTGTAAGTAGAGGGTCCTAGCTGTCCATTTCCTTTCTCTAGGTCCTGCTCCTTCCTCTCCCGCAATTGCTAAGTAAAGTAGCTGCGGAAACATCCCCACCAGCTGTAGGATTTTTTTCTCCATCTGTTGCTCAGATTGACATCTGAGTTTCTATAATGAGCAAATGGATTGAGGGACATGGGATTAGGATACTTTGGTTTGCAAGTGACAGAAGCAGAGACATATTTACACACAGAAATCAATTTACTGGAATGCACACGAGTTCAGGAGTTAGCCTCAAGCCCAGCCAGCGACCAGACAGCGTCAGCAGGACTTGGTCTTGCCGCCTGGCTTGTCTGTAGTTTCCTCTGTCGGCATCATTCTCAGGAAAGGTCTGCCTGTGTAGTGGCCAGATGGCCCGCAGCAGCTCCAGGCCATCGTCCTCTCACTTTCAAGTCTGGGCAAAAGAGCTTCTCATTCCCAATTATGCATGATTGAGTCCCATTGGTCAGTCCTGTATCACAGGCTTCACTTGGAGCCAGGAAGCCAGCCCATAACTGAATCGCTGGGGATAACAGTGTGCATAAGAGATAGCCTCCAAGGAAAGCCATAGTGCTACCACTGGATGAAGGAGAGTGTTAAGAAGACTAAGGTGCAATGCTGGGCACAAGAAGCTGAGTCAGAATTCCAGGTGTGGGCTCAGCATGTTCTGTGGGACATAGGTATGAACTGAATATTTGTTTGAATCCTCATTATGTTTCATCTTAAAAATTCATGTGCCTTTGACACCATCACGTGTGTTCTGGTGGAGAAAATATCTTAAATTGTGAATGAGCCCTCGATCACTGACCTAGCTTTGACATCCCGGGAAGGGACATGTTTGGAAAGCCCCTGGCTTTAGTGCACCAGGTGCTTCTCTGTGTTTCAGAGCTTCTGTCTTGACAGGTACAGCTGTACACAGCTATCAGATAACAATGTGGACATTATCCAGTTTCTCTGCTGTGTCAAGTGAGTTGTGTAAGCCTGGAGGAAAGATGAACAGGAGAAACTGGCATGCAAAGTGGCCATTAAGAGAGCAGGGTTTTGATCAGATGGCTGTGGGCTAGAATTCTGTTTCACCACAGGTCATCTGTATGACCTCTGATAAATCACTTGACCTCACTGAGCCACAGTTTTCTTGGTGGTTAGCAGAAGTCATTCTTCTAATTTGTGAGGTCTGAAAGACAACTGCTTGTGTGTTCAGAACAGTCACCGGCACACAGCAATTTTCAGAAATTGTTAGTTACTATTCCATTGCAATAAATATCTATTCATATCTTATGTATACTACTGATTTTTAAAGTAACATTTCTACTTCATTTTGCAGTTGCAGTGCACATAAAAGATGGATAATATATTCATTTTTTTTTCAGGGCCTGCAACCATTTGAAAATGTCCCAAGATATGAAGTGAGGAGGTAGAGGAGATTGCTCAAGAGTGGAGAGTATTTTATTTTCATGCCATTAGCTTACATTCACTATATTTTCCTGTTCCTTACTTTCTACACAGATGTTAATAACCACACACTCAGGTTGATGTTTAACTGAAGTTATTTTATAACTCTTGCACAAAGTGAGTAGCCAAAAGATATGTTCCTTCAGTTTTCAGCAGAATATCCACCTGCTAAACATTTTTTACACTCTGGATAAAAACAAATAAGATGGTACACCAGGAAATAATATAACTGACACAGATTATCAGACAATTATGGGTGCCTTCTAATTGTAAGTTAATGATCATTTCTAGTTTAAGAAAATTCCTACCACCTTTGAAAAGGGTGATGGTTACCACTGAAAAAATAAAACGGTACAGAACATAAATTGGCAGGAATAATAATAATAAAAACCACCACAGGCTGCATTTCTTTCAAGCCTTGCAAACTGTAATTTTTTCTAATTTTAAAGTGTACCTTGTAAGTCAGCTATCATATTTTTAATGCTAACTACTTTCATTTCTTTTTCCACGTAGTGTTCATGAATATAAACACAATCATGCTGGGTTCATGCTTCTGTTTTAAAGATTTTGAAATTTCTTCTATAAGCATATAGACAGTCAAATTCAGTTTGAGCATCCTGAAAGTACCAGAGCATTCATTTGGTGAAATTTTTCTTTAACTTTCACTTGGTTTATGCAGTGAAAGCCCAAATGCTCCATCTCAGGAAAGGAGTAATTCCCAGTAGAACACTTTGTATTTTTGACATGTTGCCCTTGAAACTCTGATCACTGTAGTGTCCCTTCCACAAGGTCAGTACTGGACTTCTGCAGTACAACTGCTTAGCACTCCTCCCCCTTTCTGACAGAAGGAATTAAGAACTTAGACTGAAACTAGACACCTTGCTCTCCAATTTCAGGTGTACATATGCCTAGCCATGTGACTCTGGGCTAGTCACCTAACAGCATGATGTCTCACCTTTCCTACCTGTAGTTATGTTGTAGGGTCATTGCGATGACAAACATGTGTTAACCTAGGTAAACAGATTAGTGCCTACATTCCCAGCGAGCATGGCCCATGCTTCAGTGTTAGTGGAAATTAAAACAGGCATTTGTGAATTTATAGGAAAAATTGAAAAGTAAGGAGAAGATGACATTGAGGGTGGGCACAGCTCTGACAGCGATCAAGCTAGTCCCTTAACAAAAGTAAGAAAAGACAGAAGCAATGCCTTAGCTTGAGAAACTGAAGGGAGTGCAAGACTAAAGAGTTGGATTAGATTGGCCAGTGACCAGTTTCATGGTGCGCTGTGGTGGGCTGGAGTCCTAGAGTCCTGCCTCTCACTATAGCAGTCTTACTTATATAGCTTTGGAGGACTCCCTGGAACTTGAGTGGTAATTCAGTTCCCATGAGATGACCGTTGTGCTGGAACACTCTCAGTCATGTGAGGCCCTGCTGCTGGAATCTAAGTTGACAATAGATTTGGGGCAATGAAGACTTCTGGCATAGCTGAATTTCTCTGTAAATCTCTTATCTTGGTGTCCTTAATCTTAAAGGAGAATGAGATAGGCTAGCTAAAATTAGGGCTAATGATACTGCTTTTCCATCTTTTCCTAAATGATTAACATACCTATATCCAAAATTTATGGTAATAAAGGAAAGATAATGAAGACCAAGCTTTGTTTTGCTTTCACTTACAATTGGGATCTCTAGGCCTAAGTGAAGACTCCTGATTTTTTCCTCTTTTACAAAAAACACTTTTAAGTCTCTGACTGCCTCAGAAGAAAATGGAAATCATACTTTTAATGAGGGATAGGTTAAGGGCCCAAGAGTTTTTCTTCTATTCCTATGAAAATCCTTGTTGATTATGTCGCCTGGAACATAGTAGTCATTCTAGACACATTTCCTGCTGTGGCTATTGTTATTTTTTGTGCTGTTACTGTTAATTTTGCTGCTGTTGCTCTTTGTGCCTGTTACTCTTGATGGGGCTCCTTTGCTGGGTGAACAAACACCCAGGGTTTAGGAAAGCACACTTCTGGGTAGTTTCTTGGAGGTGTGATGTTCACTACTAGGTTTGGTCCCTGGTCCCTTCCTCTCTGGCACTGTTGCCCTGCTCTGCTCCCTGGATGCTTTTAACTAAGCATTTTGCTGCCACCCCTTTATGCCAAGATGTTTTTATCTTAAAGCCAGCCATGGAACAAATCCTCTAAAACCGTAACACAAGTGAACTATTCCTCCTTTACATTGTATGTATTGGGTATTTTCTCCAGTGATGGGAATGCTGGTGTAGGAATTTAGGAAATCTAATACACAGAAATGTAGTCCTTGCTGTGACTGTACTTAACAATGTAGTTCAGAACTTTGGAACTGGTTTGCAGAAGGAATTTAAAAGTTTGCTGAATTGGGCCAGAGAAAGTATAGTGTTCTGTAAGAGGAAGCATTTTTATGGCCAGAGTTCAGAAGACCAAATTGCTGATGTGTAGCAGTTCCTAACACTGATGGAAATATGGATAGTAAAGGTCAGCTCTGGCTGTTTGAAAACAGAAAATTTATTAAGAAATGGATTAGAAGCCACAACATGTTGAACCCTGGCAAAGGTCTTCACTTTGCCCAAGTCCTTACATTTTGCAGAAGAGTAGAAGTAAGGGTGGTAGACTGGTTGATGTAGCAGAGGAAATTTCAAAGCATCCAGGATTTAGGCTGTGGCATGGATATTGCTAGGTGCTTTTTAACAGGATTTATAGTGAGAATTTGATGCACAAAAGCAGAATGGAATAATTCAAAAAAGTAAATTTTGGTCTAGAAGAAAGCATGTGTAAAGTTGAGGCCAAAGGAGATGTGACTGTTGAAGAGATTAGTGCCATTAGAAAGAAGATAGATGCACCATTAGAAAGAAAGCAAGTGTTTTGTACAAGGACAAGAAGAAAATGCATCAAGGGCAACTCAGGAGTTAGGAAGACACAACCCATTGCTGGCTCAGCTATGCAGAGGTATAATCCTGTCATTTGAGAAGAGAGCCCTTGGGCCTTGTATTGGTCAGGGTTTTACTAGAAAAACAGATATAACACAACATATACAAATATATAAGAAAGCAAAAGATTGACTTATGATGGTCAGCCACAGAGATGGATGAGGAAGCATGTAGAGGTACACTGGAGGCTGAAGGGTTCAGTCCAAGGTTTGGAGCTCATTGCAGTGTCCTGTGCAAGTCAGTGTACAATGGGTCGGTGACAAAAGGATGGAAAGTCTACACCAGAAGGTTGCAGGATCCAAGGTGGAAGCTGGAGAGTCTGTGCTAGAAGACAGGGACACAATCCAAGCTGAAAGCAAAGACTGGAGCTCCTCTGAACAGTGGAAGCCTATCTGTCTTTCCTCATTTCCCTGTTGTACCTTCCGGGCGATGAGCCACCCTAGGGTGGGTCCTCTGCACCCTACTGTGTAGACTTGCTGAGCCAACTTAGTTAAGCTTCTAAACTTCTCAAATTGACACAATCAACCACTGCAGGCCTCCTGCTCTAAAAAGTCTTCCTAGGGAATTTGTTTCCAGGGATTCATCTTACTATGTTCAGCTATTCAGCATTCAGAGACTGGTGCAACCAGACTGGTCCATGGGGGCTTGGTTACTCCTCCCATTGACCGCAGACCTTGGCTTTGTCCACATGGTGCTTCTTTTATAGGCATGCAAAATGTATGAGTTGTGGGATCACAGAAGCTTCCCCCCAGATTTCAAAAAAAGGCATGGAATGCCAGGCAGTTTGCCCTTGAGAGGTGGTGGCAGGGAGCCATGGGAATGAAATCAGAAGTATGATGGAGGCCTGAAATCAGAGATGCCAAGAACATAAAACACCTGCCAAGGAAAGCTGCAGGCAGTCACTAGAGCCACCCTAACAGAGGCTGTGGAGGGCGCAACCAGAAAGGGCCTCGACTGGGGCCTCCCAATCCCTCTGGAATTCAAATTTATCACCTTCAGTCCTAGAGGTTGAGCACAGAACTACAAGATTTAAAGCATGTAAAAGTATGCCCTAATGGGTTTTGGTCTTGCTTTAGTGCTATTCTTTTCTGCATCCTATTCTTCTCTTTTGGAATGGACATATTTAATTTGTACCATTGTACCTTAGGGATATATAACTTATTTTTACTGAAACTTACAGCTGGGAGTTTGCTTCAAGTCTCAGAAGAGGATGACTTGGACAGAAACATGCTAAAACTGCTCATATTTTGGGGATGAAATTAGTGTATTTCTCGTTGTGGGCAAGATGGCTGTATCATGTTAGGTGGAATTATGAGGTTGAGTCTGTCTTTGAAGATTAAGTATTGACTTAGTTACTTTTTTATTGCTGAGACAAAATACTTGACACTCAGAGGGTAAAAGGTTTATCTAGCTCACAGTTTTGTAAAGGTTTGGAGTGGCAAGGCAGGTGACTATTGCAGAGGAGAAATAGTCCATGGCAAACAGGTAGGTGAGAGCACATTAGCTCTCTTTCTATCTCTTATATTGTACGCAGGCTACCCACCCGAGGTCAAATGCAGTGCCTACATTCTTAATCCTAGTCAGAACTATGCCAAACCAATCAGTGGACTGATTTAGTAACCAGACACCCTTGATTGTTCTGATTCCAGTACTACATGCTCTTGATCCAGATATCTCTGAAAAGTTCCCCTTATACATGAGCCCTTGGGGGGACATTTTACATGAGCCATAACAGGTATAATTTAAGGAGATGTCTCTGGGTATCAAGTAGACAAGGAGTAGGTTGTGACCATTAATCAACTCAAATGAATTAAGAAATGCCTGTAGATTAGTGACATTCGCTCCTGGGTGTGTCTGAGCAGTAGGTATTTTGGGTAGTATATACCATCCCCTACCTGTTCCTCTGTGGCACTATTCCCCTGTTGCATTTTCCAGCTACTATGAATTAAGCACCTTTGCTCGGCCACATCCATATGCTACAATGTTTCTCTTTTGAAGCCAGCCAGGCAGAGAATGAATCTTCTGACACTCTGAACCAAATAAAAATTTCTCCCTTTAAATTGGATATTTCCTCCCAGAAATGAAAAAGTTGACTAATATACTGTTGTTTTTGTTGTTGTTGTTGCTGCTGCTGCTGCTATTTTTTTTTTACAATCAGCTCTTTATTGACTATTTGATGTTGTCACAATAGTTGCTGCCATTGTAAGGACGTACATGGTCCTTAAGAGCACAGGGCAGATTATTAGAGGTCTGAGTTTGGATGCCAGCTCTGACACTAGCTATGTGATCTTGTGCTACTTAATATCAAATTTTCTTGGGCTTCAATTTTTTCACTGGCAAAATAAAGATAGTGATACCCCTTATCAAGATCTGCTGTGGTTCTGTACTCAGAAAACATTAGAGAAAAGTCTAGATCTCAGTTTTCTCATTCCTGTTTGACCTTGGTCCAATTGCTTCACCCAAGAGTTAATACACACGAAGGGCTTGGTATTTTGCCAGGAATTTTGCAGGAGTGAAATAAACTTTAACCATTACCATTGCTTACCCATTTCTCATTACTAGGTTTTATAGGTAATGAGGAAAATAGAAACTATTTCCTGGTGAATCCATGGAGCTCCATCACACACCACCGGTAGTGCTATGCGATCATCTCGCATTATGATTTTGCTTAGTGTGTAATCAATTCTTTACCTAGGGCTTCTTCTGCCTGAAAGTTGAGCCTGGCAAGAGCCTTTGAGAAGCAAGCTAATTGTAATCTAGGGCTGTATTCACTACTCCTACTCTTAGTAGACTCACCTTAAAAGACCATGGCTGAGCATATTTTTCTCCTCAAGGAGACCACAATTCCCACGAAGGCCTTCTCTGTGAATGATTCATTGTCCTCATTTTCTCCTTGCTATAACAGTGCATGGATCTTAGGGGGTCTTCTGCAAGTATTTGATGTGAATGAATAAATGAATGAATGAATGAAAAGCTAATGGCTTGAATGATCAAGGGTGAATGAGTCTGAGAAGAGAGACACCCAGCATTTGCAGATGTACTGAAACTTTGGAGTTCTCTGTTAGAATATGAAAACCACAAGGTGTGAAAAACTCCTTTAGCTAGGAGACAGGACTGCTGTCTGAGCCTGTGAACAAGGGAGATCTTTTGGGTTGTCAAAAAAATCAAATTGGGCTTAGTGGCACACAGCTATAATCCCAACACTGTAGAAGGACACAGGAGGGTTTCAAATTTGAGTCCTACCTGGGCAATATAGGGGCTTAGCAAGACCGTGAAACAAACAAACAAACAAACAAACAAACAGGAAAGGGATATAGCTTAGTGTGAAAGCCATATTCAAACACCATACCTAAATAAGTAAATTAAATTTGGTTATTCGACAAATATTTGCTCAATACTGATTATGGACTTTAGCATGCTTGCTCGGGGTATAGTAGACTATATTTGGAAGTTTAATTTATCCTAGGCTCATAGGATATCAGAGATAAAAGTGGTGTAGGATCTTCCTAGATATGGTTTCTCAGATGGTGCAGTGAAGAATACTAGCTCCCAAGAAGGTAGTTTATGAAGAAATGAATAGACAGTTCTATAATCTCCTAAAATTGAAGGATGCTATGTTCTGTATTCCACTCCTCTCCAGATTAAATAAGTGTATTGATGGATAATGGCTCTCCAAATAATTTCCCAGGCATTTGTAATATTTTATATGTTTTAAAGTGTGCTTTTATACAATTTGGTCCTTATTACAATTAGGAGTGAGTTTTGGGGAAAAGAATATTCTAAACAGTATTTGATGAAAACATTTTTCTGCAAAAATTTGTTACCATGGAAAGAAGAGATGATGTACAAAAAGTCTAACCACAGCTCCTGGTAGTCAGGACACTTTAACACTTAATAAACCATGATTGTGCTGACTATCATTAGCAATAGTAGAAAAAGTGGTAGCAGCCTTTGATTATCCAGATTTAAATGTCAGGTTTTTTAACTTAAGAGCTTTGTGACACTGAACACAGGAAATTGTTTCTTTGAATGTCAGTTTGGAAGGACCAAATCAACAGAAGGTGTTGATTAAGTGCAATGTGCTGCACAAATGCTTTATAATGTAAAGCTATAAAATGTCCTCCATTGGCCTTGAATTACACCTTTCAATCTTCCAAAAAGTCTGTGCTTTTAGCCCAATCATATGTAGGATGCTGTGCTTACATCATAGATAGGGTGTCCAGGCAAAAAATAAGGTTCTATGCTAAACTTTAATTTCAGAAAAAGCAATATTTTTTTTAGTGTATATACCACATACTAATGCTAAAACATTGTTTATCTAAATTTCAGTTTAGTGAAACATCTAGAACATTTATTTCTTAAATATGGCAAACCTAATTATTTTTCAGTGGAAATGTTTACAAACTGGAACACAATTCCCATCTTAGAGATGAGGAAATGGAATAGAGGACTGTAACATTTATTTCAAACCTGAGGATTTTGTAACTGTTGTAAGGCATTGGATGGAATCAGACTCAGTGCAATTTTTCATTCCTGCTGCATGCTACTTATATGAATTTGGTGAAGTTAGTCTATGAAAGTTTACTTTTATTATTATTAGTATATATAATTATCTTCTTTCCAAGACAATTACTTTCTACTTAGTGGATTTATATTATCCTATTTTTAGCACTGATTTCTGAGCTGTATTATCAAAATTTTAATTTTCTCTCTGCAAATAGAACAAATGTGATGTTCTAATTGTACATCTTTTGGCTAACAATAAGATAGTTTTCTACAAAGTTTTAGAAGGATTCCCCTTTCTTTTTCTGTTTACCATCTCTGGGGTCCCAGTAGGACCACTAGGCTCAGCAATCACACTTAGGAATTTCATGGTGGTAAAAGGAGAGATTTCAAACTTTTCAGTAGTATGATTTCAGCTCTGAGGGTGGAGGGCTTTGGTTGCTTTCCAACCATTTTTGAGAGAGAGAGAGAGAGGGAGAGAGGGAGGAGGGAGGGAAAGGGGAGGGGAGAAGTGAAGAGAAGAGAAAAGAGAGAGAAAAGAGAAAAGAGAAGAGAATGTGCTAGATACCTGTAAGTCCTTGAAGTAGCAGCCTAGAATAAAGAGGAATTTGAAGTGAGTTTCTCTACCTTGGCACCCAGCTGTGAGTAGGTGAGAAACTTGGATTGAACCTAGTTGCAAAGGGCTGGGAATTAGTTTAGGGGCACAAGTGCCTGCCTGGCAAATGCAAGGTCCTGAGTTTG
This sequence comes from Dinomys branickii, assembly GCA_004027595.1. Taxonomy (NCBI): domain Eukaryota; kingdom Metazoa; phylum Chordata; class Mammalia; order Rodentia; family Dinomyidae; genus Dinomys; species Dinomys branickii. The sequence goes on from PVLD010001841.1 coordinate 31,423, forward strand.
ATTCTCGGTACCAAACCTGGTTGCACACAGGTGCTATTCAGGGAGCAGTCCTCTGCTCCAGCAACTGTGTGTTCCAGGCATCTCAGAGGTACAACCTCCCCTCACCCTCACATAGCCCTGTGACACGGACACTTGTAATGGCAGAGGCAACTATTTGCCTAGGCTAGCCTGAAAATCCACCTCTCTCTGATCTTACGTCATGAGAAGGACATTAGTCTGGCTCCTGGATGCCTGGTTGGTGAATAGCATGTTAGTAGTCCTCAACTTGCCCATTTGTTCCTTCTGAGGCTTGTTTAAAATGAGATCTGCATGGATATTTTTGTCCCCGAGATGTGACGCCTCAGCAGGTTTGACAGAGTGTTTAGCACATTTCTTTCTTTCCCTGTGGGAGTTGGCTTTCCACAAGTCACCAAGTGAACAGAATGGTTCAGAGTTGTTATTTTTAAATAGTTTTTGAAAACATACAAATAACACATGCATCTTAGTGAGTTTGGGCTGCTGTAACAGAATATAATAGACTTTGTGTCTTAAACCACAGAAATCTGTTTCTCTCAGTTCTGGAGGCTGGGAAGGCCAGGAGCAAGATGTCCACAGATCTAGTTTCTGGGGGAGGGTTCTTTTCCTGGTTTACAGATGGCTTTTTTCTCACAGTGTCCTAAAAGGGGAGAGGGAGAGAGATCTGGAGGGGGAGGGGGAGGGGGAGGGGAGAGGGAGGGGAAAGAGAGAGGGACAGGGGAGAGAGAGAAAGAGCCTTAGTGAGTGTACCTGTGCTTGTGCTGTATTGGCCTTTTGTCTCCCATTAAGGACACTACCCTACTATCACTCTACCCCCATGACATAATTACCTTCCAACAGCGCTACCTCCTAATACCGTCTCTTTGAGGGTTAGTTAGAGCCTCAATACGAACGGTGGTGGGGCACATTCAGGCTACAGTAACACATTAATTGTTTAAATTAGAATTACAAAGCTATAGGTTTAAAAAGCCCCATAATCTATCCTCTCCCAATTTGGGGGAATGTACATGTAATTGTTTGGACTGGGGACATCGTTCACATTCTGTTATAATGTGAAAGAGATACATAGATAGCCAGGCAGACAGGGACAGAGATACATAGCTAAAACATAAATTTAAGATGTAGTTGGTTCTTTTACAAAGCAACACATACTATGGAATTAAATATTTTTTCATTCAACAATATCCATCCCCAACATATATCACCCAGTGAAACTTACATTTTTGTTGGGGAGATCACAAATTTATGTGTGATATTTTAAAGACATATTACATTAAAGTCTAAATTATAGGGTATGCAATCTATGCTTTTAGATTTGTAGTGCTGTTCTGGAAGTACTAGTCGTGATTGGTAGCCCATATTCTACTTACCTCTAATTACATAAATCTCCCTGGAAAAGGGGAACAGGAGGAAGAACTGCATTAATAATAGTAGTTCTTTACTCATTGTAAACAGGGCACATCATTCTTTATAGCTGCCTCATATCTAGATGAATATTTTCTGACATAATTTTCTGACTTAGCTTTGCCTTGAAATATTTCTTGAGTCCCTTGAAAAGCAGATCTGTTCTTACTCTCTGAAATACACCAAGGCCGCCTGTCTTGACAGTTTCACAGAGTGAAACAAAAAATGTAGAACTCTACTTAAAATTAAATACCAAAAGAACATGCCACCTAACATACCATGTTATTTTAGGCACCACAATCACATTGCCTAGAAAATTGCCTGGGTTCTTTAATTCGCCTGGTAAATGGGTGACCAAAGCAAAGTGTTAGAGTCACTGTAATGCTCATGAAGTGTTTGTTCTGACGATAAATTCCACAGAGACCTATTCTGTTCCAATCAGTTCAAGGAGTAGAGAATATTCTACCTTTTTTTATTATTTTATTGTCTAGATTTATTATCTAGATTTTATTATCTAGATGCTCCTGAAGTATTTTTTTGCTCATCTTGAAAGATAACTTTCCAACTACCTCTGCTCACGTATTTCCCCCAGGGAAAAGATTCCTTGGCAGTAGATGGCAATGGTAAAAACAGCCAGACAGACACGTGTCCTGCTACAGAAATGGTGATTAGCCAAATAGCAATGAATCTGCCTCTGAAAACTTGAATTGAGTTCAACTGTATACCTAGTCCATTGAACTTGTACAAGTTAGGATGTCTCAGGATCATCATTAGTAAAGTAGAAATAATGACCCTTGGTTTCTTCTTGGGGTTTCTGTGAAAATAATGCATAGAAAGTGCTTTGCACATTATAGATCACCTATCATGAAGACAGAGCTGAGGTTTCTGATTAAGGCATCAGGAGAACCAGGTACATGTCTTACCTCATCCAAAATTCCAAATCCCAAGCAGTAGATGCCTTCTCTTTTCATTCTACAGATAAAACAGTTAGAGAGGTTTAGTAACTTACCAGGGCCACAACACTTGAGCACAGAAGAGAGAAATAAAATTGTATATTTTACATTTATATCACTCCACTTGGAGTGTACTTCAGCCACTCAATAGCCATGAGGGACTGGTGGCTACTGACTTGGATGGTGCCGATCTAGAAGTGGTTGGTATTTCTCATATAGTAGCTTCTAGTGTAAATGAAACCCGATATTTAAATTTAGAGTAAGCATCAAGTGTTTAGCATAAACCTGCTAGCTCCAGTGTAAAACCTGGCAAACTCTGTTAAATAAATAGCTATTATTATTAACATTGTTGCTGAAATATTATGAGTTCAAATGAATTGAGCTATAAATGTAAAATGTACCTCAGATTTTACAGATTTAATATGAAAAGAGAAATTTAAATATCTCAACAGTTATGTTGACTAATATTGAAAAGATGATATTTTAAATATATTGAGCTAAATATAACCAACATTAAGGTTACTTTTGCCTGTTTATTTTTCTAAGGCATTAGAAAATTTAAAATCTCATATGTGGCTCTCAGTACGCACACATTATGTTTCCGGTGGACAGCTCTCCTCTGTGTGAGGTGCCTGGTGTATTTCTGGCCTGTGTCTGGGCTGAGCCCCAGACTAAAAGGTTCTTAGCAGGGGAGATGAGCTTTTCCTTTGGTTTAATTAGCAGATGCAGTGGAAATCACATCCAAGGTTTACCTACTCTGATTTTGCATTTACATGTTCCTGCAGAGGCCACCAGCTGCTGAAGAGCCAGAAAGGGATAACAAAGTCTGTTTCTTGATGCCTCTAAGTCATTAAACTCTTAAGGCAGGACATTGCCCCTTGATTCAGTGAGCAAATAACAGAGTATTACAGTTAGCACCCCTGTAGCTACAGTGATGTAATCTAAAGGGGTCAGGGCAAATCATATTATTCTGGAGTTCAAAATGCATTTGGGATTCATAATTTATTCATAGGTGAAGTGTAGCAATTTTCTAGAAGTCTTTAGGAAGTGAGCTTTAGCACAATAGCTCTGGAGGGTGTGTTAGCTTTCGTTATTGCAAAGAAATACCTAAATTAATCAACTTAGCAAAGAGAAAGATTTACTTTGGTTCACAGTTTTGGAGGTTTCAGTTCATGGTCAGTTGGCCCTGTTGCCGTTGAGCCCGTGGAGAGGCAGTATATTAGGGTGGGAGTGCATGATGGAGGAAGCTGCTCCACTCCTAGGAAGCAGTGTGAAAGAGGAGGGCTGAGTGTCTTACAGTCCCCCTCAAGGAATGCCCCATTATGACCCAAGTTTGCCACTGCTCAACACCACCATGCCGTGGATATCAAATGTTTCACACATGGACCTTTGGAGGAGCACTTATCCAAACTATAGCAGAGGGTAGTTATTATCACAACAAAAAATATCCTTATAAAAGGCATCACAAAGGCTGAGGATGAAGTGTGACTTCTCCCAAGCACTCACACAGATTGAAGTGGGTATGACTCAAGGAAAGAAACATTCCCTCGTAGTAAACAGCTGCAGGCTTTCCCACTTTTGCTTTCTCCTTAGTCAGATGGATTTAAGGGTCCATCTGGACCTATAGTCTTCTGTGAAAACAAACAAGTGAAACAAAACCACACACACACTCTGTTAACAAATCAAAATCTAAACACTAGTTTTCAATATTGAATAGGTCAGACCCACACTGGCTTTCTCAGTCACTTTCTCTGTAGTTTTTATGTTCCTATCCATAGTCACCCTTTGGGAGTAAGAAGAAAGAATGCTAGACGCAGGGGAGAGTGTCAAGTTCTAGTCTTATGTGAAGCATCCTGTAGATTTCTACTTTTGGTTTGGTCACTTAACAGTTAGAGCTGTGGTTTCCTAACCACTTTGAAAATGTCATGAAATATATGAAGGAATTTGGAAACATATACTGTGTGGGCAGTGGTGAAACATTTTTGTGATTTAAACCTTTCTTGTTCTCATGTCCTAACTTTTAGTGAACTTTCTCTTTTTGATAATAATGAGAGTTAGGATGTAGTGAAAATTTGCCATTAAAATAACACTGCTGTGAACAACCTGATACATTTCTTCCGATGTGCATGAATATATGTTTCTGACAGGTATGTTTTTAGGATGGAATGACTAGATCACAGGTTATGAGCATCTGCCATTTAAGTCGATACTGCACAATTTTTCAAAGTGGCTATTTCAATTTGCAGGAGAATTTGAGAAATTCCCTTATACCATGGCCATGCTATCAGTTGGAATATCAGTTTAAAATACTCTAGCCAATTTGAAGGTGTGTTTTAGTATTTTTTTATCACTTTAGCTTTATTCCTCTGATAGCAAAGGAGTTCATTTTTAGATTTTCTGGTAGCCATTTGGATTTTTTTTTTTTTTTTGGCAAAGTGACCAGTTAACAATTTCCTTGAGCATTCTACTAGCTTCCTGTTTTTTTTTTTTTACATTATTATCGAAAGTATTTTTATATTCTGGATACAAGACCTTGATTGGTTATATGCATTGCAAATATCTTCTCTTATTCTCTACCTTGCATTTGCAATCTCTTAATTTCATTTGATGGAAAGGTATTCTGAATTTTGAAATCATATTTATCAAAACTTTGTTCCACGGTAATAATGTGCTCTCTTCGCTGCATTCTACCCTGAGATCATAATGATATTCCTCACATTATCTTTTTAAGATTTTATTGTTTTGCCCTTCATATTTAGATGAGAGTAAACCTGAAATTCATTTTTTTGAAATGAGGTATAAATTGAGGTCAAGTTCTGTTATTTCTATTTGAATATCTAATTGTACCAGCACAATATATTGGAAAAGCCATTATTACTCCACTACTCCATACTCCACTGCTGGAACCTGCATTTTTCCAAAAGTGGATTCATGAGACAAATGTTTGCTTAGTGGCAAACATATTTGGCAACATACTCCCAACAAGCAAAACTACAAGATAGAGCAATGGAACATGAAAACAGAGAGTGTCAGCATGAAAGACTGTGATCAAACTGATCTTTTCTATACTTAACTGGTGCTAAACTCTTTTAGCGAGCCTGTGAAATACATTTTAGAATCTGCCTAGGGGCAGTAGGAAGAAACATTTCTCCAGTGAGTCTCCTACTGGCCATGGTTGGCTCCAGAGGTGTGAGCTCTGCTGAGGGCTGCATGTGGGATTTCATGACTGGGCACTGGTGGAGTCTAAGGACAGGAAGAAAGGTATGCAATGTGTGTGGAAAGGCAGAGGCCGTGTTTGCATGTGTGAGATACTTGTAAGGCCAATGTGAAATAGGCTGCCATCAAAAATGACTGGGAGGATTTTGAGGTAGTTCATAAGATATTCTTTATTCTAGCTTATTACATAATTTATGTAGGTTGAAAGCACCACTACAAGCACTAAACCTGTAGCCCTGTACTAAGTTTTTGCACATAGTAGAGCAGGTTCTCCAACCTTTTTCTTCAAGAGATCATTGACTAACATATAGCCTTTGCATTTCTGTGTGTATTCTAGTCACCTTGTCAAGTCCCAGAAACAAATCCTTTGGGATTTTGAGTGAAATTACCATGAACCTATGGATCAGTTTAGTGAAAAAAGCTATCTTTGTATCATTATGATTTCCATGAGAATAGTTCATGCTTTTTTAATTGCTCTGAATAGCATTTCTAACTTTTCCATAGAAAAGTCTTGTATATCTTTTGTTAGACACATTTCTAAGTATTTATCCTGTTTTTGTAGTGTGGGGTATCAAACCCAGAGGCTCAAGCAAACTAGATAAACACTCTACCACTTATCTTTATCCACAACCCTATTTCTAGGTACTTATTTTTTAATTTTCTACTTTTGTTCCTGATGTGTAGAAAATAAATGGATTTTTATATCCATTTATATGGCCACATTTACTGATTCATTACAATTTATGTAGATAATGGTATTTTCTGTACATCTAATCTTAGCATTCATGAATAATTTCAATCTTTTTTCTGCCTCTTTAGTCTCTGCATGATTCATCTATCTTAACATACTGGTTGAACCAATTGTAAAATGTGGAATGGAAAGATGACAGTAGGTACCCTTTCTATACTCTCAGCTTCAGGGACAAAATCTCTCTATTTTACTTTTAAGTTGCTGTAACGTTTTATAAAGATAGTATTTACACAATAGAAGAAGTTACATTTCTGTTCTTAGAAGAGGTTTTTAAAACCATGATTAGAGCTTGAATTTTATTGAATACTTTTTCACAACTATTAAAATATTTACATATTTTTCTTCTTCATCCTGTTAATGTGATGAATTATACTGATTCAAAATATAGTTTTGTACTTAAAATACTTTTTTTATAGACAAGAGGATTTACAAAAGTGTTGAAAAAATGGTAGAGTGTTCCCATCTGCCTTCATCAACTTCCTGAATTGTTAACACTTTAAAAACAACATGATATACTCATAAAAAAACTAAACTGGATACTTTTAAAAACTTAAAATTTTATCACTGGAACGGATATCAATTTGGTTTTGATTTCTACCCTTTTCATGTATTTCTGAGTGTGTTGAGTTGAACTACATATATTTATGAGTAAGACTTGCTTTGAGTTTCTGTTTTTATTTTAAAGAGAATAAAATATAATTAAAAACCTTTAGAAATGATACAGAATTTCATTAAACAAGATGATAGAAATTTAACAATGGTTGTTATATTGCATTCTAGCCAGATTTTTTTGTATACTCAAGTACATTTGGGGATTCTTTTTCTTCCCATGTTTTATAGGAATTGGTGAAAGATTATTATCAATTCCTTTAAATGTTTAGTAAAAATCTTTGTAGGTAGGTTTCTAAATTGTGGATTTTATTTACTTCATAGTTTTCTTTTTTAAAGTTAGTGTCTTTAACCTTAATATTTCTAGGAATTTGTCTTTTTGCAGTCAGTGTCTATAATCTTGTAGCAGCTTGGCATCCATTTTGAAATTAATTTGGACTCTCACACCAGAAGCCATGCTTGGTCACCCTTAATACTGTTTTTGGTGATCTGCTTCCATCTAATTCCTCAGTGTGGTTGATCTAGAACTCTGCCTCATACAACCACCTCTCAGGGTCCACCTTTCTTTGGGACAATGAGATACCATCTACTTGACTTGTCTCACTGATGCCCCCCCCCCCATAGTCTACATGGATCATCCACAGATGTGCTACAGTGGTCACTGCTTAGTCACTGTGTGACTTCATGGAGCGCACATCTGTGTGACATCAACCCACTCATTAAAACCCCTGAGGAAGATTTGCTTGAGTAATGTTCTGGATCCCATATACCTCAGATATCTAAGATACCTTACTCTGTCTCTCCCGTTCCCCACACATTGGGTTAGCATGCTTGTCCCAGTGGCTCAGCCCTTCACAGTGGCCTAACAAGGCTTGCTGCCCTCTTCTCTGTGGATCTATAAGTAATAAACTGCTTCTGTTATTCTAGGTGTTTTGTTGAATTTTTTTTTTAATCAATACACCTGACCTAACTTCTTTCCCAGTCAAAACTGTGCTGGAGAGAGGCTATCTTGGTAGAAATTAACTGGATACAAGTTTATTGTCTAAGAACCACAAAGGCACCCACAAGTATGAGCAAGTTTCCTTGAGACACATACCTGGCCATGGCTCAGATGCTTGAATACAGGCTTCCATTCTCTTGAGTGTAAGTTTCCTTGAATTTATTTACTTCCCCTTATTTCTAGGATGTAGTTCTTTGTGTCATCAATCACATGCAAATGTGGTTTATTATATACTCCATCCTTGGCAAGTTTTGGGTCACAGTCTCATCTTCTTAACTCTAAAAAAGTATCAAAAGTAGTACTTATTCTTCTGTCTCTTCAAAGTGAGAGCTCCACTCAGCCCCTGGGGTGTGCCAGGCACTCCGCCCCATGCCCAGAGCTCCACTCGGTCCCCGGGGTATGTCAGGTGCTCCGCCCCACCCCTGGAGCTCCACTCGGCCACAAGGGCATGCCAGGCGCGTTGCCTGGCCCCCAGGAAGGCCCTGAAGACTCGCTTGAGCCTATAGGCGCAGACGCGCTGACAGAGTCTGGCGGTTTCCTGTGTAACCCCGCCTACCCAACTGGACACTCTACGGCTGTGAGGGATTGCCAAAGGGTGCTTCTCCACTTCCCGCCACAGTAATTTGTGTACACCCATGTAATGTACAGCATATTTAGAAGCAGCCAAGTCTCTGCCTAAAGTAAGAGCATGAGGTAGTAAATAAACCAAAAGTGCAGGTATTACCAGTGGGAAGACCGCTGACAGGGTGGTAGAACAACGGTGGGGAAGTGTGGAAAATTGATTAATTGAACGAGTTATCATCTGTATAACTGAGTAATAAAGATGAAGATAACATTATGTAATACAACATCCAGTGGTAACCCCCTACTATTTTCTCTGTAATCTAGTATTTCCTTTATTGTTTTTGCGTTAACAAATGCAAACACAACACTGTGCAATACAGCATCCAGTGATGGTTCCCTATTGTCTCTTCTGTAATTTGGTGTATCCTTTATTGATTCTGTTATAACAAATACAAAGATAACATTATGTTATACAGCACCCAGTGCCAATTCCCTACTATTTTCTCTATAACTTGGTATTTTCTGTATTGTTTCTGTGTTATTCTGGATTCCTTTGTCTTAAAAATAAAATGAAGAGACTATAGGCAAGTGCTAGAGCTGAGCTCAAGCTTCTGCATTTGTATCTTCTCCAGAATCTTGGTTCTGCAGAGATACTTCCTCATGATGCTGTTAGCTCTTCCGTGAGCTCATCCCTCAGAAGATGCCTTTTTTCAGAAGTTTTAGTTATCTAGAGATCTGAGGGTTGGTTTTGGAGACCAAGTCTGCTTCTAGTTAGTGAAAACATCTGGAATCCTTTGACTGTCTTGGCAAGGTAGATATCCATCTCTTTACCATAAAGCTAAAGGAACAAACCTGACTTTAAAAGTCCTCTTTTCAATTTTATATGATATCTTTCTGTATTCGCCACCATCTTTGTTTACCATGGTGAAAGGTGTATTGAGACGTGTTGAGTTCTAGCAAATATGGAGAAAATAAATGTTATTATATAGGGATTGTCCAGTAAGGTTTGCCATTATATCTTGTGGTTGTAGTTGTCTGCTTATGTCATCTTTTTAAGACAAAGTTGTTTGTGATGAGCATTTTAAGCCATGGAGGTGCTTTTTACTGAAACACATGTACATTTTTTATTCTAGATAGGCTTATTGAACACTGGTTCCATCTTATTTGTTTTCTTGCATGACTTGTCACATAGAGAAAATATTAATTCCTTATATTCATTTTTATGTTGCCTATGTAATACTTTAAAATGTATGGACTACTTAGCATACTCTTGTGAAGGAAATGGCATGCAATATACATACTACTTATGAGAAAAAATTCAGAGAGAACATTTCATTAGCTCTGGACTATACAGCTAGTAATAGGAATATTTAAAATCTGTTCCAGTGATTTCTTTCTTTTCTATTGAAGGAATGATGGTTTTATCTATTTGTCCAACTATTATGTTGAGTGTTATTCTCCACTAAAAATAAATATAATTTCTGTGTGTTTGTATACTATTAGAGGGATGCTAAGATGTCAGTCTTTAGAGAATAATAGACTATATTCAAATCCCTACAGAGTAACTAAATAGTCACCAGAATTTGGGCAAGTTACATAATGTCTTGGTTTCTTTTTTCTTGTTGCAGAGACAAAATACCCAATACCCCAAATCAAGGAAGGGAAGGTTTATTTAGCTCAGTTTGTGGAGGTTTCAGTCCATACTGGGCTGGCTCCAAAGTAGAATTATAGCAGAAGGCAGCAAAATCAACAAGAGCAAAAGAGGGAAGGGCAAGCCTCTTCTCTTCCCTTATATTGTACGCAGGCTACCGTCCCCCAGGGTGGGTGTAGCACCCACACTTGCACTTGCAGTCCCCACTAGACAATGAACCAATCACAAACTCTAGATTCAGTCTGCTCAAAAAGGCTGGCCCCCATGACCCAGTGAGGACTTGGGGCACATCCAGACACAAATCATAGCACTACATTATGCCTCAGGACATTCATCTGGAAAACTGAAGTTAAAAGTATTTAATCCAGTTAAGTATTGTTAGGAGGACTAAATAAAATAATGCATGAATTCCTTTAGGTGGTATATGTGATTTAATCAGTACTCAATAAATAGTAATTGTTATTACTGCTATTTCAGTGTTATTAATGAAGGTGATGATCTGTTTCATGGACAGTATTTTTCTTTCTTTCTTTCTTTCTTAATTAATTAATTAATTTTTGGTATCAGGAATTAAACTCAGTACCTCATGCTTGACAGACAGGTGCTACACCACTGAGCTAAATCCCTGGTCCTCTTTCTTAATTTAGAGCCAAGAATAGATTCTTTTGTTGGCCTTATTTATGTAGAATGCCAAATATATGAAAATGTTCCTTGCGCTCTTTCCTATTTGCTATAATTTCCTGTGGAAAACAGAAACCATATTAGTGCAGAACTCCAGAGTGCTAATCACTGTTTTTGCCCTCAAGGAATCTTGTGCTACATTTGTAACTTAAAGTTAGGGCATTTGGGAAACTGTGCTTTGGAAGATCTGGAGGAAAAACAAAGCCTGAAATATTAATAGACTCATTGCCTGATTCGTTGCACTTTATAGTAAGCTTTTTCCCTCTTTTTAAGCAATCAACTTAATGTCTAGCCATGTTCTGGTAATGATGCAGTTATGAAATTGTTCATCCATGATTTAATCCTGCAATCCATTTTAGAATTTGAAAGAAAAGGGAGTAATCCTTAAAGGATGTATTGAGAAAGCTTCTCTATTATGCAGGAGTTAATGTTGAACTGGGGAGGAGGCTCATTTTCACTTTCCAAACAGAATCAAAGGCTTTAGTAAAACTGAGTAAGGTCAAGCACATCTGGACTTTTGAAATATTCCCAAGACCTTAAGCAGTGTCAAAAAGTTTCAGTGAGACAGAAGACTGTAACATGTATAATTTCTTCACGTTGAGGGTGATCTGGAACTCTGACATACTTCTAACTAATATCCTATAGATGGTAGCATGTGTCACTTCTGTGATGATACTACACACACGATAAAGATGATGGGCTGGAACGATTATGTTGCATGACATGAGACTTCCTTTCCTTACTGACACTGAAGAAGCTTCCTGCCAGGAGTCGTACAGCCCAAAACAAGCCAGCTAACAAACAAAATCAACCAAATTAATTCTTCCAGCATTTGAGTGAGCTTTCTGATTCCAGTGTCAAAACATGTCCTCCCATGTTCCTTCCAATAGGTCTAAGTTTTCCTTAACAGCAGGTCTCATATATTACATGAAATAATTTTCATTCATATTTTCTGAGAAAAAACTATTTGTTAAAACATTTTGATTTTTTCCAGATCATTTTTGTTTTTATTTTTGCTTTTCCTTTTCTAAAACTTTTTTTGTTTTAAAGAGAACAAAATTTTTTTTTAAATTTGATTTTTTAAAAAATCTTTTGGAGACAGGGTCTCATGTGCAGTTCAGGCTGGCTTTGAGCTCACTTTGTAGTCCAGGCTGGTCTCGAACTTGCAACGGTCCTCCTGTATCAGCCTTCCGAGTGCTGGGGTTACAGATGTGAGCCACCACGCCCAGCCAAAAAATTAATTTTTAGAAAGATTTGTGTTACAGTGTTTCTTACATTCTAAGTTGTCAGACACTTTAGTCTATTTCTGGACTCGGTATTCTTCATTGATACATGTATTTATCCATGCACTAATGCAGTATCTCTCATTGCTGTTTGTTTATAGGAATTCTGTTTGAGTTTCATTACAATGGCTTTGAATTTTATAGATTAATTCAGAGATCTTCATATCTAAGCTATTTAATCTTCCCAGCCACAGACTTGATTATTTATTTAGATTTTTTTATGTAGCTTTCCACAGCACCTCAGAATTTTCTGTGTAAAAGCTAAACAGGTCTTAGATCTATTTCTTTCTCACAGTTTTACTACTGTTATAAATAGTAGTAGTTTTCTACTTCTATTTTTTGAGTATTCATCACTAGTTCACTGTTAAAAGTATGGAAATAGTTACTGATTTTTATAGTTGATTCTATATCTAGCATCCCTGTTAAATTATCTTTTGTGATCTGATACTTTGATTTTTTGAGGGAATTTTATATATGTACCTCATTACCAAATGACAAAAATTTCTAATCTTTACACTCCTTTTCCTCATCTTATTTCATTGACTGTGGCCTTCAGTAATATAATCATAGAATGTGTATTAGAAATATTTGTCTTAAACTAGAGGCTTTTATAGGCAAGTGGTCATGGTTAGAGACCATACTCATAAGTGAGGTAAATCGGATGTGCACGTACAAACAGCGTATTGTATCATTAGTGTAGGAACCTGGAGGTGGGAATATAAATCGGAAGGTATGAAGGGAGACTGCTCAAAAGTAGAGGGAAATCGGGATGAAGGGAAGGAGAAAAGGAGGAGGGGGATAGCTCTGTAGGTATGTATATAGGTGCAGGATGGCTGACATGGTTGCACTATTATCTCATGTCGTTTTGATGTAAGGAATAATTGATGATTGTTTGATCAGTCTTGTATGACTATTTGTATTGTCCTGAGCATACACTTTGAAGTTATCAATGTGTAATACCACAACCATTGTTGATCCCCTACCACCTTATCTGTAGTTCAGTTTTTGTACTGCTCTTGTGCTACTGTGTGTCTGTTTGTTAGTGTTTTTGTTCTTTTACTTTTAAAATAAAGTAAAATAAAATAAAATAAAATAAATAAATATTTGTCTTGCTTTTGAATTTAGTGGAAATTTAAGTTTCATCAGTAAGCATTATATATACTGTGTATAAACTTTATCAGAATAAGAATATTTTTGCTCTTCCTTATTTAGTAAATATTTTACTAGGATAATACTATTAGGAAGTAATTAGGAAAGTTTATTAAAGGCTTTTGTTAGGATCACACATTATTAGGAATGTCATCTGATGGTTTTTCTCCATATGTTTTCCATCATTAGTCTGTTAAAGCACTAATTTTTTGTATTTTTATATTGCATTCATAGATAAAACCTACCTAAGCATTAACTATACTAAAATACAACTAGATTTAACTAATGGATATTTCAGTTGGGAATTTTATATCCATGTTTATAAATAAGGTTGGTCAATAATTCTTTTTTCTGATAATACCACTTTCTACTTTGGGTTTAAAATAACATCCTAATTTCACAACTGAGCTGGGTAGTTGCCTACTTTTTAAATCTTTGAATCAATTTACATAACATGTAATTGAAATGTTCTTTGAACATTTGTTTAATCCCTTTCTAAAACTGTCTGGGCCTAGAATCTTTATAAGACAGAAATGTTTAAAACATTTCTGGAAGAAAAAAACCACACATCTGATGGCTTTAGGCTTAGTTAGGATGAAGTGGTTTCCTATGTCAGCTTGGTGTGCCATAAAAAAATCACATTTTTATGTATATATTGTTTTTCCATTGAGGGCAAAGATATTTCTTTGTGAAACTTTAAAACTACAAATAGAAAGGGTCCTGATCAATAGTGGATGGAAGGGGTCATCTGTGTTTTCAGAGGCCTGTATTTGACCCTGGGAGACTTTTGTTCTCCCCTCAAAGTTGGTACTACCGTTTGACCTCAACCCAAATGTTCGTTCTGTCATTCTTGGCTTCTCTGTTAATCAAAACCAGAACTACTGCAGCAGAAAATCCTCCCGCTCAGCCAATGTACTTCATTTGCCCAGGTGATAGTTCCTGTTGCAGTTCCAGTTGTTTCTGTTTCTTAGAAATGGCTGGTCACTGTAATGCATAACCAGTCAATAAAATGCGTATTGTAAAAACCAATAAAAGACAGTCAAGTACTCTGCTTCTGTACTTCCTGCTTCTTATCCCATACAAGCCCCAAACCACCAGAGATCAGGGCTTGATGTTTGGGGAATGATCCCAATCAGGGCCTGTCTCTGTAAAAGAAATCTGCCTGCAAATCCTGGGTGATTTTTCAACGTTTCTACATGCAGTTGCACTACCAGTTACTGTCCCCATATATAGTTTTAAATAATACAATAGGAACCTTATGAAAACACTTTCTACTATTTGTACTTTACACAGGAGGAGAAAAATGTGGTTGGAGAAATGAAATAGCTTGACCAAGGTTACTTATTGAAAGAATGGCAGAAAAAGAGAGTAAAGATGTGTGTATGTTTCATTACATTGAGCTTGGCATTCCAGAAATATTTGCTCTTTTCCTTTGAGTTTTAGCTTCATATACGATCTCCCAGCTGAAAAATTGTCAAACAAATTTCCCCTCAAATTTAATTTGATTGTACTAACTCATAAGTACTTTGAGAAAAGCAATATTTATGATGTTTTATGTAGGCAAAAACCGTATTAATATTCTCCATGGTGTTCCTGTTTCTCTTACCTTCTCTAAGTTATATGTTTGCAGTCTTTTGTATCTTTGGCTGGATTTATTAAGATTGTCTCAACACATACATTTCAGTGAATAAAGGATACAAATATTGACTTTTTGGTGCAATCCCTGTCAAGTGATTATATGATGAAACTAAAATCTTTTTAGTCAAAATGGCAGAATCATCAGGAAGCCTTGGGTTGCTTTTTCGGTTTTGCAGCAGACCCCCGCTTCAGCACGTGGGAGAGGCAAGAGTGGCGGAGTGGTGAAAATCACTGCTCCGGTCTGAACACTACTTGGTTGTAAATCCTACATTTACCATTTTTAATATGGAGCGAGGGGGAAATAGAAAATCACTCACTGTCTCTAAGCCAAGGCTCTGTCTGACATCTCCCTGTTCCTTTCGGTTTTTCTGTTTTGATATATAACTTGCGTGCCACAAAGCTTATCACTTAAAAGGCACAAATCAGCGGGCTAAATTTTGTCTCCTCAGAAAGCAGCTTTGGGGCTGGAGATATGCCTCAGCACACAGCACCTCCCTGGCAAGCACAGGGCCCTGAGTTCAATTCCTGATACTCAGAAAAAAAAAAAAAAAGAAAAAGATAAATGAAAGCAACTTCATACCTGAACTTTGTAGCTGGTAGCAGTCACACCCCCTTCCTCCACTGCCAAGTTCCTCATAAGCATTATTACTCTACTCTGTCTGTATGATTCTAACTATTCTAGGTACCTTATGTCAATGGAATCACATGGTATTTGTCCTTTGGTCATTGGCTTATTCCATTTTGCCTATTACCCTCAGGACTCAGCCATGTCATAGTATTTCATTCCTTCTTTTTCCTGCTCAATAACATCCTGTGGTATGAATATATTACATCTAATTCTCACTCATCAGAAGATGAACATTTGTATTGTTTCATTTTTTTGACCATTGTGGATATTGCTGCTATCAACACTCATATACAAAATTTTGTGTGGACATACATTTTACTTCTGAGTATATAGTTAGGAGTGAAATTACTGAATCAGATGGCAACCCCGTTTATGTTGTGAGAAGTGGCCACTGTTTCCCGTAGATGTCTTACCATTTCACGTTCCCAGCTGCAACTTGTGAAGGTTCTAATCTCTACGTATACTTACTAACATTTATGCTTCTTTTTCTTTTTAATTATAGATATCCTAGGAGGTGTGAAATGAAACCTTATGGTGGGTGTAATTGGCATTTTCATAAAGATGGTGAGCATCTTTTCATGTGCTTATTGGCTATTTGCATATTTACATTGGAGAAATATATAAACACTTTGCCAATTTTTAAATTGGATTGTTTGCCTTTTTATTGCTAAGTTATGAGTTGCTATATATTCCTGATAATATTTCCTAATGAAATATGTGATTTTCCTATCTGTCTTTTTACTTTCTTGATAACTGATACACTCAGACACAGTCTTGCTTAATTTTATAGAATATTTATGAAGTAAGCAATATCAGCCCCATTTTAAAGCTAAGGAAGCAATCAGAGCACTTACATAGTTTGCTCATAGTCATACAGCTACTGGAAGACAGGAAACAGGTTCAGACCTAACCATTAGCTTAGAGCCCATGAACTTGTTTACAATGTTTACAAGAAATACTCAAGAGCAACACATGATTTAGGAAGCACCAAGAGGTGTAGATACTGCTATGGATTCAGATGAAGAACAGAGTGTAGGTATCAGAGAAGTCGGGAAACTTCAGGGATAAGTAGAGGAGAACATTGATTCTCCTTTAGGCAGAAAATATTGTCAGCAAGGGCCTTACACTGAGAACACAAGGTTGTTTCTAAGAACAGTAATTAAGCTGCTGGTGCTGAGCAGAGGGTGTTGTGGGAAATACTGAAAGATGGTTCTAGAAAAGTAACTTAAGATCAGATGATGGAAGAGCTGGTGTTGTTACCTTTTTTGGGTGATGCAGGCAATGAGAAATGATGGACAGTTTTCAAATGGTATCACTTTAGGGCAATTAGTCTCAAATCTAGATGAATAGAGAAAAGAATTAGAAGATGTCATTGTTGGAAACAATGCAGATATCTTTTAAAATGGGAAAAGCCTAGTGGAACGGTAGGGATGAAAACATGGAAAAGTATGAAGAGACACAGGAAACTCTTCATGGGGGGGGCATCTAGAAGGCAAGATGGGATACTGCATCTAAAAAGAATATGCAACTCAATTCTACAAGTTAAACAGGGAGTCATAATAATACTATTACCTGACATTGAATGAGTATGTTTTACTTGTCAGGGAAATGAGAACTGCCATGGACAATTAGTCTTGATGAATGGGTAGGGATTTAGCTAAAAGGAATTATCTAATGCAGAGAAAGCATTAATCTAAGTGCTTTGAACCTCTTGTGTTCTTGTACCCTACAACAGCATTCTTTTCTAGGTGAAAAAACCTGGATGTGGGAAGGTCTAGCAACTTGGTCAAGGTTGAGTACCCAGTGCTACAATATGAAATGATGACTCAAATCTAGATTGTTACGAAACAGTGCAAAGAAAAATTTTTAATCTTGAAAAATGGTATTAAAGAAGGCCAGACAACTAAGATAAGTTTTGGGGGAGGAAAAAGGTGTTTTGTCAGAAAGTGGTAAAGTGGGGAAGAAAAGGTGAAAGACTGTAACTTAGAGGATGTGGACAGCAGAGAAGTCGAAGCCATGGAGAGGCTATGACTACCAATGTAAGGTGGGTGGGATGAAGGGGAGAAGGCGGACCTTGAGGAAGTGGTGGTGGGAGGAGAAAGGAGTGAAGTAAGAAGAGGGAGAAGATGGCAAGTGAACAGAGAAGTGACAGAAGCACAAGGACAGAATGGAAGAGAGAGTGTATGAGAAAGTCATGAGTACCAAGATTGAGAATAGCCTATACCTCTGCATGTCTCCTTGGGCTTTTGAAAACCCATTGCAGAGAGAAGTACTGTAGACCTCGTCCAGGAGCTTGAGGTACCACACCATGAATGAAAAGAAAAGAGGCCAGGGGTATAGAATGCTAAGTTCAAGTAGGTAAGCACTGTTGGGAAGAAAAGATGACCGAAGACACAGGAACGCCGGGGAGTGTAGAGATTCGTTTGCAGTTGATGGAAGTCTGTGTGTAGATGAAGATAAGGGGGAAAGACTGGTAGAGCAATCAAACAAAGCCAGAGCTCTAAATTAAACAATGCATTATTAATGGGGTTAGTTATAGTATTTTGTAGTGGATAAGAAAGATTTTGTCTTTTGTGTGGCTGAAATCTAGCACTCATTGTTAGGTAATGCTTTGTTGAATATGGTTTGTCCCCACCAAAAGTCAGGTTGAAATTTAGTTCCCATGTAATGGTATTGAGCAGTGGAGTCTTTAAGAGGTGTTTGGATCAAGGGTGATCTGCTCTTGTGGAGAGATTACTGTGCTTCCTGAGAGAGCGGGTCCATTTTCATAAAAGCAGGTTGTTATTGACTTGTGGTCCCTCTGGCCCCTCTCCTCTTTGGTGTCTCCACTTGTCCTCCTGTTCCACCATGCGTGGAGGAGCATACGAGGCCTTCATCAGAAGCCAAGCGAACCACCACCTTGCTCTTGCACTGCCAGAACCCTGAGCCAAAATAGACCTTTTTCCTGTGCAAATTACTCATTTTCAGATACTCCATTAGAGCAAAAGTAAAACTAGTAAAAATATAGTGTAAGAGGTCTTTAATTCTCTCCACAGTCCAGCAAGGTGCACAGTATCTTGACTGCTATTAGAGACTCTGTTGCTGATCCTTCTTCTGTAGACATTGGGTGATTCTCTTGTCCCTAAAATCACCCACTGGGTGATCACTCATGAGCTTATATTTAAAAAGAATTCTTTCAGTGAGCTTTTTGCACAGAAATTTTGATGACAAAAGCAGAGTAGTATCATCTCTAATAAAATAGCTAACACTTTTTGTATATTTATGCAACTCATTTAATTACCTCACCATATTATAAGTAGCTACTCTTACAGGTGCAGAAATTGAGGCTCCAAGACATTAAGTACCCAGAATGACAGTGATAGTGAAATCAAAATTGAAAAGAAGTAGACGTTCTTGTCCCCATCTTGACGCTCTTAGACTTTAGATTGTTCCTATTGTCTTGTCCTTTAGGATTTCTAATGCATCTTTTCATTCCTTTAACTTTTCAGCCCTCTAGCTGGGATAAGCTTGCACTCGTTAGCAATACACAAGCAGGCATAGAGAATTTATCACTGTGTTGCCAGCAAGTTAGATACTGAACTTGAAATGATACCCAGGTCTCCTTACTTTTAGCATTTTGTGGTACTCCTGAGATGAGATGGGATAAAGGGGTCCAGCTGGAAATTGGAGCTGTAGTGATATATCTTAGCACTGTCACTCACTGGCTGCAGAAACACAGTTAAGCTGCTTTTCTAATCCAGTTCTAGGTTTTCCTCTCTGTAAAAGGAAGGGGTGGGATTTAATCATAATCATGACTCTGGAGCATTTAGGTCCAGTAGAAAACTGATGCAAGCCACATACATGCTTTTAGTCATAGCCATATTTAGAAAAGTAAAAAGCCACTAGGTGAAATTAATTTTATATGATTTTATATGTAGAATTTGATTTTATATAATTTTATCAGCATTTATATTTCATATAAATATGTATGTTACATATAATTTAACCCAATCTATGACCATTTCAACATGAGGTTCATATAAAAATTGGTGCACTCTTCTTTCTTTTTTATTGTACTAAATCTTAAAATACACTCAACACATCTCCATTTGGACTAGGCACATTTCAAGAGTGTCATAACTACACATAGCCAGGGGCTCCCATGATGGAAAACATAGATCCATCGTCTGAGCGGTAATTACATAATCTCTCCCCCAAAGGTAGGGAGCTGGAAGTATCAAAGCCGGCAACCCTGGTTGCCACTAAGCTACTTGCCTGCCCATCTGCTTAGCTTCACACCCTTCTTTTCCTCGGGCTCCAAGGCATCTGCCTGCCTCAACTAAGTAGAGTGGGAAATTATGAATGATGGCCCTCACCTTACCACCAGCGCCTCTCCACAGTCAGTACCCATGAAGCCCACACAACAAGGGCATCATCTTTCCAAGCTGACAGCCCTGGGACAATGACACTTGTGCTAAATTAAGCGGAATGCTGATGAAAAATGAAGTGCAGTCACACTCTAACAGTACCGGCAGTTGGAGGAGTCTACTGTGGCCCTTGACAAATGCATTCTCTTTTAGGTCTCTCCATGGTGTTTGAGTACTGGATCATCTATTATCCTGCGTGTTATGTATGAGGAGAGAAATAAAATGAAATGCAACTTGCATAATCATTGGAAAGGCAGATTTACTAGATACCATCACAGTTTATCTGGAGGAAGAAATCCCCTTGCGAGAGGGCATGCTTGTTAAAAACATCTTTACAGTGAATCTGGGCTTTTTTTTCACAGTTCAGGAATACAGGTCAAACTTAGACGAGTGGAAGGAGAATAGAATTTGCCTTTCATTAGTCAGGCAGAGCAACTAAAGTACTATATTTATTTGTACACTAAAATACAGTTCAGTTTTAAGTAATTATTCCATTTTCTTTAATAGAGGCCCTACAGATGCAATAGCCAGCTTCTGACAATACTTAATACTGCAATTGTTCTGTAGTTTGTGACTACTAGGATAATTTTATGACAATAAAAAGCATTAAAATCCATGAAAAAATAATATTAATAAAAAAGTAAAAATAAACACGATATGGCATTCCTTACTTGTCCAGAATTAGTTTTTGGATGTGTACCTGTTTGCAAAAAGGCAGTAAATTGAAGTGAGGTTGACATTGTGTTACAGACCTGGGAGGAATCTTAATGACTGTCTGGCTCACAGCAGTCAGAAATGCAGTATCACATGTGTCTCATTCACGGCAGATGCTAGTAATCAGCCCGCCCTAGTAAGCCTGGGCATGGATGTAAGATTTCTCTTGTAGAAGAGTCTCAGACAGCAGATACAAAGCAGTTATTATCATCAAGGCGAGCTTGCACTCGGCTCTCCTCATGTCCAGCCACCTGCTTCTGTACAGAAGAAGGGCAAGACCCTGAGTTTGGCTGTTCTCTATAATCTCATTTATTATACTGTATTGAGGGAAAGACTAGAATACAGGCATGGCTGCAGAGCCCCTGGCCTCATCTCTTGCCATTACCTTCTACCTATGGGTGGTAGTCCAGTCGAAACAGGAAGGTTTCAAGTACCCTGCAGAACTTTGTTTTGGGGAATACCTTCACTGGTGCCAAGTTGAACCTTTGGTAAATTCCACAAGGTCCCATCCATGTGATAGCTCTTTAGGACCATCATAAGGGCATCAATACTTCCACAACTATAGAAACTATTCAGATATCAGTTAAGTTTTTGTAGTCATTAGGGAGATGAGGAAGCTCTTGCCTGACAAATTCCTTTCCCTGTGTTTGGCACCTGTAGTCGCAGGATTTGACTAAGAGTCAGGCTTTTGATGCAAGTGAGAGTGCTGGACTCTTACATTGGACTACCTGGGTTTGAGCTATGGTTTTGCTACCTACAAACATTGAGAAAGTTGACTAATGTGTCAGCGCCTCAGTTTATTTATTTTTAACGTGTGACTCTCCCTTGTACATGTCTCACAGGGCTGCTGTAAGGATTAAGGGAGTTACTTCACCTGAGCCACTTAGAAAACAGTGTGCAAGTGCGTCCTACTCACTCAGTGAGTGTGCATAGCAATGGTGAACACCATCATCAATCTTCAGATATATTTCTTGCTTATCTCTTCATTTTGCTGGGGTTTGGGGAACAAAGGATAGAAAATATGTTGTCTAAGGCAGGGACAGAGGACTAGCAATACTATTCCTAAATCTCACTCCTGTGTTGGTGATGAAAGGCGGTTTTTGAACCCTGTGCCATAAAATGTGGAGCATTTTAAGTGTGGAACCCTCTCTCTTGCCATAAAATGTGGAACATATTAATACCCATAAACTTAATACTCTGAAAACAACTCAAAACAACTCCAGCAACCTTGTAAGAATTCCAGGTAACTAGCTCAGTTTTACCGCCAAGGACATTGAGATTCAGAGGTTAAAAGGGCTATCCAATAATTAGATAGTTTGTCAGGTACAAACTGTATCATTTAGATTTTCTCCTTTGCTTACTACAGAGGTGGGATGTCATCAAGATATAGGAAAAATAACATTTTTAGAAAATGAAGATGAAAGTAGGCCCTCAGAAGGACAGTGGTAGCCAGGGCAATCTTAGCCCCTCTTGGAGTTTGGTCTACTACCCACATCTTGATCATATCTAACCCTGCCTTTCTAAACCATTACTTGTCTCCAGAAGTTTAGATCTTATTTCAGACTCCCTCTTGAGTTTCCCAAAGTCACCTCCAACTTATCCCAGCAGGTCTCAGCATCTCACCCTCCAAGTCTTCTCTTCCTCTTCTTTGATCTCAGCCAATGACATCATATACCCTTAGGGTTGGAGCCATCCTGGATTCCTTCGGTCCTGCATTCCACCTCTCATTTTGTCATGCCAGCTTTCCCGTTTATGTACTTCTGCCTGTGCACCCTTCTAATAATTCCTTACACACTTGCCAGCTTTAGTCAGGTTCTCTTCATCATTTTGCAGCTGAGGTGCCTCGCCTGCCTTCTGCTTTGCCCCTTTTCACACTGCATCCTCTGCTCTGCAATTGCAGCTCTCTACCAGTGATGCACAGAGGCCATGCCATTTGCCAGAAGAAAGAAGCCTGACTGCTTAGCACAGAAGACACACTCCATAGCCCTGGTTCTGTCCATCCTTAACCCTCACTGACAACATGGTCCCAGTCCTGACCCTCACTTTGTACCTGAGTCATTCTGACTAGTGTCTTCCCTGCACACCTCTCTCTTAACTCTCTCTAGATTACTGAGAGAAGTTCTTTTCTGATGTATCCAAAAGGCAATGCAGAGCAATAGTGGTGTGCATGAGCTCTGTATCAAACTATCCGGGCTGTAACTCTGTTTAAACTAAGTCCCTGAGGACAGATTACATAATCTTCCTATGGTTCTTAAACTTACCTTCACTTTTGAAATACTGTCTAAAGATAGTTTTAGAAAAACAGTGATAGGTGGTCCTGCCTCCAGGTTCTAATTTAGCTGGCATACATAGGTGCGCTAAGTGGTCTAATATGCAACCAAAGTGGAGACGCCCTGGCCTACTTCATTTTGGCTGCAATAGGGTATAATATTATGTGTACCTCCTAGGGTTGTTTGATAACTAAATTAATAAATGTAAAGGTCTTATCACAATATTTGGTATAGTGTACATAATCAGCCACTAGGGCCTACTATTAACTTTTAAAACAATGGCTTTATGTTAATATTTGTATTACAATGTAAGCCATGAAAAATCATAAAACAGAAATTATATAGCTCAATTAATTATTAAAAAACAACTATCTATGGAATCACCCTGTAGATTGAGAAGTAGAGCATTCCTCCACTTCAAGGATTTTTGTTTTCTTCCTTCTAGGTAATCATTGCCCTGACTTTTATAGTAAATATTAATATTTTATACTTTATTACTTGTATACACATCCCTAAATATTAGAAGCTAGTTTTATTTGTTTTTCAAACTTGATTTAAATAGAATGACTTGGTGTATCAGCCTGTATTTACTAGAGAAACAGATGTAATGCAAGATGTACAACAATATAGTAATTTACAGATTGACTTAGGATGGCTGCCCACAGAGTAAGGAGTGGAAGAATGCAAAAGGCTTGCCTGTGTTCTGGGATCCAAGGATCTAGTCAAAAGCATGGACCTCTGTGTAGTGTCTTATGTGAGCCTGAGTCAGGAGCCCAAAGGGTGTGCCTTGGAAGGCTGAAGAGTCTTCCCGTAAGTCAAGAGAGGATGTCCAAGGTAAAAGCAGTGACTGAGCTCTTCTGAAGAAAGAAGCAATCCTTCCGTCTTTGTTTCCCTTTTATATCATTCTGGCAACAATCCTCCCTAGGGTGGGTCTTCCATACTCAGCACCATGCCGAGCCAATTTAGTTGGGCGTTACTTACTGAAGCTGTCATAATCAATCAACTGTCACACTGGTGTCTTCCTTTGCTCTTCATGATGATAATGAAAGTCATTCACAGTGTACATGAAGTACCTTCATGCTGTGTTCTTTTATGTACCACAGTATATTACCCATTGGGCTATTCATGACATTTGACTTGTTTGTACTTTTATTCTTCCTTCCTTCCTTCCTTCCTTCCTTCCTTCCTTCCTTCCTTCCTTCCTTTCTTTCTTTCTTTCTTTCTTTCTTTCTTTCTTTCTTTCTTTCTATGTTACTTTTTAGATGTTATGATAATGAGGCTGTGATCATTCTTCTGGTGCATAGGACCAAGAACTTGAGGTAGATAATGCACAAAAGAGAACTAGGTCTTAGAATAGGTATATGTGTTGCTTTCTCACAGTGTGCAATCCGTTCCCACATGGTCTAACCAATCTACATTGCCATCATCAGTATATGAAGGCTACCATTGCTCCATATTCTCTCCAGTGCATGCTATGCTTGGTGTACTTTTGTATCCATTCTGGAAGGAGTACAGTGGTTTCCCTCTGCAGTTTTCACCTGCATATCCCTGATCAATAATAAGATTGAGTGTGTGTGTGTATATATATATATATATATTTATATATTTTTGTATCTTTACTGGGTTTCTCATCCTGTTTTATCTACAACTTGTTCATGTCACCTTTTCCTTCTTGTCCGATGGAGTTATCTTACAGGTTTGTAGCTTAAAAGTATGCGGGATATGAGAACCTTGTCAGCCTAAGTGTAGGCAATGCCTCCAACTTGTTTGCCTTTTCACTCTCTTTTAATAGCACCATTTGGAGGGTCAGAAAATCATAATTCTAATGTTTCTTTGTGACTAAAGGCTTTTGGGTTAAAAATGTCAATCTACTGTGAGATAGTGAAAGATATCTACATATATTGTCTTCTAGAAACTTTATTGTTGAGCTTGCCCATTTAGATCACATATTTATTTTTGATGCAAGGTAGGTTCAAGTTTAAATTCTTTCCCCATAGATACCCTCTTGATCCTGTACTAATTACTGAAAATTCTTTGCAGTGAATATTTGGTAAGTTGTCAAATGTTCTTTCATGTATGTGTCTGTTTCTGGGTTTTGTTTGCTGTTTGTCTGCCACACTATTTTAACTTCAGAAGTCTTATAATAACTCTTGGTTGCTAATAGAGCAAGTCCTCCCAACTTAGTTTTGTTTAATAATTCTTTCTTATATTCTTTGCCTTTTACACTCCCATGGACATTTATGGAGAAGCTTTCTGAGTAACACATACCCACAAACAAACCGTCTTCTCTTTAGCTATCTCCGAGATGTTATTAAGCTTCCCCATCGAGTAGTTAGTTATAATTGTTATTTGTCCAGAGCTTTTATTCAGTCATTTACTTTAAAAATTGTGGTCAATTTTTATAGTTTTCAGGGGAAATTTCACATTTTAACATTCATTTTTTTGAACAGAGTAAGCATAATTTCTTAAATTCTTTGTGTGACAGCTCTAATATCTGGAGACCACTGCAGGTCTGTTTTGATTGTCTGTTATTTCTGCTGGTTCTTATTCATGTTCTGTTTTGTCTTGCTGGTGTTATATTTATTTTGTGGCAGACACTGACTTTGAAATTGTGACTAGTCTGACATTATGTTCCTACACAGAGAGGTTCAGTTTGCTTCTGCTAGATATAAGGAAGCCTTAGTTATCTGGGAACACCTCAGTTTCAGGGTTTGCTGTTTTCTGGCTCACTAACCTGATTCCATGTTAGCCTGAAGCCCAGGGGATGGCTGTTTGATTTCCAGTTCCCTATCTTTTTAGTGGACACATTTTAGAAATCTCCGCTGGTAGTGATGGGGAATAATCAGAATGCTTATGTCTGTCAGATACCAAACATGAGGTACCAAACGTAGTGCCCGACGCTTCTCTGATCCCTAGAAGGTAGAAGAAGTGATTCTAAGCCTCACATATGTTTATTCAAATTTGGGAAATTCTCTAAAGTCAAAATCATTTGTAAGTGTCTCATCCATAACTCTGGATTTCCTCCTCCAAGGTCTTGGGTTTGGAACTTTTCACAGCCTTTCTATCTCCCTGATGCTTTAAAACAAAAATTCTTTTTTCTGTATATTTTTTGTTATTCTTAGTGGGACTCTCTGAATTATTTCCCTATCCAAAGAGAGTAACTCTCCTTACTGTAAGTGGAAAACAAAGTGTCCTAGATTTTCTCTATAAACATATCTTCATTTTCTTCTTGGACACTATTTTATTTAACTTCCCACAACAACTGTAATGCTTGTAACATTTTTAGTGTTCTTTATTTAAAATACCAGTTGGAAGTATGGAGGTTCTTCAAAAATACTAAAAATAGAAATTTCATCCACCCTAGCTATTCTCCTAGGCATCTTTTCAAAACAATTAAAGACATCATATTAAGACATGAAACATGTACTCATGTTCATAGTAGCACAATTCATAATATATGAATCTTGGAAGCAACCTGTATGTCCATGAACAAATGAACAGATGAAGAAAATGTGGTATTTATATACAATGAAATACTATTCTCACATACAGAAAGATAAACGAGTCATTTGTAGGAAAATGGAATGCCTTAAGTTCTTAAAGTTAAGGGACTGAAATGAGATTCAGAAGTTTAAATATCATGTGGTTTCTTTTACATGAGAAACTCAAACTATAAATAAGTTAAAGAGCAAAATAATAGAAAATAGGAAAAAGGGAGATAAATCTTTTGCAAAAGGAAAGAAAACCAAGAGATAGAACAGGGAGAAAGTGGGAGGAAAAGTCATTGAGAGAATTAGGACGTGTTGTGTCCCTGTTCCAGTTCCCCATAATGAATGCAATCATTACATGCTGTGAACATGTACAATAGTAATAAAATTAAAAAGAAACACCAGTTGGAGAATCTCAGTTGGCAGAATACAGAAGGGAGTCAGCAGAGGGAGTGAAGACTAAGTACTCAAAGTTTTGGCCAATGCTAGTGGTAGACATGGATGTGACTAAGTAAGTGGTCATTTCTCTTCTGTATACAGTGTTTTGCCTGCACTGTTTGCTGGGCACCCATCCTTGGCCAGATTGTGTAGCTTGAGTCTCAGTGATCACTGCTGTGAAATACAAGAAGGAGGATGATTACTGGGGTAAGCACTAGCTCTAAGGTGTTAGCACCACAAGGTGAGAGCAAAAGCCTGCCAGAGGGCCTCCTGTTACTCGTTTTCCATGGTGGTGCTCTAGTAACCATTTGTAGGATGAAGGATGAATATCTTAGTGTATAAATTGATTTTTCTGGCTGCTGTCCCCTTTCAGACCTGGTAGGCCTCGGTGACTGATCTGTGGGTGCTAGTGTGAATATTCACACTTGTTCTGGGCTAACAGCAGTGGAGATTGTAGCATGTAGCAGGGAAGGAATTTCTTATGCTTGTCTAGAATTTAAAGTCATGTTGCATATAAGAATTTCTGCAGTTGAATTTCATGGGTACCACCTGGAACTATGGTGTGAGATTTATCATTTCTTACCTTCCATATCAATTACATTACTAAATGCTTAATAGACTGAAATGGACACTGGGTAATAAAAAGTCTTTTAATGAGAAGGTGAAGATGGTACCATAGGCAGCATAAGCAATTCTAATTAGAGTGACTCAAGTTACATGCCTGCCTAGGCTCTCGCAGACACTCACTGAAAAAGAAATCATTGCTTGGCTTCAGGTTTCATCTGCAGCCTTCAGTGTAAGCTGGTAACAAATCTCAGGAGGGAAATGCCAGTCCAGCCACTCATTTGCTCAGTCATTCTCTGGGACCACATGTTCACAGCATCATTTGGCTGGAATGGGTGGGTGACCACAAAATAAGAGTATTCTCATCCAGAAGCAAAGGTCTGACCTCTGATTTGCTGATGTTCATTTGGGGATTTTCCCTTCTTTAAGTATTTCTGATAGCAATAAATTCAGGGGCTGCTGAGCTCTGTCTGATGACCTTTGTCCCCCATAATTCTTGATTGTGATGAAGGGACAGGCTCCTGTTTTCTCTTTGTATCAGAGTGAGATCCTTGAAGGGAATATATATATATACATATAATATATATGGATAGCTGGGATAACTGTACTGCTGAAGTCTAATGGTTTATTGACAGGAACAGTTAATGCCTATTTTTTTTTCTTTTTGACAAATTTTGCATGCTTTTATCTGGTAATCTGAGCAACTAATTTGAAGACAACAATATACAACATAAAAACCATTGATGAATTCTTACCATCTTGCTTACTGAAACTGTATCACTTCTAATTTTTTTTGTTTTCATTCTTTGTTCTCTTAATGATTCGATCAATCTTGCCTTCTTACATCTGGTAATCTGAGCAACTTCATTGAAGATAACAATATGTAATGTAACAGCCACTGTTAATTCCTGTCATTTTGTTCTGATACTCTATATTATTTTTATTGTTTTTGCTTTTTTTTGTTTTTTGTCCATGTTGTTGGCATTTTACTATTTTTCTTTCTTTTTTATTATTCTCTTTAAAATAAAAAAGAAACAGCATGAGATCCTTCATTGCTCTATTGAAAAAAAGCGACCTGAATTCAGCTGACGGCTTTCCAGTGAGGTTCCAGACACACAAGTAAAGCTTCATTCTCTGGGATACAAGGGCCATAATTTTGTTGGGGAAGTAGACACTAGCCTAGCAATTAGCAGAGGTAAAGTGGAGAAATACAATATCATTAGAAAATGCAGCATAGCAGATGAACTCCAGCTGGGTGAGATGAAGGAAAACCCTTCAAGAACTCTGTTCCAATTCTACTGCTTTAGTATGCCTTGCCTTCAGTGTGCTCTCAAACTGGGAGAAGTTGGTTCAGCTCATGAACTTTTGGTTCATTCTTCTCAATGTTAATGGAATCAGTCTTCAGTTTTTAAGTGAAATCTGAGTTCTTCCACCTCATTACATCTAAAGCCTCCATTGAACCAAAGTTTCACTTAGCTGATCCAGCATTTGACATTTTTTCTTGGGGCATAACCTTCTTATTTCATTATTTAGGAAGGCTGAGGAAGGAACACCATAAAATTCATTTTCATCCCAAGATATGTACTCATTGACACATGGCTGTAACTGGAAAAGAGTCATCATTGTCTGGAAAGACATGCTCTGAACCTTTGTGTGCATGTAGATCTGTACAAAACTTCTTGTGAGTTTTTAGGACCAGTGTCCTTCCTTCTTTCTAGAAAAGCCCATTGTATTAATTACAGTGTGCATGCTAGTACAGAGAAGAGATACAGGACCAAGTGAATATGGAATTCCTGCTAGCATGACTATGGGGCAGTTCCAGGGCATTTGCATGGAGCATTGAAGAATGATTTGGGTTCTTGCCAGGTGAAAGGAAAGGAGATGATTTTATATGGGGAAAATAACGCAGCCCCCTGGTCTCCTTGCGTATGTCCTACCTCTCCTGGCCTTTCCAGTTCTTTAGCCCCACCTTATACTCTGGCTCAGAGGCTCAGTAAGAGATTGTTCATCCATCTCCACAATCAGTTTTACATAGATGGGCACACCTTGCCTCTCAACTTCCTGTCCTTTGGACTGTCTGTTAGCAAAGCAGGGCCATCTGCTCCGACAGACGTTACCCAGATTACATCAGTGATGCCAAAGGCTTTTTCTTTTCCTCTGACCTACTTACATCTTCCACAAACTGAGATTTGCTCTTTTCCTTACCATGTTGTATTCAGCACTCACTGTGTTCTCTCCTCCTCCTTTGCTATCTGGCAGGGATCTCTTTCCTTACAGGGAAGTATTTAGCCATGGAGGCAGTGTCTGAGTTACCATGCTCCGAAATCCTATGGCCATCCATATGCAATCATCTGCTTGTTAAAGTTAAATGAGTTCAACTGATACTATAAAATCTCATTAATGGCAACATATGGGTAATGCTTCTGGTTAATTGAGTTTTAGGTTCACTGAGGGTTAAATGAGAGAAATTTGATAAAATTGCCAAAGCAGTTATCTTTATGTGGTTTATGGCACATCAAATTCTACCATCCCTGGGCATTTTTGCAGCTCATGTCTTAGAGTTCTAATAGACCGGACCATCCAAGGGTAGAATCTAGCCTTATTCTTGAGTGTAATTCAAAGTGGCCCAATAGCTCATATTTTTAAGGCAGTGCCACGCTCCTCATCATTGCTCTTCCTGGTCATCACTGCGACTGTCATGGACTTTCTAGTCAGACAGCTGGAATTTGAATACTTCTCAAACTTACCAGTTCTGAGGACTTGGGCAAATTCCCTAACTTAATGCCTCAGTTTCCTCACCTGTACAGTGAGGATGACTGATTATCTCACAGAGCTCTTTTGAAATAACTTAATGTTTATAAAGTGCTTGGTAAATAAGGACCTTCACTAAGGACTGTGCTCCCAAATTTCCATTTAACCACAGAGGAATATGTTATAAATTACCTCCATTTTACACATGAGGGGAAAACTTAGTCAAGGTCACATAGCTTGGAAGTGGTGATATCAGGTTTGAATCAAATAGGTTTGACTTGACAACTTACATTCTCAGCACAATGTTCTCTGCAGTCATATTTTTGTGCCTCTTGGATGGGTCTAACGATGGGACTCACATGTCCAATAGTACAAAATCAGTGTGGTGGGCTCATGTGCTGTTCACCGTTGTAACCAAAAAAGCGAGAAAGATAAGTCTTCATCATGACCAGGAATCTTTCCCAAGGGAGTTGTACCAGTGGGAAGGGACCAGAGTGAATCCACCATTAACCCTTCAGGTTGAACACAGCATTTCTACTCGTGACTTGATGGCTCAAGCAAGTATACTCTACAACTTTCCCTTTTCTTTCTTGGGGGCACAAAATATGTGATGTACAAAAAGAAGGAAGGGTTTATTTTGGTTCAGGATAACAAAGGTTTCAGTCCCCTCACAGAATGGTCCATTGCTTTTTGGCCCATGAAACATCCTGCTGGAAAGACCCGTTGGAGGAAGGCTGTTCACTCACTGACAGCAGAAAGAAGCAGAATGAGGAAGTTTAGATTCATGTGAGGAAGTGGTCAGGGACAACATATGGTCCTGAGATCATACACGCCCCCAGGACCCACACAGACACACCCAAAAGTGTGCTATCGTAGTATGCTAGGTGCTCCTTATACTAATCAAATTGACTGTCAGAGCAACTTCAAAAGGCATAGGAAAGTGTGACCTGACTCAAGTAACAGAAAACTAGAAAACCCCTAAAATGTAGTAGCTGCCATCCCCAAGAACTTTCAAGTCAGCAGGATAATTCTGTGCACTGAAATGTGTGGCTTTAGGGCTAGTTATCCAAAGTAAAAAATTGTGCTGTTATTTAAGCAGGGTTCTTCAATGTTGACACATTCACAAATTGAGCTAGGTCATTCTTTGTTACATGTCCCTGTGCTCAGCATTGTAGGGTATTTAACACCACCAATCCTTTCTGTTGATTACCTGCCAGCAGCATCTTCCCTTCTCCAGCTGTAACAGCCAAAAATGTCTCATCATTGCCAGATGTACCTTAGCAGGCAGGATCGTCTGCCAGGTGAAAACCACTGCTCTGAAGTGACCTCGTCTGTACCCACAGACTTTTGTGTCTTTGGGGGAACTCTGGTCACACTATGGCCTCACTGCATAACAAGGAACTTGAGGAAGATTTTAGAGATTGGAAAACAGCCTTGGATGGAGGGTGGTTTGCATACAGTCATGGGGTTCTCGTTAGCACAACGACCTAGATCCCTCGAATCTCTGTGAAGCCTTTTTTTTTTTCTTTTTGCTATAGCATAAACCTTTTTAGAGATTTTCTACAGTGACCTTATACTCTGCAAAAATCTTCAGTGAATTTACCTCAAATTGTCAGCCCCTGTAATTTTCAGCCTATTTATTTTTCTCGGTCCTCTGTGGAAGTAGGGAACAGCTGGTCATCATGTTCTGTGTAATAACTTTTCATATATTTGAAGACTGTTATTAAACCATCCCCCAGCTTCTGTTTGGTGGGTAATTGTTATGCTCAAACATGCACTAGGAGTTGCACAAAGCCTGGGAGAAGATAGAGTCTCCAAACTAATGTTTGTGTACTGAAATTGAACAAAAAGAGTTTTTGACTGAAATTATCAACTGAGAAATAAGGCTAACATCTGAGACTGCAAAGTTTAGTTCTCAGGGGTCTTTCTTTCTTTCTTTCTTTCTTCTTTCCTTCCTTTGGTCCTTTCTTTCTTGTTTATTGTAGCTCATTGGGAATTTTAATCCATCACTGTGGAAATAAAATATGCTAATTAAGATGTTACAGTACTTTTCATCTTAATGGTATTTTAATGGAAATTCGATGATGACAAGATACTAGGTCTCTGCTTGTAATATCTTAGGAGTTGACCAGATATAATTTAATCAGCTGCCCTAGCCTCCATAGGGGGCCTTGGCTTGATACATGACCTTCCCACAGTAATACATAACTTGGGAAAACAGCGATCAAAACTACCATGTATTTCATACTATCTGCCAAGCCAGATTCTAAAACAATTATAAGAATTAGCTCTTTAAAAAAAGAATTATCTCTTTTAACCTTAATAACCCTAAGAGATAGTTATCATTATTATCCCCACTTTATAGTATTAAAAACTGCAAATCAGAGAGGTCAACTAACTTATCTAATGTCACAGCTAGCGAGAAGTAGAACTGAAGTTGGAAATCAAGCAGTTTGACTCTGAAGCCCATAGTTTTAGATGTAATTACATAGTGCTTCTGCAGGACAAATCCTATTTCATTACTTATTGTAGGTTCAGTGTGTAGTTCATAATGTCTGTTCTTGGAAATATTTATTGAATAAATAAATAAATGGGGAATGGACAACTAGAAATATGAGACACACTATGGGTTGGAGTTCAGAACTAGGTGAGCCTTATTTGCTCAGACATTACAGTACCAACACACCACACCTCAACCCTGGGAAGGTTAGTTGCCCTCTTTAGGATTATACACCAATCTTTAGGACTCTATATTAATTTGTATGCATCTCTCTCCGTACATTTGACCTTAGTATATTATAATCTCTTTATGTGTGTGTTTCTCTTGATAGGGCAGTGGTTCTCAAGTGTGGACCAGTTTATTACCCAAGAAACATTTGGTAATGTCTTCAAACGCTTTTGGATGTCACATTGTGGGTAAATCCAGGGATTCTGTTAATCATTCTGCAATGCATAGGACAGCCCCCATCATATTTATCCAGTCCAAAGCACCTATAGTGCCAAGATGGTGTAGCCCCATTCTAAATGGAGAACTCCTTTGGGGAGAGATTCTTGTGTTCAGGGTATCTGTGTCCTAATTTACAGGACAGTTCAGCATGTGTGTATTAGACGAGAGTGAATGAATGCACGGATGGATGGTACAGCAGGTGCAGCTCAGTAGACTGGACCCCATTTTTAGTCAGGTAACAACCCAGAAAATGCAAGAGCTCCTGCTGGTCTCTCCAGACTGGGAGACTTTGGGGATAGCGAATTCTGGTGCAGTCCACAGAGAGGTGGACTAAGGGATAAGCAGGGGCATATTATTTTTGTCATACAAATGCATACTCCTTTACTTCCTCTTATCTTGTAGCCCTTCTTCCAGTTACATGGCAGCTAGAATATTCTGTACCCTCTACCCTCGTGGAAGAGGGTAGAATGATTAAAATAAAAGACAAAGGGATTATATTTCTGGGCTTAAGGTTGGAAAGGTCAGTGTCTAAGATTAAGACAAAATCACTTGGATAGATATAATCAGGCAATTTCATTTTACCTAGTCCACAGACTAAATGAAATATTCTCCATCTAGAGGAAAAGAAGCAAAATCAGAGGGAGAAATGAGACTTGTTCCTGGGTGGGTTCCTGAGAAGAGACCTCATATTCTGTGTCCCTCTTCTGTGTTTTAGTGTGAAGGCAGAGGGTGCATACTCAGAGGGACCTAATGCACCTGAGAACAAGCATGTGCTTCCTTCCCATCGGGATACACCTCAGAGAGGAGGAAAATGTAGTTTACTTTTGTGTCTGGAGTGGCACAGCAACAGTAGAGCAGAAATGACTATATGTGTGTCTAGGTAGAGCCTCCCACTTTCCCCGTTCCCAAGTGGTACAGATGTGGCCCCACAGTTCCAATCCACCAGGCAGAAGGGCCAGACCAGCAGCAGCCCGGGGATTAGATGGAGGAAGATGTAGCAGAGATCTCAAGGAGAGCGCATTAAAGAGAGGTGATCTCAGAAGTCACATGAATAGAGGACAAGAGTCTCTACCGGACCCTCCCCACTAGGTCATAGTCTCCGATCACCCTGGGAAGAAGGAGGCATGGGGACTTTCTGAAATGGATGAGCGCAGCTTCTCCTATATAGGCTGCAATCTCAGAAAAGAAACTCAGTTGAAGAGAAGTATAGGTACATTTCTTGAACACATAATGTTGGCGTCTACAATTTGTATACACTACAGTCTATGAATGAGAGAGTAGCAGCATCCCAAGGAGTGTGAAGGGACAGGTTCTGCATCTGGAGACAGGTTACTGTTAAGTCCAAAGCATGACTCCACTGTTGAGGGGTTGATCGCCCATTCTCAGCCACAGTCCCTTGGCACAAGAAGTGTTCCTTGTCCTAGAACATATTGCAAAGAGCAGACAAGGTCTGGAAAATACAGTGTGGTTTTCCAAGGAGGGGCCAAGGTAAGGCTGAGTCAGTATTGTCTGAGACCTGATATGTTCCACACATTGGATGGAAATTGCTTCAAGGTCTTCCTTCCAAGGTCAGCCTTGGCCATCAGAAATTACATAAGCAGAGTTTACAGAGGGCTGCAAAGCCTCAGTCCTAGGAAAGAAGGAGCATAAAACTGAGAACAGTTGTCTAAATGATCCAGTCTTTGACAAATCAATCTTTCCTTTTTACAGAAAGACATGTCAGTATAAAGTGTCCACAATACTCAAATTACATTTCAAAACTCTTGATATTTTTAATCTAATCATTCAATCATTCAGATGTTAATTTTGCTGTCAAGTATTTTTGCTAGTTTTTAGTCTGGCATTTTGGACCTCTACTTGGAAGAAGAATGCTCTAAAGGCATTTTTGAATGTCCTGTGGTCTGACCCAATTAAAACATCATTTTTTGCATTACATTTCTTTTGTCTCATGTATGTCAGATTGTATGACAATGTGGTTGAGTCACTGGTGGTTTTAGGAGCCTTTAGGACCCATAAGAATTGGTCTATTAGGTTTCATCAACTGCCAATCTTCGTCTCTTTTCCTAATTGCTATCACACTATGTGCATGGAATTCTCCATTCATGAGTTCTTTGATTATTAAGATGTGTTAAGCAATGGATGCCCCAAAAAAGATGTCCACACGAATCCTCAGAAGGTAAACTTACATGGATTCAGGCTCTCTGTGGATGTAATTAGGTTAAGGATTTCAAGATGAAATGAAATCCTCCTGAATTACACTGGGTTCTAAATGGAATGAAAGGGGTCCTCAGAAAATACAGGAAAGGAGAAGTCATGTTTCCATTGGCCAATGAACAACAAGAGTTACCAAAAGTCACCAGACACTAGAAGGAGGTCATGGAATGATTTCTTCCTTAGAGCTTCTAGAAGGAATCAGCCCTGCTGACCCCTGCATTTCAGACTTCTACCTACAAGGAAAAAATATATTTCTCTTTTTATAAGCAACCTAACTTGTGATAATTTGTTGTGGGAGCCTTAGGAACTAATACTACTACTGAACAATTCTTTAATGACTGCCTGCTCTCCTTTCTCAGGGTCTCTGCACATACTGCTTTCTTCCCATTGTACCTTGGAACTATTCTTCCCCCCTTTTACTGGCTTTTGGGGAGGGTTTGGCAAACATTCTCTGATGGACAAGGTAATAAATGTTTTCCCCTTTGTGAACTATGTAGTCTCTGTCACAATTACCTAACTTTGGTGTTGTATCATGAAAATAGCAGTAAGTAACATGTAAATACATGAGCATGTTTGTGTTTTAGTTAAATTTTATAAAAACAGTGTGCAGGATTTGCCTGTGGGCTGAAGTTTCCTGACCACTGTGCTTGGTTATTCTGGAGACTTTAGCTTAAACATCATTTGCTTAGGTGCTTTCTCCTAATTTAGATACAGCCACTCACTGTGGTCTTTAGACCCCTCGTTCTACTTGTTAACTCATTGTGCATATCTTCGTGGAATATGCTGTTCCCCACCAAACTTCAGCCTCCATTAGGTCAGGAACTGTGTCTGTCTGTTCACTGTTAGAGTCCCAGTAGCTGAGACAGTCATGGCATGGAACAGTACTAAGCAATACGTTTACAAATCCATGAATAATTTAAGTCTGATTGTTGGCCTTCTGTGGGTAAAGCTCACTGCTGAAATTGAATTTAAGATATGGTTAAGATAGTTTCTTAAGCAGTTAAACACAGAGTTGTCAACTGAGCCAGCAATTGTAGTTCTGAGTATATACCCCCAAAGAATTAAAAGCAGGAATTCAGATAGTTACAAACCCCTATTGCTAGGAATAGTATTCACTATGTCCAGAAGAATGGATAATAAAACATGATATGCACACACAGTGGAATATTATCCACGTGAAAAGGAAGAGCACATGGCACATGCTATAACATGGATGAAGTTTAAAAACATGCCAAGTGAAATAAGACAGATGTAAAGAGGCAACATTGTGTGATCTGACTTACAGGAATAACTTACAGAAGGCAAATTGAAGGACAGAAAAAGTAATGTTGAGATCATTGGGGTTAAGGAGGGGAAAATAGCTTGCTATTGTTTAATGGATATTATTGAAGGTGGTGAAAAAGGATATTGATGACAGTTCTACATGCACTGAATTGCACATATAAAACTCTGGTTAATATCTTAAGTATATATTTAAAAATTCTCTGGAATCAGATTAGATATGAGTAGAGATTAGGCCAGAATCGAATAGAATAGAATAAATGAAGATGAAAAGCATGGGGTGCTACTGCAGGAAAGGATCTTGGAGAGCCATTGATCCAGTAGTTTCTCTCTCTACCTATTTTACAGAGGAGGAAACAAGAGCCAGCATGGTTCCATCAAAAGTGAGCCAGATGGCAGAAGCCTAGGTGCAAACCCAACCGGGCTCGATTCATTCAGCCTCCTCAGACATATCTCTGGCACACATATCTGCAATTTTGAAGTCTGCAGACTCTGGTTGGCCTATTCTCCTGATCTCTGGCTTGAATATGGATTTTCTTCTTAGCAGTTTGGGCAAGTGGGTTATTTGCTTTGTGAAGGGGCTTTTCAGATTTTGGCCTGCCTTATTGGATCTTTGCCTTCGCTTGGTCTCCAAGCTCATCCCAATTCCCCTGGAAGTTTTGTGTAAAGACATCTTCATTAAAAACACCTGCTTGGCTTTATTTGCTTCACACTGTGTTTCCAGTCAGTTTCATAGCTGGGAGCAGCCAGCTCCAGTGGATAATCCAGGAGGCCTGGCATCTACTTTGGCCTCAGTCTCCAACTCACCTTTCTATGTTATGCCAGTCAGTTGGCCTACCGGGACTACAGTTCCAACATAATGACAAAAACACACACTGCTCCTTTACTATTCACTTATTTTTGTAGGATCAAATTGCTAAGGAAAAATAGACTCTACCTCAGTGGACTCACAGTAAAAAAAAATGTGGGAGCCAAGGTTTATATCAGATAGTACTTCCCAGCAAGAGTGTAGGCGTCCAGAGGGCTCTTGCACAAAAATGATGGGAAATGTCAGTAAAAGGAGAACTGGTTCTGCCACCATTTTCCCCTGTGATGCTGTCTCGTGCTCCTCCCCCAACTAACCTGGAGCCTCATCTGTAAAGTGGGGGTCATTGAATGCGACCATCTTATAAGTTACCTTCCAGTTCTGATAGCTTATGATTTTTGTGCTTTTAGTGTTTAGCTCTGTGACCTGTATATATTAAAGAATTACTGTAGTTGAATTTAGTTAAGCTGGATTCAGTTCATTGGTATTTAGCATTAGTCAAGTGTTGACTCATCACATTATTTAGGTTTCTAGAAAGATGACTGAATTTTTAAGAATCATTCATAGAAGACAGGGCAGTGATCATATATATTCAGTGGTTCTGAGGAGAGCTGATAATAATAGTGATAATAATAAAAATATACATATATCGAGTACTTACTATGTCCCAACTGTGTAAACTTATTTCTCAACCTTGTGAGATAGATACAGGCATTAATCTTAATTAGAAATACACATGTTAAACAAGTGGTAGTATTCAGTATAACAGATATGAGTAACAGCTAGTAGAACGTATAACTAGTGTATGTCCAAATATAACTGGCAGGTTAAGCAAATAAGAATACAGAACGACAAAGAAACAATGAGTCATTATTTTATTATACATCTCATTCCGTGGTACAACCCTTGCCTGCAGCCCATGTGTGAATAATAATTACTTTTACAGCAAACTTCTGCATTCAGTGGGTAAAATGGGTTCGTCTCAAGAGAAGCAAATTGAGGCAGAACTCTTGTTTCTTACAGGGTACTTAGTCTTCTGTACTATAGGACTAGAAAGCAGAATAAAATTTAGTACTAAGTGGTAAAAAGGTATAGAGTGAGAGGTTTTCCCATTAGGAAAATGACCCCATGTGTTGTGATGCAGTGAAATTCCTGGATCTCTTACATCTCATGATCTTTTGTCTTCTCTTGTGAATCTACTCTCTGGAATTTCTATTTAAATAAAAAAGATGAAATAAGGGGAAATCTCTTCTTAAAAATGCAAGTGAAATCCAGAAGGATGGCGGTGAACATAGCCAAGCATCATCTGGACCAGGTGGCTTTCTTACATAAGAGTTGGAATATTGATATGTCTGTTGCCATGACAATGGGTACTTGTTAGTGGGTGCTGTGGAAATTTGATCAGTATATTCACAATGTGGGCTGATGTTCCGACCTCTTCACTACAGTTCGAAGTTGCATATAATTGCAAGGTTCCACTTTAATCTACGAAACTAAATTACAGCAGGAGATGGTATATTTTATTACAATGAGGAGGCCTTAGAGAAAGTGAGGCCTGAATTCCTGTCTGCACATCACCATTGTCAACTCCCATTTCCTCTACTGTGAAATGGACTAATAATAAACCCTTCTCCACAGAGTTGAGTGGATTCCTAGAGCGATTCATATAAAGTATTTAGCCTAGTACCTGGTAAATAGTCTACCATTGTCTTACTATTACTAAATTTAAATAATCTATTTCACAGAACCTTAGTAAAGGTTCATGGAATCATATTTTTGTCATTTAATTTAGGAATTTAAAACTGAAAAACAAAACCATGGGACTAGAAAATTAGGGTTCTGGTCATCCCAGTGTAGTTGTGAGCATTAGTGCAAATGCCTAGACTACACAGAAACTCTCTGACTTACCTGTCAACTATTAATAATAAGCAGTTGGTCCTCATTCCTTCTCGCATACTTTGAAGATTAAATGAGATAGTATATAATAGTCATACATTATGTGTCAGGAAGTGCTGTAGACTGTAAAGTACACTGCAGTTTATGCAAAGTGAACCCTTTTTGACAGATTGTTCTGTCACCAGACAATCTGGGGAGATTCTCCCCAATGAAGAGGCAGGGCCCTCAACCTCCCACCCACCCCAGTAGCTTGTTGACTCTCATCAGAGCAAAGCATTTCAGAATGAGTAAAAGGCTTAGGCAGAATAACAAAGTAAGAGAAAATAGATTGGAAATGACTTCAGCTTAAGGTTCTGCAGGGGGCTTCACTCTGATGGAAAGGATCAGTCTGGCACATAAACAAAAGCAGGGGAGCAAATGTTATGGACTTGCTGGGGTGAACTAAAGTCTGGTTGATCATTAGCTCAGTTCTGGTTTACAGTCTATTCCCGAAGAAGTCCTTACTGCTTGAGGGGGCAGTGTGATCTCCATGAGATAAATATGTCTGCCTGGAGCATTCTCAGTTTGGTGGAGACTCTGCTTAAACCCAAGTTCAGTGTAAAGCAATGACTGGAGACCTCCGTGTGCTCATCTGAGATTGAATGATCCTGTGATCTTCTCTTGGTCCCTGCAGCTTTGCAGGGGAATGAGGCAGGTTATGCCAATTTAAATCTGATCAACCTTGTTTTGCTTCTAGGCAGAGCTAAGCAGAGATATGCCCAAAAGGTTTAATAATTGAAGATCAAGCTTTGTTCTGTTAGTTATCTATTGGTCATGTAGAGGATGAAGAGTCACTTTTTTTTTAAAGCAAAGACCACCCTAAGGTGCCTGACTACCTCAGAAAGAAACACAAATCATGTTTTCCATTTTTTGTCCCTACAGAGGTCTCTGACTGTGTCACTTTTATTCAGCTGAGCTCCCACGTTGTAGTATATCTTTCCTGTGGATCAGGAACAGCCCTGGAATGTCTGAAGACAGAGTAGTCATTGGCCATGGCCAGGCATAGTCACCATATTTTGATTTCATGAGAGGTATGTTTGTTTTGCAGTTGTGTGAGTGGGAAGTTCTATTCCTTTCTAGATGTATGAACTTAGACAAGCCTCTCTGTGACAAGCCTCTCAGTTTCCATCTGTAATGTGGGGTGAAAAAATTCTCTCATGGGATTGTTTTAAGAGTTGAATAAAATAACATGCATAAAGTATTTAGCACAAGAACAGAAAATGTTTAAAACTGTCAGTTATTAATGCCATTAAAATTCTTGATTTCTATCTATTTCTTGTAGTTCTATTTGGGACCCTGCACAATTTCTGCTTTGCTTTTTCCTTTCTTGTGTTTAAGGGATCTGTTGCTGCAATTTGAGCAAGGCCACCAGTCAATGGTGTTCTCAGAGAACTCTGCACCTGCCCTCCAAATGCAGGCTTCAAAGCATCACAAACCAATTCTACTTGGTTTAACATGGAACCATTTGATTTATATTAAGGCTTAACTACATATGTTTAAATTATGTTTTGAAGGAAAAAATATTCTTTAGCAGGTAATGAGATGAAGAATTATGTGCGTAGTAAGCGCTCTCATTTCTTAGATTTAAGACATATCATTATCTTTCCATTTTCATTATTTGCTGTCTTCTGAAATTGGTTACCATCCATTTGACTTATCCCTTTGGTCTCTCAAACTTGTGATTCTTTAGCTGTAAGTATCAGAGTTCAATATGGTTAAGTGATATCTTTTGGCTATCAAAGCCCTTCTCTTTCACACTATACAGAGAGAAGCTCCTGATCTCTGTTGGGCTCCTGGCTTCTTCTCTCTGAGCCAATGGGGAAAAAGAAAGCTCTTTTAGCTCCATGGCATTCTTGCTGTCTTGCTTGCTCACTGGGAACAGGACATGGATGTCTGCATGGGAAAAGATTGGGTCTCTTCCATGGTCACTCTGCTGCTTCTGTCATGCAGTCTCTCTCTGTAGTGGTTGATTGAGTGTGTCAACTTGAAAAGTTTAGAAGTTTAACTAGATTAGGCTCAGCAATTGGCTCAGCAATTCTGCTTCCTAGGATGCATAGGAGTCACCCTAAGGTGGATCATCACCTAGATGATGTAAAAGGTAAATAAGGAAGGACAGAGGGCTTCCATTGTTTTGGGGAGCTCCAGTTTTCACCTTCAGTTTAGACATCATCTCCTGGCTTCTACTGCAGACTGTTTGGCTTCTGCCTTGGATCTTTCAGCCTTCTGGCATAGACCCATCAGCCTTCCATCACAGACCCATCTGCCTCCTGGAAGGGACTTGCATGGAACACTGCAGTGAGCTCCAGACCTCTGACTGCTTCCTTTGCTCTCCAGTGTGCAGGCACCCTCTGCACATTTCCTCACCCAATTGTTTGGCTGACTGTCATGAGCCAATCTTGTGATTTCTTATACATTTGTATATCTTGTGTTATGCACGTTTCTCCAGCAAGACCCTGGATGATACATTCTCCTTTATTAAGGATCTCATTGGGCACTGATGGCAAACCTTTTAGAGCTTTCAATGATACAAACAGAAGCATGGCTAGGTACCCACTTGAGGTAGGCCACAGGCATCAGATAAAGATTTGTTTTAAAGTCACTGGCAGGGCTGGGGATATAGCTCAGTGGCATAAGTGCCTGCCTGGCAAGCGCAAGGTCCTGAGTTCAATCCTCAGTACCGCAAAAAAAAAAATAAAGTCACTGGCAATCTCAAGTATAGTTACATTGCCAGTACCTGAACTGTACTTACGCATTATTTCTTACCTCTAAGCAAAAGAGAACCCAGATCAATTTTATTTTCATAGACTGGGATTTTAAATCATATGCTTTTAAAAAATCTATGAGCATTTTTTTCTCAGAAATTATCCAGTAAGATCAGATTTTCTCAGAGTTGAAAGGATGTTGTTTCTTCTTTCAATGTCACTGAAACTAGATTTCTGGGGACAAATTACTGGCTCAGGATTCCTTGTTCTATTGAGAAAGATCAAGATTATGGTGACGGTAAAATGCACCAACTGCCTAATATAACAAACACATTTTGATGGGAGTGTAAATGGTACAACCACTTTGGACAACTGTTTGGTGGTTTCTTACAAAACTAATATAGCATGTAATTCAACCATTCCACTCTTATACAGTCAAATATATATCTCTACCCCAAACTGCTAAACTAATGTGCAGCTTGTTCATAATGGCCTCAAACTGGAAACAAGAAAAGTGTCTGTCACAGACTAGTGGGTAGCTAAATTGTATTTGGGTACCCAAATACAATTTAGCAATAAAAAATAAATTTCTGAAAAAACATAAATTTCTGGTGCTCACAACAACATAGATTAAACTCATATATACTATGCTAGATGAAAGAAATCTGATTTAAAGAGTATTTACTCCTTTATATTTACCGATATCAAATTCTAGAACCATTAAAAATAATGCACAATGGAAATCAGAGGTCAGGGTACATGGGAGAGACTGTGGACAGCAAAAGATTATGAGAGAACTGTGTGGAATAGTAGAGATGTTCTGTATATTAATTGAGGTGGTATGTAAAAAGGTGTGTACATATTTTAAATATATATAAAAAAATCAGTGTGCTTACTGTATGCAAATTATGAATCAAATTGTTTTAAAAATGAAAATGCCTGAAAGATACCATCAGCTCAGAAGACTGGATTTTGAGCTAATAATGGCTGTACTTATCATGGACTTCTTATCAGATAATAGGTTAGAAATCATAGGACAATGAAGCACAGCTTTCAGCAAGAGATTACAATAAAGTTCAAAGAAAATCATTGAAAATAATCCATGACTTCTCATTGCATCATGTCTAATAAACATATGTAAGTGGTTGCCAGATTCTTAAAGAATGACACCCTAGCAAAGTCCGAAAACTACCAATATCATCCTAAATTAAGCATATGTTATCGTTTACAAAGTAAGATACACTGCTCAAAGTTGTCTCATAGAAAGAACATTTTGGTTTTTTCATAAATCAGCTTTGCTCTTATTAAGACATGAAAAATCTTTATTCTATGTAATTTAAATTACTTATCTTTTGTTAATATGGGCGAGGAAATCTTGAACAATAGATCAAAGTTAAGCTTAAGGGGAGCGAAGACTGAACTCAGGAGTGAACTGCAATATTTAGGAGCAGCTTGGGGACTTAAATGCTCTAGGCTCAAATCCTAGGTGTGCCAGCTGCAAGCTAAGGGGCCCAGTGCAAATTATGTAATTTCTCAAGGGTCAATTTACATTTTGGTGAAACAGGAACAACACAAAATCACAGGATTTGATAAGGCTTAAAAGATGAGATGCCCATGATGTAAGCAGTATAATTTGTGGCAAACGGTAGGAGAGTGTTGTAGTCAGGGTTTGCAATGGAATAGATTTAGTACAGGACACATAACATACAGGATTATTATCCAAAAAAGTCAAATGCAGGAGAGTGCAGGAGATCTTTCCATCCACTAGAGACCAAAAGCAAAAAGACACTAGA
Organism: Dinomys branickii; assembly: GCA_004027595.1. NCBI lineage: Eukaryota > Metazoa > Chordata > Mammalia > Rodentia > Dinomyidae > Dinomys > Dinomys branickii. Next base: position 75,273 of record PVLD010001841.1, read on the forward strand.
TCCCATGCTAATATCCTGAACAAGTCCAGGTGAAGACCTAGAGCCTATGGCAATGTCCTCCACAAGTCCAACTGGAGATTTAGCGCCCACGACAATGTCTTATGCAAATCTGTATCAAGGATCTACACTGGGAAGGCCCAAAGTTCAGTGGTACAAGCTAGAAAGTCTGTGCCACTGGATGAAGGATCTGTGCCAGCAGGGTGAGGGATCTGCACTGGAGCCAGGAAGCAATGCTCAAAGTAATGGAAAGGACCACTGCTATCCTCAGTGAAGGGTCCACCGACAGTGAGAAGAGCTGAGTTCCTATCAGGAAAGCCAGTGTATCAGGCTTCTGCAGGAGAATCAACAGCACACCATCTTCTCCAGTTTTCTTTTTATGCCTCTGGCAGCAGTCTTCAGGTGCGCCTTCCACACCCACCGCCATGTTCATTCATTTCAGCTGGGTGGTCCAAGTTGACCATTAGTTAATCCACCACACAGAGGCACCTTCTATGTGGGAATAACTGAGGAACCAATGGCGGCTTAGTAAGGAGTAAAGATGGAGCGAGGAAAGAAGATAGCAATGATAACCTCTTCCAGTTAGGGACAGACTCATTAGGGTTCACACACACCAGTAGCCCACACTTTAATGTGATTCTTTTCCTCTCTAAAACAAAGCTCTGTTCTGCCTATCTGGAAAAGAATGACAAATTGAGAGCAAGGATCTTGGAAGGACATTTGCCTGAGCATTTGCTCACTGACAGACATCTTTTGACAAGGGAGAGCAAAGGCTAAATGGAAACTTTCCTGCCAAAGCTTTTGATAGATAATGGTCCAGAGATCCTGCAGGAATTTTACTTTTCTAGTAATATACAGTTTCCATATGTCTGAGATGAAAGTTTTCTCAAGTGTGAAGACACAATCAAGATTATATTAATTATGGGTAAGAAAATCTAATTTCCAGTAAACGGTTGTCTGCAGGTACCTCTGCTGGTGTTTGTTTAAATCATGCCTTATGGAAATAGTTTTTATGTAGTAAGATGATATTAATTGATGACACTCGTTATCATTTGCAGTAAGAAGGTCTCCACTAAAAATGCAAGCAAGTAGAGAAGCACACACATTCTGTTGATTCAGTTTAATTATAGGACTGGTAGGAAGACAATAAACTCATCCCTGGCCAGCAGCAATTCAGCTGCTTTAAGTACATGCTAACTGTAGGCAAATATCAAGGGGAAAAGTGAACCACCACCTGGGTATGTGCAGTCTTGTGAAAAGGAACTTGAATGTAAGTAGGTGTAACTCGAAGGTAAATTCACATAAATAGGCAGAAGGGCACTTTAATTAGTTATAAGGCTCAGCAAACTTTCTGAAAGTGGCAGGGAGCTCCTATTCTCAGCTTTACCAATTACATGGTCACTTTTGCAAGTACTCGACTCTGTTTTTTGTGAGCATGTAGCCACAGCCATTACATAAGCAAGGGCACATGTCTGAATTACAGCAAAACCTTATTTATGGATACTGAATTTCATATCGGTTTCCAATGTCACCAATTGTTTTGACTTTTTCTTAGCTTACAGGCCATCCAACATGGCACTGAGTCAGGCATCAATCTCCGAAGAAGGTGTACTTGTCCAAATGGTGCAGTTTGCCTTTTCTTGCAGAATACTTTGTGCCATGATTTATACTTTTCAGCCTTGGTTCTTATCATTCGGTTGTGGACCCCAGGGGCAAGTACTTATATTTTCCCCTGGAATTAATGCATTATTTGCTTTGCCTCGGTGACTGTCCCATAACAACTAATGAAAGTAGTGCTATAATAAATCCCTGTTTTCAGATAAAAAAATTAGAACTCATTCATGTTAAATAGCTTGACTACCGTTATATGTTTAGGGATACAGAGCTGAAATTTGAATGTGATCTGGTGGTGACCAGAGCCCTTGCTCTTTTTGAAGGAGCTAGAGTGGATGGCTCACTCAGTGGGACTGTGAACTGCTTTCGGAAGCACAGTTAAGGCCCATCAGCATACACTTTGGTGCATCTCCACTCACAGGGAAAGGTCATGTGCCTTTCTGTAAGGCTTTTGTCCTGACTCAGCAAGTCACTCAGGAAAGTTTCTGCCTAACCATAACATCAAGGGGCAGTTTCTCAGGGGCCCTTGGGAATTTGGATACTGTGAAACCTTCCAAATGCACTTACCTTGTCAGGTTGTGGCTACTGGGAAAGACACTCCTCACGCTCTCAGGGAGAAACTCTATAGGATTTAATGTAGTTTTGTACACAGGCAGCTCTCACTTTGAGCTAATTTTTCCTCCACAGCTTTAAATTTCCAATAAATACAATTGGACTGGAGTGGCAGAAAGCTTATAAATCAGATCACATCACTCTCTTGCTTAAATCCTTGCAATGCCTTTGTTTCACACTTAAAATAAAATCCAAGTTGCTTACAATGACCTGCCAGGTCCTACCTGACCAAGCCTTTGCGCACCTGTCTAATATCATTTACACTGATCTGTCCCTGGGCTTTCTGTTCTCCCGTCACATTGACCTTATTTTCCTTGCCTGTGCTGTCTGTGCGCATTGTCCTTTAGCATACGCTATGCCATGCCCTGTGCTTGGAATGCCTTCCTTCCGATTTTTACACAGCTGATCCTTTCTCATCTTTCAGGTCTTAGCTCCCATGTCTGCTGCTCAGAATGATCTTTCTTAAATACCCAGTTATTAGCATCTCCTGCCGCATCAACCCCAGTCCCTTCCTAATCCGGCACTATTTTACTTTGGCTATAGTGTGTACCATTATGTAAAACAATCTTATCAGCATCTGCGTGTGCTTACTTGTTCTGCTGTCACTTTGCACGCATGTACCGGATCTAAGACTGCAGTACTCCCGTCGTGCCTCGCTCACCCCTCTCTCTCCAGGACCTATTGCAGGCACTCCGTACATTTTTACTGAATGAAGAATGGCTGTTCTGGAAAATCAAAGTGCCAGGTCTTACCTTACTGTGACATTATTTTCTAGTTTTCAGTTTTGCTCAGGCTTTGGCTACAACAGACAGATGAGAAAGCTAAGAAGGTCTTCTTGGTCAACAAATGTCAACTCAGATTTATTCTGCTTTCTTGTTGGAGCCTCAAATTCATTATTAATTTGCAACCAGTTGACAAGTTTCAGTTTTCTCAAATATGTCTATGGCAAAAAAAATTGGACAATGTATTGCACAATAAGCTATTGATTTATACACCCCCAGAACACACACACATTATTCTGAATGCATAATTACACTGCAGACAGCACATTTTTCACCTGGGATATGGCATATTTAGATAAAAACCAAGTATGCTCAACTGGGGGCTGCATCTAAATCTGGGCATGGGGAATGCATATAAAATTAGCATTCTGCTAAAAAAGAGCAAAATGTGGGATGCAGCTCTAAAGAGCCACCTGCATTGTCTGCAGTGTGGGGATGGCAGAAGCATAGTGTGAGTTCTGGCTTCCTTAGAGAAGCAGCGTGTTGAGGAGCTAGGCTTCAGTTATCTGTTTGCAAGTGATATGACACAGAGATTTGTTTATTGAGGACACATCGTGATCTATTAGTTATGAGAAGATTCTGTTAAGTCAGAAGATGCTGGGCTAATAGTCCAGTCCTGACACTTGATAGTTATGTAGCTTTGGTCAAATCCAATAACTTCTCTATGAGTTTGCCCAACCTCAGAAAGAGGGCAGCAGCCGTATATACCTCATGGAATTAAATAAGGTGATAAACAGCTCCAGTGCTCTCAGTGCTTAGGCAATATTAGACAGCATGGGCTCCATACCCTCAGAGGAGTGAAGCCCACCTATTATATCGGTAAAGGAATATTCAGATGAAAGTTATGTGACCTGGGATCAAAGCCTCTGGAATCAAGGGGACATGTCATCTGTGGGGCTGAGCACAAAATCTACTGATGGGTTCCCTGAAACCTGTCTGCAGACAAGTATTTCTTGAGCATCTCTGCTTACAAAACCAAACTTTTATAAGGTTACCTAGTCCAACGCTCTCTATTTGCAGAGAACAACAATGTCAAACTCTGCTTTTTATGGTGGCATTTATAAAAAATACAAGATTTGTTATAGCTCTCATGAAGATCCAGTGCAGCTCAGAAGACAGAACAAATGTATTTGAAATAGTCGTCATGCTGAGAGAACACGGGACAACAAAGAATGGTCAGCTTGGTGTATGCCCCGTGTTTAGTGCCCGTAGTGGGAGACCAGCGAAAGTGATGATGTGGGGAAGTCAGAGAGGCATGCTCTTCTGTAGGTAATGGTGCTTACAGCTAACTAGGAATGTGACTAGGGTAGAAGGAAGAGAAAGTAAAATCTATTCTGGAGAAAGGAAACATTAGTAACAAAGTTCTGAAATGTATTTTGCCTGGTGAGTGACTAGTAATACATGTTATGGCAAGTCTTGAGTAAAGCGAATGATAAGAATAAATAACAAATTTCATTGGGGTAACATTCAATATCTGCTCCTCTTGCCAGGACAGTGAGGAGCCAAATAGCCACTGAATATCCCATGAAGCATATCACTAGAGTTATGTCATGTAATTCTTTCAGCAACTGGATTCTTCAAGACTCTTTAGGTTGTTAGTGACAGACATTCAATATAAACTAGTTTAAGCATAAAAAGAAATGGTATTGATTCTCATAACTGAGAAACCCAAGGGAGCAGCTGACTTTGTGTCCAGCCAGATGAAAGAACTCTGCCAATATCTTAGGACTGTTTCTTATTTCTCTTCTTTAGCCAGACCTTCTCTATGAGGTAGGGAAATGGCTTTCTGCAGATCCAAATCCTGTTCTATGTAGTAGATCAGGTAGAAAGAAATAGCTTTTGCAGGCATCTCCAGAAGAAAGATTCCAGGCAGGATTCCGGTGACCCAATTTGAGTTGCATGCCCATTCCTGAGCCTTTAACTGAGGCCAATGGTGTGTGGAGTGGTGACTGGCCAGACCTGAGTCATGTGTCTACCACGTGAGTGAGTTCAAAGTTAGTTGTCTCAGTTGGATCACGTGGCATACTTTCTCTATAGGAAAGCAGGAGAACTATTAGCACAGCAGCATAGAGCGACTTTAGAGGCAGGCAAAAACAGAGGTGCAGTTTTAGGGAACTAAAGGGCCTTGTTCACCTTTGGATGGATAAAGAAGTAATAGAACCGGGGTCAAACCTGCATCTCTCTGGCTCCAGGAACCGCTCGTGACCACGTCTCCTCCAGGTTAAAGCATCCAGCGTGTGCTTCTCAGGGCTTTCGTGCTCCTTTCTTGTTTTTCTTAGGAACTGAAAACAGGTTTCACGACACGGTAGCCTTATGCCATTCCTTTTCACTTTGCTACCTGAATTATTATACTTTGGGAAATTACTAAATATAGAACTCCTCTCCCAGGGGAGAAGCTTAAAGTGGCAGAAAATCAATTTTCCACCTATGACTATAGCAAGGACACAGGATTGTAGGCTAAACTCTAACACTCACTCACCCGGGCTTAAAGCAGGAACTAGCGAGCATGAACAGAGACCTGTGAAACTCCAGTATGGCCTGTATCTAGATGTAGCCCCCAAGCCTCACAGGTAAAACTTTTCAGAGGTGGCTGGATCTAGGGTGTGTGATTCTGGTAGGAAGGGTGTGATGCTGGGACTGAGGGTTCCCTACCCTAGGTGTGCGTGGCAGCCCTCAAAAAGTGGGTATCCTGGAAGGAATCAAAAGCAGATGTGGAAGGCTTATTCTGCTTGCTTGCCATTGACTATTTCTCTGCTGAGATGCTCCTCTGTCAAGTCATTCTGCCTTGGAGCCAGCTGACTAGGGACTGCAACTTCTATACACCAAGCTGAAATAAATCTTTTATCCTTCAATTCTGTGGGTTTGCTATTTTGTCTCAGCAATGAGAAAAGTAACTAAAACAAATTTTGGTACCAGAAGTTTGGGATTGTATCTGGCCATGTGGTTTAGGAGTCTTTGGAACTGGTTTGTAGGAAGAGTTTAGAGATGTTTGGAGATGCTGGCTGAAGAAGCAGCCTTAGAATACTTTAAGTTTACTGTATGGAAGATCCTGGTCAGAGCTCAGGAGACCAGAATGCTGATAGAATTGTAAAGGGTAAAGACGAGGCTCAAGAAGTTTCTGTGGGGAAGAATGTTTGCGTCGGCTGTTGCTCTCCAGACTCTGCATGTTATCCTTTGACATACAGTTTGTCTGCATTTTACTCATGTCCAGAAACTTTGCCTGAGACTGAGATTAAAGGCAGCAGACTAATTAATCTTGTGGAAGAAATTTCAAGGCAGATTAATATTGAGGTAGCGCCATGGCTTTTGCTGGGGCCTCTTAGCCAGATCTACATTGAGAATCAAAAGCAAAGAGCCCAGCAGAATGATTTGAAATGTTTTGAGTTTGTCCAGGAAGGAAGTTTCTGTAAGGTTATGGACTGCAAAGATGGGACAGAGGAGAATTTTGTTGCTGAGAAGGAAGAAGACAATAGGAAAGATAACTAAGGACATTATAAGAACCAGCAGGACTCCAGTCTTTGCAGCTTCAAATACACAACAGTGGAATACTGATTTGATAAGACAGCCCCAGAGCACCGTATTCCAGCATAGTAATGGCATGGAGAACTTGTTCCTCCAGATTGGGTTCATAGTGCTAGACATTCTGGACACTCCACCCCTACCAAGAGAGAAGCAAGCCTGGTTATTCCTCCAGCTGATAGCAGACCCTGGCACTATTAACATGGTGCTGATTTTAGGTGCATGCAGAATATAAGAGCTGTGACTTGAGGAAAGCTTCCTTCCAGGTATCAGACGAAGGCATGGGAGGCTAGTGCTCCTGAGAAGGCAGTTTGTGAAGCTGTGAATATGAAGCTGAAGATGCAGTGAAGACCCCAGAAGACTGGAGAAGCCAGGAATGTGGATCTTCTCAGGAAAGCTGCAACAAGGGAGCAAAGCCAGCCCAAGGGAAAAGCCGTAGGAGCTACAATCAATGGCAGTGCCAGAGGGGTGGAGCCACCCAAGCCCTTTGTAGTTCACATCTTGCCAGAGATTACCCCTGACGCTGGATATGAACTACAGGATTTAATGTCAGATGCAGAAGGCTGCTTTTGCTTGCTGCATTGCTTGCTGCTTTACTGTCTCCTGCCAACTTGCCATGGACTATTTCACCTCTAAGATGCCCCTGTGCCATGCCATCCTACCTTGAAGCCAGCTGACTATGGACTGAAATCTCTACAAACTATGACCTAAAATAAAGTTTTGCTCTCTTGACTTTGAGTGTTGAATATTTTGTCTCAACAATGAGAAAAATAACCAAGACAACTCCCCTCTTGCAGTTGATGCTATTGTAAGCATGGTTATGTTCCTGGAGCAGTGGACTTACTCTTCCATGAGTGGGTGTGTTAGGATAAGCTGGCCCTCCACAAGTATGCCCTCTGGAGGTGAGTGGACATTCACAGAATTGACGTGTATCCCTCAATGCTGACCCTGACCAAGAGTCTGCTGAGTTTTTATCCAGTGTTATTGATGATTCAGTAGCTACTCAGTATCTTTATAACACAGTTTTCTGCTTAAATCAACCACAGCTGATTTATGTTGCTGGCAATTTATAATTCTGTCTGATTTACATCCAGAGAATGCTTTGCATCTTTTTCTCTCATCTGGTGTTAAGAACTAGAACCATTTTTTCCTCTACTCCTGGGGATTGAACCTAGAGCCTTCATACTAAGCTACATCCCCAGGCTTGATTTTACTTTTTGTTTTGAAACATGGTCTCAGTAAGCTGGTAAATTGTCTAGGCTGGGCTTGGATGTGTGATCCCCCTGTTTCAGGCTCCCAGAGTGCTGAGATAACAAGTATGTGCCATCATGGTCTGTCAAAACCTTCTTAAGTAGAATTAATGGAATTAATAATGGAACTAAAGAGTGTGTATTGTCTCCCTTTCTCTTCCTGCTTTGCCTTTCCTCATTCTTTTCTTCCATGATTTTCCAGTACTTCTGCTATTCTAAAGGGAGAATTCTGTGCTGTCCAAGGAGGGGCTAAACTCTCCTCTCACTGACCTAATAATCTCTTCCACTTCTTGTGACATCAGCTACTTTGTCTGATTCCTCTCTTGGTTTCCCTCTCTTCCGGGAGGCTTTTTTTTTTTTTTTAACATGCCGCCAACCCTTTCATTCTGGTTTAAAGTGTTTTCCAAAAATTATAATTAAAAATAACTTAGAATCTAACTTCCCAAGTTCAAACATAAACCCACAGCCCAGCAGGAATGGTCCTTGTCTTGAACACTTTCATGGACTCAACCTAAGCTCATTATGAAGGACGTGACTTGGATCAGTGGTTGTGCTCTCTAGAGAATGAGAATGGATAGGCTTTTAGATAGAGGTTTTCACCCAACAAGTACGGAAGCTTTGGGGCCAAAGCCTTTGAGAGAAACTTACAGGTGCCCTGACCAATGCTGCAATGGACTTGACCTGAAACAGTGTATTTCATTGCTGTCTCCTGAAATAAGCACAGCACTTAGCTTTGGAGTGCTGCTTTAGGTGATGTAAACCAGGCAAAGAAGGCAGGGCAAAGTTGTTTTTAAGAGATTTTAGGGTGTATCTTTGCCTCTTCCTCACCACTGAGTGTATCTCCCAAGCTTGGATGCTCTGAAAGCTAAGATTAATTGGGACAAGTTAACATAATTTAATGGCTTTTTTTCCCTTATAACAAGAAGAAAGATTAAAAGTTGTCCTTAAGGTATTTAAGGAAATTATTCTTTGAGGATGCAGATCACAATCTCAGCCTCCACAATTCATTTAATGAAATAAGATTAGCATTTCAATGTAATACTTGTTTTTTCTCTCCAGCTTCCTTTCTACTCTATTTTCTATGAACAAAAAGAGAGATGCAAAAAATAGAAAACTTAAACAGTAACCTTATGCTATTGAATGAAGAGAAGTATTGTCAGAGAAATATTCTTGCACTTGAGGCCTGAAGACTCTACCTAGACAATTAGCTTTTATCCCTTGCTATTAACAATGAAATCAAAGAAGCTAGAGTCTTACAAGCAACAGAGGACATAAAACTGAAAGCCAGATGCCTGGAACATATATGCACCTTTTCCAAAAATACCCACTGAACAACTACTGTAGGTAAGGCACAGCACTAAATTCTGGGACTGAAAATGAGAAGAAATCTTAACTCTGACTCAAAGGAATACCCATAGAATAAGACAGACAGGGAATGGCTTTGGAGCTGACTTAACAGTAATTTGAGTAATATCTACTTACTGAGCACTCAGTTTATCCAAAGGACTATGCTGGATAGTTTATGTGCCTCATCTCCCTTAGTACTACCCCAAGCCCGAAAATACCTCCTGCTGTTTCTGTTTTACCTATAAGGAAAGCGAGGACTCCTTTACCCCATTGCTAAGAAGATAAATCTCTTGTCTCAGGGTGCATAGCCAGTATATCCACCAAGGAGTCTGTGTTCCAATCAGCTTGAGTCTAAGTAAAGTGTGGTTCTGTCTATTAGGCTACTGGGTGCATGAAACTAGATTTAGCTCTACAGATTAATGAAAGATGGTCACTGTTCTGAGTGTTTTTGTTTTGGTGGAGAGGAATAAGGTAAAAATGCAAAAAGCTGTAGCACAGAAAAGAACTTGGAACCATGCAATTGTACAAAGGAATGAGGTATAAGACTTCAAAGAAAAGAAAGAAAACATCTGTTTGGGAATATTCCACCTAAGGTATTACATATGCTAGGTTTGGTTCTTCAGACACAGAGGAGTGTTTAGCAAGGCCAGAAATCCACACAGGTCTGCGCCTAGAAACGGTTTTAAAGCAAGCCAGATTATAGAATGTTCACCATTTCTTTCTCATCTTACTAGGGTCATAGCAACATCCTATAGTATGCCAAATAAAAGTAGGAACCTGGAGGAGCAGATCAGGAAGGTATGGAGGAAAGAGTGCTCCGGTGCCGCGTGCAGTGAGCAAACGGCAGGTGGGTCATTCCTAAACAGAGCAGACCCAGACCTTTGCTTTTTGTCCTCACTCTTAAGTATGATCCTATAAATCCCACTTATGGCAAATCTTCTCATAAGGAATTCTTCTACCAGTTTGCATGGTTGGGTATTCTCCCATGTAGCAAGCCGTTTCCTAGTTGATAAGCTATTGGTTCTCTGGTGCAAGAGCAGGACGTTTCCAGTCCTGATAAGAAGGTCACCTGCAGGTTCCTGCATGGAACCTCTGAATAATCCCCCATAATAATTCATCTTTCTGGTTTCAAAGCTACTGTAATCTTTGTCTAAGATTCCACTTATAGACCCTCTGGAATTAGAAATACAGTCACATAATTGTCCAGCTTCCTATCCAGTACCCCAACAGTGTGAGTTTGTTGTAAAACAAAAGTACTAATCACAATTCCATTAATCAAACAGGCAAAGGTTTATTGCTATGTAGCACAATTAAAATTATTATAGCAAGAATTCCATCTGTACACAGAGGAATGAATGAGAACTTGGCTGTGGGTTGCCAGTGTCTCCTTTCTGCTTACCGCATGATGACTAATCAGTGATAGGCCTCAGATCTGGGTACGGGATACAGGTCTCAAAGTAGAATTCAGAGTCCAGAGCTTTGGTGATGAGCTGACACATGGTTCCTGATGTGGGTGACTCCAATAGTTTCTTCATTTGTGTTAGATTTCCATTTTTTTCACAACAGTCCCTATAAAATTATTATTTAATCAATCTAAGTATATTGTACAATTCCTTTTCTGACTCGAAGGAGGGCGGCTGTGATCCTAGGGAAGGTGAGAAAAACTTGACTTTGGCTGCTTCATTGTCATGAGACTGCAAAAGGACAGGAGTTAATGTTACCAAAACTCTAGATAGATGTAGCTGGGAAAGGCATCCCTGCATTCTGCTGTCTGTTGCTTAGACATTTCCCTGGTAATATTTAGGATGGAAAATCAGAGCCACTTCCCTAGATGGAAGGATGTGCCGGCCCAGGTCATGGGCTTCAGCATGGCAGTGTCCCATGTATGTTTGTGTGGTCACTGTAGGCGTTTAAAACAGAACCTGAGAACTGCCACGAGCCCCTTTTCACTTAATGAAGCTAATTGTTAACTGCCTCTAAAGCAGATTTTCTCAGAGTTGCGTAGCTTACCTTATACTTGGATGAAGACATATGCTCAGAACTTGCTCAAGGAGTTACCTCTTGAACCAACAAAAGAAATAATAAATAAATATATGCCTTTGATGCCCCCTTTTTGCACTCAGTCCACATTCTTGGGAGGCTCTTCTGAATAAAGGACCGAGACTATATTGGATTTTAATGGACTATTTCAACCCATCAACCATCAAGTAGAATAGCAGCCAGTCAATTAATTAAGGGACAAACCAAGCACAGATTCATCAAAGCCACTATTTTGCTTCCTAATTAGTACTCATAATCATTGTGCTGGGTGTTGTTTTTTCTTCCAAAATCCATCAAGATCTGATTTAATTGTCACCAAAAAAAAAAAAAAAAACTGAATAGAAAATTAAAATCATAAAGCGTTCCAGGAATGCTGGCTAAAAGCAAGGATGACGAGGTTTACCTTGTCTGCAGAGGAGGGCAATCAAAGTTTCTGTTCACTTTGGGATAATTTTTTGACAACTTCAGAGGTATAGGTTTCCAGGTCATGTTTCTTTCTAATGAGGGCCTAGATCTACTTCCCTGCTACAGCTGTGGCAGGTTGGCTGACAAGCACTGGCTAACATTATAGCCCTGTGTCAAGGACCTCCAGTTGTGGTGAAATGTCACTGTCTTCAGTTGATCTGTTGGGAGGACTCATGGTGAGGGACATTATGAATAGAGAGCTATGAATGAACACCTTGGGTTCTCTTTATCTTGAGGAAACAGAAAATTTAGAAAGATGTGGTTTCTGTCTCTAAATGTTCTCATAAGGTTCATCCTCAGCTCTCCATCCCCAGTTGCTCTCCCTGGTCCTTGGTCCCAAGATGGGCCATGTCAGCTAGACTGTAGCTGCTTCCTGGGTCAGGTTACGCTGCCTGCCTGCTCCCCATTCCATTCTTCATCCTGCAGCAAGGTGACCTTTTACGGGCTAAATAGGACCATGCCTCTTGTCTTAGTTACTTTTTTCTCATTGCTGGGACAAAACACCCAACACCCAACATTAAGGAAGGAAAGGTTTGTTTAGCTCACCATTGGTGGAGGTTTTAGTCCGTACTCAGCTGGCTCCAAGGCAGAGTGACACATGGCAGAGGGCAACAGTTCACAGTGGTGGAAAACAGCAAATTCAGCAAGAGCAAAAAGGGAGGAGCAGCAGGGAGAGCAAACTGCTTTTTCTTTCTTATATCATATCCAAAATACCTGCTCTGGGGTGGGTGTGGCACTCACACCTATAATCCCAACATTGGATCATGGATCAATCATAAATTCTAGAAGCCCACTCCATGACTGCATGAGGCCTTGGGGAGACATCCAGACACAAACCATAACATCTCTCTTCTTCTTAAAGCCTCTCTGGCTCCCACTGTATCTAGAAAAACAGCCAAGTCCTAAAACCATAAAAGGCCTTAAATGGTATGTTCCCTGTGACATTTTTCTTGTCAAGGAAATATATTTTTTATTCATAAAAATGTTGAGATCAACACATCAATTTAAATACAGAAATGTTTTCCAATAGAAGAAATATATATTTTTTTTGTGGTACTAGGGATTGAACTCAGGACCTTGTGCTTGCCAGGCAAGCACTTATTCCACTGAGCTATATCCCCAGCCCTCCAATAGAAGAAATATTAATTAAGCAGTCAGTGTACTATAATACTTGTGCATAAGACTGTCAAATGTTTTAATGTAATGATTGTTGGGTTGATCCCTGGAACTTATCTCTAACTTTATACCACTCTCTACCTTCCCTCTTACTAAAAATTGTATGTATGTGTGCAGTACTCTCCCCACAACTGTACAGCTTTAGCCATCAACAGTCAGGGAAAGGTTTAGCAGGAGAAGCATGGAGAGTTTCAGAAAACCCTTTCCTTTGTCTCTAATGCTCTTCTTGACACTTTAGTCTCTTCAGACCCGATGTACAGAATTAGATCTGTTAGCCCTCCTTGTCCAAGGGAGTTACGTTACATCACAGTGGACACCAGAAACCTCAACAGTACCGCATCCTTTACAGGCTACGCTTTTCCTAAGCATTCATCCCTATGATAAAACTTGCTGTCTAAATTACGCATAGGAAAAATACCAATAAAATGGGACAATGACAACCATGGACTGTAATAAAAGGTAGGTGAATGTGGACTCCCTCTCACTCTCTGAAAATATCATTATACCATCCCCATCCTCCTTGTGATGATGTGAGATGGTACAGTGCCTGTAGAGGATGTAAAGTGGGGTGAATGACTGAGCATTAGGCCACAAAGTAATGATTATTTGAACACAAGTGCTATGATACTCTAACAGTTGATTTGATAACCAAGTTGGCTATTAAGTGACTAATAGGTGGGATATACAATGTGGATATCCTGGAAAGAGGCATGATTTATGTCCTGGTTTGGGGTGGTGTGACATGGCACAAGATTTCATTACCCTAATCTGAATGGTGTATAATTTAAAGCTGATGAAATGTTTATATTTGAAATTTCCCATCTAATATTTTTAGGTTATTGTTGACTAAAACCATGGTTAAGGAAAAACTACTCTAGTTATTCTTTGGGTTGTGAAACACTTTTCTCTTAATTTGGGAATTAGAATATACACAATAACTTACATCTATTCTTTAGATTCTCCATTATTCTTGCCTCCCGCTTCCCTCCATCCAAAGTAAACTCTCTTGGAATGTTGTGTTTTCTCTCTATCCCAAACCCCCTCTAATTTCTATGTAATCCTAAAATATATTACTTAATTGCAGTTTATTTGTAAAAATGTTATGCTGTTTGGGGTTGTAGTTTTGGGGGAGGAAAATATTTTGGAAAAATTTTTTATCTCAAAGAAAAAAGAACAAAACAAAATAACAAAACCAAAGACATAAACAAATAAAATAAGGTAAAAACAATAAAAGTGATACAGAATTTCAAAACAAGGTGATAGGAAATTAATCATGGTAGCTGTATTACATATGGCTATCTTCAAAGTGGCTACTGAGGTAACCAGATCTAGGAAGGTAAGATTGATCAAATAATTAAATATTAGCTACTCCTTTCAATAAACTAGTAGAATTTAGTAGTATAATTACCTTAGCTATCTTGTGTGTCAGTGTATAAACACACACACACACACACATATTTTTGCTTTCCTTCTTTCTTTTCACTTTTTCTTCATCCCTGTTTTTCTTTCCTTTTAAGCAGTTTCTTTCCCTTTCACAATATCTATTATACCTTTCAGATTTTATGGCGTGTGGGACCTACAGTCCTCTGCTCTACCAGCTGAGCTATCGAAGGGTGCGCCTTTCAGATTTTATGGGAGTAATTTTTTTATACAATACAGTATTAAAGTTTACATATCTGATTATAAGTAGTAATATAGCACTTGTTTTTTATTTTTTATTTTTATTTTTGTGGTACCAAGGATCGAACTCAGGACCTTGTGCTTGCCAGGCAGGCATAGCACTCGGTTTGACTGCCATGTAATACCCTCTTGGTTGAATCTTCTACACTAGTTATTTATCCATGTTCCTATTGCTGGACTCTTGGGCTGCTTCGAACTGTGAACATTCTTATGTAGGGTTCCTCCTGTAGAAGACTGTCTTTTTGGTGTGTGTCCTAGGAAGTTGTGCTGAGTTGTAAGATGTGTGAATGTCATTTTCATAACATAGTGGTTATTACCCAAAATAACTATCAATTTTTTCTCCCAAGGAATCTATGAGTGCTTTCATGGTCCTATTCTCTTTCCAGCGGTGTAAATCAACAAGCTGAACAGTTCTAAGCATTTATATTTGTGTTATTGCAGTGGAGTGGGATCGTATCTTATTGTGATCTTGATTTGCATTTCTGTGATCACCAGTGAGGATGACTTGTCTCGGGTCATATGTAAGTCCTTTGTAAGCTTCAGGTCTCAGCTTAAATGCACACTCTCATATTTGTCTTTAATTTTCTTTGTTCATTAATCCAAAGTAGTCTCCTAAATGTCCTTTACTTTAGGCATCCGTGGCCAATTTTGTTGCAATGAGGGCATTGTGTCATCATTCTCTTTCCCAAAATGTGTCCCTTTTACACTTTAGATTGCAATAAATGTCTGGGGAATAACTACCATAAAATGAGTGGCCAGATAATTTCAGAAACAGAAGGGTGCCTAGAAAATATTTAATCAAATCCCCTTCATTCTTTCCAAGGTGACAGGAACCCAATTCAAGGAGGCCCCGGGAAGAAAGGAAAGAAGGAGCGCTGTGAGCTCACGAACTCAGCAGCCGGGCCGACGTCCGGGTCTGGCTGGGTGAGGCCGCGTTCAGGGGGCTCCCAGGGTTCCTCTCCGCCTCTCTTCGCTCAGCCTTGCTTCTCCGTGCTCATCCTGGTCCCCTCCGTTGCAGAGAGCCTCATCCATTGACCAAGAGAGATGCCCCTGAAATACCGGCCTCATCCCCGTCGGTATTTTAGCTCTGTAAGACAAAGTCCTCCCTCAATATCAATACAATAATAGTTCCACTTCTTGAAAATTTACTTTGTCCTTCTCACTTTATACTCGTGCTCATATTACGCTATGCGATGTTATACAGAAGGTGCTGTAATGATCTCTGCTTAGAAAACTGAGATTTAAAGAAGCAGTGAAGGACATCCCACAAGACTGGATGGCTCTGCTAGAATCACTGGCCCGGAACTCCCCACAGGGCAGGCAGTGGGCCCTGTGGATGAGTCAGCCTCTGCCCCTCACCCTGTGTACCCTAAGTCCAGGGGTCAATAACCACCGCAGTCATTTGACAGACAAGGAAATGCACCCTGTGTATTTTCCAAAATTAAAAGCCATGGGATGGTACAGTAAAGATGCAAAGCTGGGTGCAGCTGGCTTCAACCCCTGGATGAAGCTACCTTGCAACAGAAAGGAGCACTGTTTCTCCAAAATAAAAAGAGAGAAATTCCTCCCCACCCCCAGGCTCCAGGTGCCAAACCCTCAGCCCCTCCCACTGAGTGTGCTGGTCTGAATTAGCCATGAAGGGTTTTAACACACATTCTGAAGAGCTCTTTCCTGGCTGCTGCCCTCAAGTGTCTGCAAAAACATTAATGATTTCCCACTGCTTCCATGGTGATGAAGCACGAGGGCTGACCATCAAACGCTCACGCAGGAATGGTGAGTGGCTTGTACTCTGTCTGAGCTCGCTCCTGGTGCATTACTGTTCCTGTCACTTACCATGGTAGATGGACCCGGGCTTCCTAGCATCACACTAGATTGAATTTCCATACAAAAGAATAATTCTTCCTCGGCTTGTCAGAAGCCCTGCTTGAAGTTAGCAGCAGATGTAATCTGCTGTTTACATGAGAATTTCCCTTTGATACACACGGTATTTGATAAAGACAGTGATTCACTTCCATCCCCCGTCTCCTTCCTACATTCCCCTTCTCCGACCTCCACATTTATTTTACTTGCTACTGAAGCCAACTCTTGTTGTATGGGACTGGCGTCATGCAGGCAGGTGCTGGTGCCCCCTTCTCTAGGCTGGGCCTGGGGAATCCCAACACATGAATATTTTCCTCATTATTGAGTTTGACAGAGCCCTACAAATTCCCTATCATCAAAGAACCTTTTTCCAACTTGCCTCAGGGCTTAGAGAATCCTATCCCGGGAGGAACAAGGCACATTTGTGTGCAGTAAAGTGCAAAAGAAAAGAGCCAAGGGGTCTGATTTCTAATGCTGGTGTTGGCACCGCTCTCTCACTCTCTGTAGTCTCTGAGCTTCTGATTTTCGTCTGAACAGTGCAGACCCTGACCCTTAGGATATCAGAGGTAAGGATCAAGGCTCTGCACAGAGAAATGACAGGTTTGTAAATTTTATGTGTCAGACTAGCTTTAAGAAATGCAGAGCATATCATACTTTTCTTGGTTTGAGCTAAGGAACATTTTCCAAAGGAAAACACTTGAAAATATTCTGGTTTACAGCCTGGGTTGTATGCTTTTCACTCTGAACCATGTATATTATATTGTTATGCTTTGGTTTGAGTGTAAGTACTCCTTCAAGACTCACATGTTTGAAGTTAAGAGGTAGGGTCTTTGGAAGATGACTAAGCCATAAGTACTCTGCCTTCATGTAGAGGATCAATGTGTTTCTGAAAAGATATCAGAGACCTGCCTGGCCTTTCCACCCCTTTCACCATGTGGGGACACAGTGCTGATTCCTATCCTCAGCAGAGCACCTAGCAACAAGGTGCCACAGAGAAAGCAGAGAGCAGCCCTCATCAGACACGCGGCCCTTCCATCTCTCTCAACTCATGCGGACAACCAGACCCTGCCGTCTATAAGCAATGGGCCTACCGTAGACACTGACCCTGATAGAGTTTAGATCCCTGGACTTCATAGTCTCCCGAACTGTGAGGAGTAAATCTCTGCTATTTATAAATTACCAGCCTTGGGTATGTTACAGCAACCCAACAAACTTACAAGTGTTATACTCCTCCAAGGGGAAGGCTTTTAAAAACATCAATTGCTTCAGATGCTAATATTAGTTCTATCATCTTTAAAATAAGGCATTATTTGGCTATAATATGAACATTTAAGATTAGCTTCCTGTCTTCATGTAATATAATTCCTTGTGAAAATAGCCAGGGGAGAGATTTATGGCTGAGAATATCTCATGGGAAGATTTACTCTGAAAGTGCAGAGTTGGGTAGATGCTGACAAAGTCACATTACTGATTTTGAGAAAGAGCTCAGCTTGTTTTAAAGGAGTTTTGAACATGAATAAAGCCATATTCCACATGCGGCAACAGCAGTATTCTACACTGCAGTTTTATTGTGTACAGTAGCTTCCACAGGAGCGCCTGCCCCAGTCAGTTTGTCAGGCTACAGTAAACAGTGCAATAAACTTACCTTCCATTCATCCAACAGCAAATACTTCCTGAGTACTTCCTGTGTGCAAGGGCTTGTGCTGGACATTGACCAAGGTGTTGTCCCTGTTCATCTGGAGGTTTGATAGCGTTAGCAATAGGCCCCTAAGAACTGTGCACCCCTATCTCTGAAGATTACTAATGTTACATCATATAGCAAAAGGAATTTTGCAGACCTCACTAGGTTAAAGATCTTGAAGCATGGAGGTGATCTTACATTACCTAGTAGATTTTGTGCAGCACAGAGCTCCTTATTAGACAGAGGCAGGAGATAAGAGTCACTGAGTCATTGCTTCCATGACAATAGACGCAATAAGTTGAGCAAGGGACCACAAGCCATGAAATGTAGGTGGCCTCCAGAAGTTGATGAGGCAAGGAAATTGAACACAGTCTCATAGACATCTTGATTTTAGATTTTTCTACCTTCAGAACTGTAAAAGAATGACTCTGTGTTGCTTTAAGCCCCTCTTGTAGCAGGGAATAGGAAACAAATGCAGATGTTTATATTTCAGGTGGGAGCAGCAGATTGTAAGGTAGCACATCAGTATTTCTCAAGAGGGAAGCCATTGCCATTTTAAGGGATAACTTCCCTTATGCAGATGCATCCAGGTTGCACAGGTCATTTAGCATCTTTTAGCTGCATCCACCAAATGCCAGTGTGGTCTTTAGTCATGGTGCCAATCAAAACTGTCGCCATACATTACCAATCATTCCCCTCCTGTGGCAATGTTGTTCTGGCTGAGAGACACTGATTTGAATTGCGCAAAGTTGTAAGAAGACTCTGAGATCCAGTGACACACACACAGAGGCTGAAGTCCTAAGGCTACTGCACTATGTGTCCAGGGAGAGAGGTGAGGGAGAAGAGGGCCTCCCCTCCAGAGAGGTAAGATCTGAGCTGAGGCCAAATGGTAGAAAGGAAGCGGGTATGTGGACACCTGTGCACTGGTATTTCACATGCAGGAAAATGTCTGTGTATGTAAAAGTCCTGAGGCAAAAAGATACGTTTCTGTTGGAAGAACGGATATAAGGAAGGGCAGGTTGCCGAAAGCAAAGACAGCACAATGGAAAGTGAAGTGAGGGAGGAGGAAGGGTCGTCCCTGTCGGGCTGTTGTGGTAAGGAGCATGGATTTCCTTCCAAGAGGCGAACTAATAACTAGAGTAATAAGAGGAGTTAGAAAAAATGAGCTTGGAGAAACTTGGAATGATGGGGTCTGTTTTCAAAAAATTCCCCAAAATTGATATGTGTTATCAAAGCGATCCCATTGTCACTGCAAAGCACATTAATTCCATGTGTTCGCTGAATATTTTGCTTTTAAGCAAAAAAAATTACAATGGATTGCAAGCAGAGTTAAACTCAAGGAAAAAGGGAGAGCAGATGAAAGATGGAAGATGAAAAGGTAAAAAGCAAAAAGGGAGAAGAAAGGGTGTAGCACTTTTCTATTGTATTATTTTAAAAGTAATTTATGATGTTGCTGGGGATCTTTTCTTGTATTGCCTCTTACAAGGATGTTTCACCTCTTTTTTCTCCATGTAGTTCACCCAAACCTTGTAGGTAACACTGTCTCCGTTACCCATGGAAATAACTTCTGCCCACGAGAGGAAACCCCAAGTGCACACTATTTGTTGATGGCTGTGCATATAATGTCTGAATTTCTGGGCTTAATCTCAGGCCTATTTGTGCTATGGTGGGGTCACCTTTTCACAATCAAGATCTTTACCTTTAAAGATGTGTTTCTATCAGTTATTACCCTTTCAAAAACCCTTCTCAGTTCACATATATTCAAATTGCTCCAAAGGCAGACGGTGCCCCTTTTATGGATATGGAAGCCAAGGTTCAGGGGTTGTGTGAGGTTCTGGGCAGCAAAGCTTTGACTCTGAACCAAATGTCCTTTCTGATGTGTTGCACCACCTGACAAAACTTTTCTTTCTGGGACTTCCTTTCCATCTGTCCTTGTTTTTCTGAAGTTGTATATACAGTTTTTATGCCAGTCCTCACTGCTGACTCATGTGTTTTAAAGCAGGTAATTTTCTCAGCAGTGACTCAAACTCCAGGCACATCACAGCAAGCAAATATTTTAGTGCATTAATCATGCCTTCCATGTTGGTATGAGGTAGGGTAATATGGCCCCTTTGATAGGGCAGGAAAATGCTTCTTTAGCTGCATTAATTCTGCATAACTTATAACTGTACATTATACTGTTTAGTTAGTAGAAAATTAAAGTGAAGCCAAACTCCTGGAAGCCACTCCTAGCAAAGTACACTTTTCAGATTTGAAGATGTCTCATCATGGGAAATAAGTCTATAAAATTGGGAGAACTAGCAATTCATTTTGCTGCCCTCAAGAAGTATAATCAACAAAGATCCACAAAATATCATCAATTATGTTCTCTACCTCTCCTCCAAATTTGAATTCTGCCAAAGTTTCTTTTCCCTCATTTCCCTTAAAGCCTAGATTGCTGCAAAAGATATTCATGAACATGTGCCTAATACTCTGCAGCTTAATCAATCATTTCATGGGAGGTTGCCACTATGGCATTGTCCCCATTTTATGGATGAGCACACCGAGTCTGGGAAATTAGAACAACGTACCTGAGCTATGGCACACCGGAGCTGTTGCGGCTCTGGCCAGGTCGCTGCAGTCTGTGAAGGAGGTCCTTTGGCTTTAGTGGTCGGACTTGCTCTGGTATTCTGCCGCTGGCACTCTTATGCTTCTCTCTGGGAACATCTTGGCCTAAACATGAATAAGGCCCCCAGGTTTGATTCAGTGCAATTGTCATTCTGAATTGCAGCTCCCATGCAGAGAACTCAGGATGAGTGAATACAGGACAGGGTGGGAGCAGACGTGATGGGGAACAAAGGAGAAGAAACGGGGATCGAGAGAAGAGCAAGAAGATAACAGTGCAGTTGTGTGGTGCTGTTTGAGCCGTGACAACGCACTAGGCCTAGTGCCCGTGCGGCTGGGATTATCACCCCAGGATGCCAATGAGACTGTCCAGGCTTAAAGAGAGTAAGACCCATGCACAGTTAGCGCGCTGGCAAGCTGGCGTTCAAGCTCTAAGCTAACTCCTCAGGCTGTTTTCCCAGTTACAGCTGCTGAGGAGGCACTGGGAGGCTGAGACCATTTCCCCTGCTCCCGGCTCAGTTCTCATGCTTTCGTCCTAGCTTCTCATCCCCTTGTCTAACTGGTTACCAGGACAGACAGTGATGTAAGCTTTGTACCTGGAGGTGCTCATCCAAACAGTGGTGGTGTCAAAACCTATTCTTGGCTCCAGAGTGTCCTATGAAGCCAGGAAGGAGCTTTATTGAGCTACTAACTACCCCAGGTTTAAGGTCACAGTCATAGTTGTTCTGGACAATTGGTCATCCTCTTAATACATGCAACAACTTACTTTCCTTTCTGGAGCACAAAGGGAAAACAGATATGCATGCAGACAGATTTATTACAGTTCAATTTAATAAAAATGTCAACAACTAAGTGCACATTTAGCTGGGAAATAAATATCAGTGATGAGGAAAGTTGACAGTGGTGTAGGTTGTAAGAAATTAACATTAAATAGTTTGGGTTGACAGTGACTATAAAACAAAACTGCACCTTGGAGAAACAATTTAACAAATGTGTGCTTTGAACGTGAGAGGAGGCAAAGAAATGCAGGTGGCTTTGACATGGGAACCGTGGAGACCAGTCACTTGCATTCTGTCCTACGCATCTGTAAAGTGACACTGAGTGCAAACCAAGAACAATGATCTGAGGATTGTTTTCCTGAATTCAATGTGCTCTGCATGCCCAATGGGGCTCTCGTATAAATTCTCATGAAAAATATATAAATACAAACTTTCCTCTTAACACAATCTGCCTTATAATCACCTGGCACAGCAAAACAAGAATAGCTCACCAAGTTGGGCAGACCTAGAGTTATCTTCTACTATGGCAGCTTGTTACCTCTGTGACCTTGGGGACAATTTCCAAACTGTTTTGATCCTCAGGTATAGAGAAAAGATAACCTGGATCAAATGAGGTTATTGTGAGTACCCTTACTACAGTGCCTGCTGTGATAAAGAAACACAGGTGTTTAACAAATACTTGAATATTTATGCCAGCAGAGTACAGTTTGGATCCTGCCAAATAAGTTACCTTTTAAATTAAAGATTTATTTTCATAAATTCCTTGGGCTAGAACGATGGATGGATCCTTCCATCGGAAAGCTTACATTACAACAGAGATCAATGTAACAGAGGATAAACGTGATGAATGGGTAAACAACGTGGCAGGAGAGGTAGAGAAAAGGTAGAGAGGAAGGTGTGCAGGAAGGGTAAAATTTTAGACAGAAAGGTCATGGAAATCTCCACTGACAGATGACCTCACTGCAGAGTTGCCGGACTTAAGAAATAAATGCAATGAATGCTCATTTAAATCTGAGTTTCCGATAAGTAGTAAATGGTTAAATAGTTCCCAAATTGGGTATCTCCAGTTGTATGTCCCATGTCACTATGTATCTGAAATTCAAACTTAACTGGTTATCTTTTCTTTTATCTGGCAATCCTACAGTTTGAGGCAGGCCTGGAGGAAGTTGTCCTGTGTACCTGTGGGAAGACAGCTAACATCAGGGACAAGAGGCCACGTAAAAGCCCAGGGCAGGCTTGTGGGTCCCTGAGGAGGGTGATCAGGACAGAGCAGAGGGAGCCGGGGAGGAAGAGCATAACCAGACTGGAGGACACGGGGGCCCTGGAGGCTGATTACAGCCAGCAGGGCTGGTGTGCAGAAGTGACACGCTTGGGTATTTTGTGGCTGCTGACCGAAGGGGGAGTGAAACTGATGAAGTCCTGTGGGCAAGAGGCAGTGGTGGCCCTGAGCAAGGTGGGGGCTGTGGCATGGTAGAGCCAACAAAGAAGAGTCATGGGAAAATAAGTTAAAGATGCTAAGCCCCATGGCATGAGCAGCTGGAGAACTGAGCTTGGGCGGCTGGAAGAGCCTAGGGCAGGGAACAGAGGAGGCGCCGTGGTTCCATGTTTGGACGTGGTAGGTTAGAGACATCCTAATAGAGATGTTTACAGGTTCTGGAATGTCAGTCCGGAGGTGAAAGTGTGGGAAGGAGAAGCACATTTGGGAACATTCTGACATTTGGGTACCGCGAGACTGGATGATATCATCAAGGCAGCAAGTGGAGTAAGAGAAGAGATAAACTGAAAATGCTGTTTTGCTAATGCGTATCCTCTAACAGGATTCCCCAAGCG
Organism: Dinomys branickii; assembly: GCA_004027595.1. Taxonomy (NCBI): domain Eukaryota; kingdom Metazoa; phylum Chordata; class Mammalia; order Rodentia; family Dinomyidae; genus Dinomys; species Dinomys branickii. The sequence goes on from PVLD010001841.1 coordinate 98,509, forward strand.
ATCGCCTCTTCCTGCCCCTCCCCGGCCATGGGCTACTTGGCTATTGGGTCAAATTCTGATATTTCATGCTCAAAACAATGCTAAGGAAAAGAAAGCAGGGCCATGTGGCATTGGCTGTTGGCATAAAAGCACACTGGTAGGCTTCTACTTTTTCTTTTGGAAGGATTTCGGGTGAGCACGCCCAACAGCGTCTGAGTCCCTGGTCTCCACCAAGTGCCTGAAGGACTGAGAGGTTTCTTTTGCAGGAGGGAGTTCCAGGCCATCCTGTGCTAACACTGCCTGCACCCCCACGGCTGGAGTCGAGGTTGTGAGGAGTTAGTTTCCTGGGAGTCTGTAAAGAAACCTGCCTATGCGCAGGCTGCTCAACTCTTTCGGTCTAAGCTTCCTCAATAACTATTTTAAAATATTTGTAAAATTTTGGAATAACTTTTAATTTACAGAAAACATAGCAAATAAAGTTTCTGTGATGCCTCCCCCAGTTTCCCCTAAGTTGAGCACCTGACGTTGCTGCGGCACATTTGTCAAAACGAAGAAACCTATATCGTGGTGTAACTCTAAGCTTAGCACTTTCATGTTTTACCATCCCATCCACGCTCTCTGCCTGCTCCAGACAGAACTTGGGATGCGACTCTGTGTCCGCCCCTCACGCCCCCGCAGCCTCATCTGCACGAGGATAGTTTCTCAGGCTTCCCTCCGTGGGGGCACTTGGTAGTCTGGAGGAAAATCGGTCAGCTTTACATTTTATTAAGTGGCCTCATTATGTGTCTGTGTTGTGCTTGCTTCACCTTTAGCCTGAGGTTTTGTTTTGTGGGGGAAGAATGCCACCCAGAGATTAAACGCCTTTCTCATCATGTCTCATCAGAGGGTATAGGTCAGCCACAGACTCCTTGCTGGAGGGTTTAATCTCGATGGTTTGGTACAGGTGGAATCTTCTGGGTTCTTCATAGTGAAGCTGCTGTTTTCCCCCTTCTATAATCTCTGGTTCAGATGTAAGTCACCTAGTCCTGCCCACACCCAAAGGTGGCCAGGGATTAAGCTCTGCCTCTCATAGTTTTAAAATAATATCACCTATCTATATTATTTGGAACTGTTCTGTAAGAAAGGTTGAGGGAGGAAGTGGGGAACAGAGGGAGAGAGAGAGAGAGAGAAGGAGAGAGAGAAAAACCATGTAGTACAAGTCAGCAGACTCAGGGGCTTTGTGCTGAGTTACAGCCGCAGCCCTTTGTTATTTATTTATTTATTTATTTATCTTTTGAGACAGGGTCTCTCTAAATCCCTAAGCTCTGCAGGCTGTGCTCAAACTTGTAATCCTTCTGCCTTAGACAGTTGTAATGAAATTGTGTTCTTAATTTATTCATGCATTTATTCAATCATTTAGTTATATGAGCTTAAGGTAACAGAGATGCACGCACATTTATTTTATACTTTGGGTTGTAATCCAATACCAGAACATTTATTGGTTGGCTCAGATTCCTCTGGATTGGGTCATCTGTTGCTCTATGTGGGTGGATCCTTGTGTATTTGACCTGACTCCAAGTTTTTGTTCTTTTAGCCCACCTTTAATTTCAGGCATTGCTATAGGTTCCATATTCATTTTGTGTTGTGCATTAAAGAATCAACCATTTCTCCAATGGCTCCTGCCTCCTTTTGTTGGAAAATATTAGAAAAACAAGGTCTGGATAATGGGTATTGAAAGACATAAGGTGGGATTAAAGACATTCCCCCAAGAGGTGTGTGACCTACCAGCACCAGTGTGTATTACCTGGGGAAGGCCAGCAGAGGTCACCAAGTGACTGGGTGGGGGTGTGACCATATTGACAAATGGGGTTAGGACAGCCTTGCATCCTTCTATTGGAGAAGCAGGCTAGTTTGGGAAGCAATGATAAATTTCTCTTCTTCCCTCCTTGTTTCCAAATATCCTCCTTTGCATCCACAGGGTGCCTGAAACTTCTACAGTGAGGTCTTTGAAAACAGTTTCCAATTAAAGTCATATTTCATTTCATTGAAAGTTGTCATTAATTCCAATTTAAAATTTTGGCGTTTCACTTGATTTTATTGGTGTCAAAGTTGGTCGTTGTACAGTTGGGTCTGATTGGGTGATTCCTTTATTCATTCGCCAGACTTGCAGTGTGCCTGGCAGAACTGGACTTCAGCTTTCTTCTAGAGTTAAGGCTTTGTCCTATAAGTCACCAGGCACCGCTGGATATTTTTCCACATGATCTGCAATGCATTTTTAAGGGCAACAGTCTTCCCCTCCTAATGATATCCCTACTGGTAGCAGAGTCACCCAGGGGGCAGGAGCTCTTTGCAGCAAGGAATGGCCAGGCTGAGCAGGGCTCGAAGCTCCCCTTGGCAAATGAGATTCTGAGCCTGCCAAAGTCTCCAGCCATCACCCCAGGGGACCTGAGAGAGTAATTAGCAGTAACTGCTTTAGGAAGACTGATTTTTATTTTTTAAGAGCCTTGTCATTTGTGTGCAGTGCTGAATTTGGTGACCTGTCACATGCTGATTTTCCAGCAGTGAGATTGGGTTGTGCTGAGTCATCTCCCAGCCCTCACTTGGGGCTTCTTGAAATTAATAGCAGGAAGCTCCGAAAGAGCTGCCAGTGGTTAGAATATTCTATTACTGCTGCCACCATGGATGCCATTAATAACTACAGCAAATGCTGAGTAGCTCCTACTATGTGTATACACACACACACACACACTCACACACACACGCACACGCACACGCACACACACTCCTCACTGACTTCTCACAAGCAGCATATGAAGTTGCATCTTTATCTCTATTTTACAGGTAGGAAAGCTGAGGCACAGGAAAGAAATACGCCTTGTCCAGGGCCTCACGGTTATTAAATCAAAAGGATGGGATTTAAATTCAGGCAGCAGAATCCCAATCTTGTTCTTAACTCTGTTCGGTGCTGCTGATTTCAGTGTTTCTCCTCCTCCAGAAGCTCCCCAAACAGCACCTCCCCTCCTCCCTTGCCTCACGTCTCTGGAATTCGGCATTCTAAGGTATACCCCAACTAAACTTAGTTTTTATAGGCCATGGTCATGCTCTCCTGCTGGAATACTACCCGTGACCTCTTTGGGATCTTTCTCAGTTTGTCTTCTCCTTCCCCAGTTTTCGTGGATTCAGTGATAATTGCCCTTAGAGGATGATAGTTCAACCTGATATGATGAAGTTCGTCTGCCTGGGAGGGTTGACAACATCTTTAAACAGAACTGTACTGTAACCCAAAGAGAATGGTAATATAGGCTTCAATAAAAGATATGTAATAAGGGTAGAAACGACAGCTTCACTTGGCGTAATGTACATGCTCCATAAATACAGCAGTTAGCATTTCCTGAGTGCTTACTTTGTGCCTAGTGTTGTGCTAGATGTTTTGCATAGATAGTTCCAATTTTCACAGTAAACCTGGAAGGCTAACACTAATCTCTTTGCTTATAGATGCTGCAGGTGGATGAGTTTGCCCAAAATCACAAGACTGGAGCAGCTGGAATTTGTTCAGCAACAAGCAGCCTACAAAAGCCTTGTCTCTGTTTTACCCCTTGGTGCTGGGGATTGCACTAAGCTACATCCCCCACTCTTTTATTTTCGGACAAGATCTCACGAAGTTGTTAAGTTGTCCAAGCTGGGTTGGAATTTGTGACCCTTCTGCCTCAGCCTCCCAGAATACTGGCAGAACTGTGCATACCACCATGCCTGGCAAGACTTCACTCTTGAGTGCAACACTGTATTGGCTACAGTGCCCATTAAATGATGCTACACTGCAGACTCAGTTTCATATAACTCAGTGCTCTTGCAAAAGTCCTGCTACAAAAGGAATACTTACATATTTTGCTTCTTATCTATTCTGGATCAATACTTCTATAAAATACAATAACAATGAGTTACATGATCAATGCCTGGAGATTATCCAAGTCTCTGAATGCTTTCTTTTAATTTCTGGACCTACCACAGGGCCTAGTAACCAACATTCTATGGACTGGTGCTAGTCTGAAGAGAATGTTTTGAATATTGTTAGTTGAATAGTATCCTTGTCTTGAATAGTATCCTTGTCTCTAATGTGATTCTTTAAATATATGTCTCAGTACAACTGAATTTTTATTTCTTTGTGAAACATCTTAGATTCTTTGCTGTACTGGTCATAAAAGGCAGCCAAAATCCAGACAAATTTGTATTTGATTCTCACCCTACCGGTCCTACCTGTGTGACTATGAGTAACTGAACTTCCCTGAGCCTCTGCTTTTACATGGATGGAAAGGGGTCAATTCTGTTCACCTGAGTAGTTGACTGTGAGAATTTGGTGGTGCCAGGATGCATGGTATATAATGGGTACTGAATTAATTCTCCTCCCTGGCTCCTCCACCCTAGCCCACACCGAGTCTGACTGTGGCCATGTCAAGATGCAAATGCACTGACATGCACACTGGGGGGCAGGAAGACCTCTATAAATTATTAACAGATGTCCTAATGGCAGACTGACTAGTTCCCGAGTACTTGTGATCCTGGGAAAATTGTGTCCACCCACCAACTCTTCTGGAGGCACCGCCGCAGGGATGAGGCAGCCAGTGCACTTGAAAGGAGTTCTCTTTGAGCAGCAGTTTCCCATCTGGCAAAGCAATTCATTAGACTTGGGGAGGTCGGGCCTGCTCTGACCCTTCTGCCTCCCTGGAGTCAGCTGCCCCAGGCTCACCCAGGGAGGACACAGCTCTGAGCAGCTGCAGAGTGGATGAAGATTGATGTCGAAACATTAATTTAGAGTCAGCACTGCTGATGTCAGCTAAACGGGCACCCCTTTTAACCTGTGGGGTCAATTGGATTGTAAGTCTTCTCGATTCCTCTTCTGGAGGTGAGAAGCACGTCATTCCTGGAGGAACAGTTTGGCAGGTGCCTCTGAGAACTAAGAGCTTAATGTAGATCGCTGATGGGGGCTGCCTTGTTGGGGCACTTGGCAGGCAGCTAATTTTCTTGAGATTATAACGTCAGAGGAAGTTAGAGGTGGACAGAGCCTGAGGGATCAACTTGCCTTTTAAAACCAGAGGGACAGAGCTGACAAGGAGGTCAGATTTGGAGTCAGGACACAGTGAACCTCCTGGCTTCGCCCCTTACAAGCAGTGTGGTAGGAGGCAAATTACTGTATCTCTCTGAGCCTTAGCGCCCATGTCTGTAAAACAGGGATGCTGACACTTGCAGAGATGGGGGTGGTACTGCACGCCTATAGTGCAGGCCACTGGGAAGGCTGAGGCTGAAGGATTGTCTGAGTCTGTGAGTTCCAATCCTATCAAAGAAATAAAGAAATAAGCAAGCAAGAGAAAATCTGTTTTCAGGAGATTTTAATTTGTCCCTTCCCTAGTCACAATTTTCTTCACATCTGGGCTCTGGGCACAGACTGAGATGGACAGCCAAAGTAGACAAGTTCCCTGGCCCTGACGGAGGGCGCAGGGGAGTGGGAGAGGCAGACCAGGATCAAGTCATTCCAGGAGAGGATGTCTGTGCCACCGCCAGAAGTAGACGGCTACGGAGCACGGAGGAGAGTCGGGGTGCTAGGAAGGGGCCTCCCAGGGGATCTGATTTAGTCTGGAGGTCAAGACCGGCTTCCCAGCAGAAGCAGCAGCTGATCCGGAGCTCTGATGCTTGAGAAAAGGCAAAGGGAAATAGGCGAGGAGCGCAGCGCTGTGGAAGACGAAGAAGAAACAGCACCTGCTGAGACTCCGTGGAGCCAGCTGGGAGGGGGCAGGAGAATACCCGAGGCCCTGGGAGGGCTGGTGGCCGTGGAGGATTCGTTATCCTCACCGCAGTAACAGGTAGGAGCTGAATTTCACACAGAACAGTGTACGCACAGCGGGGAAAGCCGTGTCCGCGTCCCAGAGCCAATACTGCGAAAGCGCTGTGGTCAAGGTGAGAGGCCGGGCTCCGCCCTCTCTCCTGGTTGGTCCTCTGCCGTAGCAGTTCCGCTCCTGCCCCTGCTCTCAGGCCCTGCTGTTCTCCCTGCTGCCTCTTCTGCACTCTGACTCCTTACCCTCTGTCCTGCTTTGTGTCCTCAAAGCCGCCTCTCCTCCGGGGTTCGTTAGGGACCTACCAGGCCCTGTACATGTTTCTTGCCGCCCTCTGGCATCTTTCTGCTCTCTGTGGTGGCAGAGCGAGGTTCTGCCATTCTGGAGGAAAGAGTCAGGTGCCAGTGAGGACAGCCACCACTCCATGCAGTGTGCTAACACTTCACAAAGCCACTTTTGCATTTGCCCCCTTTACCTGTTGATTATGAGCCCGTATAATAGCGGGGCAAGAATTATTAACCCCATTTACTGGATAAGAAAACCGTTTCAGGAAAGACAGTGTGGTCTTGCAGCTGGCATACAGCACCTGGGGCTCGCAATCTGGGTCAGGTTGTGGAATTTCAAATCCCTCGGTCTTTTTTCTTTTCTTTTTTCCATATTCTCTGAGGATTTATTATGAATATGTGTCTTTCTGTTTTGTCAGTTTTATTGGTACACTGAACATATAGTGTGGACTGTGCTGGTTTCTGACACACTCTGAGACCTCATGCCAGCAGCTTCCTGAGCCCCTTAGAAAGTTCCCCCTCTTGTTCCTGATTTGCTACCATCCCCACACCAGACAGCTACTGATCTGCACTTTCTCACCATACTTACATTTTATTTCCTAGAACTGTATAAAGTTGAACTCATTCCACATAGGCTCTACTTTTTTTTTTCTTTCACTCAACATCATCATTTCGAGATCCATCCGTACTGCTGTGTATATGAGCAGTTCATCCCTTTTGGCAGTGTCCCATCATATGGACGTGTGACCCTTTGGCTACTCGCCCATCTGATGATTAAGCACTGATGTGGCCAAGCTGCCTTGAATATCCATGAATAAGTGTTTGCCTTTGGATTTGTAACTTTGATTTTTCTTCTTGAATAACTACGTAGGAGATAAATGACTGCTTCACATTAGAAGATGCACGTTTATCTTTTCAGCTGAATGGAATCATCATGTTCTCTGAGCTGCTGTTAAATTCAGACATTCTCATAGGTGTGTAGTGGTTATCTCATTGTGGCCTGCCTCATTTTGCATCTTTTTGACCGTCTCTCAAATGACTGAAGATATAGTTTTAGAGCTGTTCCTGCTTGTGGGCAGGGCTTACTCCATTCTGATATAATAATAAACTATTCAAATATAGTTTATGTATGGTGTATGCCTATAGTCTTAGCTATTCAGGAGGCTGAGGCAGGTGGATCACAATCTCAAAGTCATGCCAGGCAACTTAGCTAAATCCTATCTTAAAAAATAATTAGGCCTGATCTAAACAGTAGAGCACTTGGCTCACATTTGCAAGGCTCTGGGTTCAATCCTCATTATAAAGAAATGGTTGGTGGGCAGATGGATATATATAATAAAATATATTGTAATAGCATATAATAACCATAATTTAATGTTTTTGAAATATATACATTAGATTTTTATCAAGAATAAGGTGAGTGAATGATATTTTACAAGTAAGCTGAACGCACGCTATGGTTCTACTATATAATGGTATTTATCCCATTGTGTGGTGGTCTTTTCTTCACAAACCTACCTCTTGTCCCCTAGACATGACAACCCCACAAGAAATTCTGCATATATTCTATCTCCATATCCATGGAATCCATTTCACTATTAGGCTCCTACTACGAACTTTGCAAATGTTTTACAAACCGGATTTATGTGCCCAACATCAGGAAGTAGCCCTGTGATAGATGTTGAAAAATAATTAATGATCACTTTTGAACCAGTTTTAAATGATTAAAGTGTTGAGTACGTGTTTGCATTTTGCATAGTGTAGCTATGCCATGCTGGGTAGCTCTCCCTTCCCCCTGATATTTAATTTTCCTGTCTCCCAAATGAGCTGGTTTGGCTAGACACAAGTTGGGTCTTTCTAATGCTCCTCGCAGTCACTGCCTATGACAACGGATAAGTTCCTATTTCTTTAAATACTCAAATTATATTGACCTGAATGATAGGTAAATAAGCTGGGAATTTAGTTCTGAGATTTCTCATTCTAAATCTTCTTTAGGTCCTCCTTCAGAATCATCCTGCCATCTATGGGAAAGGTGTACATCCCAAGAGGTGTGATACAGGACTCTGGGGTTCCCCTCCTCACACACTTGCTCTTCAGCACGTGAGGAAGGATTTCATTTCCAGTCAGTAAGTTATTTCTCACAATAAAATAAATAACAATGAAAAAACCCTGCCTCAGACCCACGTGACAGTGCCCTGAGGAGGGGACACCCTGGGACGTGAATTGAATTACCCTGAGGAGCCTGCTCCAGTTCAGAAGGAGTGACAAGAACTTTTGTAGGCACAGAAATGAAAGTCGTATCTCAATACATTTACCAAATGCATTGGCAGTATTTAAACAGGGAAGCAGGTCACCGCTTTGGGACTGGTGGAGGCTAGAGGTCTGTCAATCTTAGTTGCACATCCCAAAAGTTTTGTGTAGTAGTCACAGGGGTGTTAGGTCAGATACAGAGGTTGATTGTACTCAGGACTACAGATAGTGCATGATGAGTTTTCTGAAACATCTTTCCACAATGAAGATGTTCCAGTCAACCAAGATTGTGCCACCTGTCTGCTCTTGTAGGCTCCTTCAGGGAACCTCTTTTCACACTCTCTGTTTTAGGCTGCGCCGAGGAAGCTGGGTCAGAGTGCATCAGCATTGCCTGGAAGAGCCATTCCATGCCTGTCCCTGCCTAGAATCCTGTTTTCCTAGGGACAGAGGTTCTTCTTGGGGGCTGTGGGAGTCTTCTGGTAATCTGTCTGGTCTCAATTAAAACCGGCTTTCTCTCAAGGACCCTCTCCAGTGACTCTTGACTTTGAAGTGGAAGTGACCAGTCCCTTTCCTCCAAGAAGTCTCCTAGGTTTTCCTTCACAAATATTTGAGTGCGACTGAATTTCTGGGAAAGGTGACCACCCAGCTTGTGAGTGCTACTGTCTAAGTCCTTGAATGCTGGTTTCTCTAATGGACTTGGGTACTGTTTAACAGAACCCTTGTATTCTTCCCTAATATTTGTTAGCTTTCCCCCAGGACACAGTCTCTGGAGGAGGAGCCCGGGCTTTGCATTTAATACAGTAGATGTTTATCACTGATATGAAACCTTTAGAAACCATATCCCTTGCAGGGCTGGCGAACCAATGACATGCATGTTGCAGCGGGCTCTTAGTATCACTGAAAGCCCTAAAAGGCTCACAGTCACAGCCCTAGACCCTTCACTGCCACCATTCACACAAAATTATGATAATAAGTTATTAGCAGTGGCCTCAACTAAGACCCACTGGTAAGCTGGTCTTCAGAATAAAAGAAAGTTGTAAACATCTGTGCAGATGGTTCTACCTGAGAAGAGGAAGCATATTCAGATATGAATATTGCATCCCTGTTTTGCTCTTTCACCAGCAACTCTGTGTTTAGGGGCCTGTAGAGCTACACAGCTAGAAGTTGAGCTTCTGCCATGGACATTTCCTGACCACACAGATCTCACATTCTAGTTAAGGAGAGATAGGTAAAATATGAGTAAAATTAAACATGGGATGGCTACAGAGTGACAACACAATGAAGGAGAGAAACAGAGAGATGTGGACGGTGATGTGGGGACGAAGGAGGGCGGTGAAGAGTGCTCCCTCTGGAGGGGATGTGTGAACCGGGACCCAAGACAGATGGGAATGGAGCACCCTTAGCTCCATAACCAGACCACCATCTCAGGGACTAGGGTATGGGGAATGAAGGAGAGAGGGAGATGAAGGCAGAAACTCAGTAAGGAGAATGAACTTGGAAGCCTAAGTGAAAACAGAGGGGTGTGATGGGGGGAGAGAAAAGAGGAAAGGGGAAAGCAGAAGGAGAAGAGAGGGAAGGAGGGAAAGGAGAGAAGGATAAAGGAAGAAGCAAAAAGGAATGAGCAAAGGAAGAGTGGAAGTGTGGCCGCAGGAGAAATTTCTCCTCTGTCCTCAGAGAGTTTCCTGAAATTGAGGGAGATTAGCATGAGAAAAGTACAACAGATTCATGTCAAACGCACAAACGTGAGACCCATACACAAGAAACTCAGAGGATCTGGTTGAAGCTTAAAGAGCTCTTTGTAGGGGAGAGAGGAACACGGCATTATAGGCAATTTAGATGTGTAGTGAATGATTTTTGGAATGAATGAATGAGCCTAAATACCAAACAGTGGCCTGGGACAACGTTCTCAGTGCTAGGGAAGGAGCATTCCAGGAAGGTGGGGTAGAACTTTCCTGGGAACACAAGACTTCCTGCAGATGAAGTTTCCTGAGTAATCTCTGGAGCTGCCCTGGAAGAACAGAGGAAAACTCTGTGCTGGGTGGTGAGGGCTTTCAGTTCCTTCTCTTCTCCTAAGATTCTCTGATAAGATCCCTCTGCAGGAGTGGGCATTCCCTAGGTCACATAAAGGAGCTTCTGAGAATACTCCTCCCTGAGCTTGGAAGATAAAAGATGACTGTGTTGATTTGGGGGATATTTTTACAAGGGAACACAATATAATACAGGACACATATTTTATATGATTATTTATAATAGTCACCCAAGGAATGATATACAAAAGAGTACAGGAAATCTATCCACAGACTATAGACCAAGAATCCAACTGAGGGCCTGCATGAGTCCAGCTGAGGACCTAGAGCTCATAACAGTGTCTCCCATGAATACAGCTGGAGGCCCAGAGCCCACGACAATGTCTCATACATGCCTGTTTCATGGATCTTCACTGCTAAGGCCCAAAGGTCAGTGGAGGAATCTAGGAAGTCTGTGCCAGTGGGATGAAGGATCTGTGCTAGCAGGCTAAGGGATCTATACGGGAACCGGAAAGTGATGCTGAGAAAAACCAGAGCTCCCCTGAAAGGGGTCCTGAGCTCCCCCAATGATCAAGATGGCCGAGTTCCTATGAGGAAAGCCAATACAGCACACTTTTCCTGCAGACTGGCAGTGCACCATCTTCCCTTCTGGAGCCAGGAAGTAATGCTCCAATTGAGGACCAGAGCTCCCCCATGAACCAAAGCCATTCTCAGTGCCAACGAGGTCCCGGGCTCCTCAGAGGATGAAAACAGCCAAGCTCATCAGAAAAGCCAGCATGACAATCTCCTCCAAAACAACCAACAGCTTCTTACAGCTTCTACCAGCTCCCAACAGCCTTTCCCAGCTCCCAACAGCCTAACTTCTCCTTCTCCAGTTCTGCCTCTTATGCTGCTGGTAACAATCCCCAGGTGGGCCTCCCACACTGAGCACTACACTTACTCATTTCAGCTGGGGACCATCAGTTATCAATCCACTACAGTGACTGAGGGTAGAACATGGATTGCAGGGTGAATGGAGGCCTTGATAACTTCTAAGATGTTTCCTTCAAGCTAAGTGTATCAAAAAGACACACCTTGGGATATTGTTTTCTGAGCACCAACAGGGAAGAAAGGAGAAAGGAAGGGAAGGAGGGAGACAGGGAGGGAGGAAGGAAGGAAAGAAGGGACAAAGAAAGGAAGCAAGGAAGGAAGGAAGGAAAAATTTCTTCAATTCTTTCCAGGGAGCATTACATAAATGATCAGAGCCCAGAGGATGAAAAGCCAGGTGCCCACTTGGAAATCAGCAGTGAACGTCTTATCATGGAAGGTAATTAAAGCCTAGAGAGTGCTGGTTCCAGAGTCCACATTTTTTATTTATGGATATGAAAAAAGGTAGAGATATAACAACTAGATGAGATTAAAATAAATGTAAAAGGTGTTGGCACGTTGACTGTGTGACCTTATACCATTCCTAAAATTTAATTTTGTTCAAAGTCTCATATTAAATATGGAAAGTCTGCTGCTTCCTTAAAGTCATCTAACATTCTGAACAATGTCCTTGCAACCATCAGATCATTTAACTCCATGGCTGTGCTAAAAGCAACATTCATTCCTTAATTTTTTCCCACTCTCCACTCAGAAATACTGCAGTAACTACCTTTAATCATTTGAAAAGTCAGATCCTTTCAATAAGGGAAAAATTATTTTTTCTGTTGGGGCTGTGAGAGAAGTTATATTTTATTGCAACAATTACATCCTTGTTTCATTGGAGGCAAACCTGTCCTCGCTTAAAGGTTTGTGTATGGGAAGTTGTACCTCTGCCTTGCTTCCCCCAGTTCTCAGATGAGAGGTAAGAGCAGCGCTGGGGAGGTTGTCTGCAGTGGTGGTGAACTGCAGGCATGGTGCCACAGAAAGGCAGCTGGCGTGCTCATTCAAGACAGTGCATAGGCATTCCTTTTAAAGTTATTTAGTGTTGACTCATCTGTACAGAAGTCATTTACAAACCATATCTAGAACTCCAGCTGTGTTGCCATCTAAAGGAAACTTCTGGTGTGGAGTATTTAAAAGGATAGAAGCTCACTTAAACAGGCAAGTTTCCTGAAAAAGGTGTCCTTTCAAGGTAGCAGCTGGGGCCACATAACCTAAATCTGTAAGTTAGAGCTTGCTCCTCCCTCCCTTCCCACCACAATGCCTACTCCACCCCTTTGGTTGACACATAGATGAGAAATGTTTGATTGCCCTGATTGTTGCAGTACATCCAACAATAGTCTGATCCTCAGAACTGAGAGACTGACACTCAGCTTCAGGGCTTAGGAAACAATAGGGTGTTTGTGGCAAACAAGCTTGTCTGCTCCATCTGAAGGGCCGACTCAGCCCCCGCTGGTGGTGGTCTAGAGGTAAGGTCAACCCCAAATCACCATCATTTCATTTCTCGAACGAGAAGCTGGAACTCTTGATTTCTTTTCACTTAATGTGAAATAGCCAAACATTTTAGAGTCACAATTAATTCAGACATTTAAAAAACACCATTTAGGCCGCATTGTGTGGGCCAAGTCAAACATGCTTGGGAGCTGCTGTGGCCCACTGGCCTCTGCTTTTGTCCTCTGTTCAAGGGGAATCCCTGTGTTCCTCTCCTGATCACAGTGTCCTGCTTCTCCATCTCCAACTGAATCTTAGCTTAGTGGAAATTTCAAAGCAAATCAAACAAAGTATATGTTTATGAGCTCAAAGACAAGTTCTTGCTAGGTATTAGAATTTCCAAGAAAGGTCAAATTTGGAGTCTTATAAAATATTGTCTCTATTACTCAATCTTGAAGAAGCCTGGTTTTATTCACAGCTGTGGCTCTAACTTAGTTTTGAAAAATATCTCTAGCTCTGAGAAGAGATATTTTATGTGACACGGTAGCAAAACTCAGATATTTTCCTGTTTAGATTTATGGCTATTTCTTGTTCTCAGAAGGGTCGCTACTGGCTCCATCAGTGAAAGTGTGGATTGTCTCTGACAGCAATGAATTCACTGGACGTACTCTTAAACCTTCCCAATTACTGGCTTTTTCCTAAGCCTCAGAGTATATTAATCATGTAACTGAGCAAAGACTTATTATGACCTTCTTTTGTATCAATCTTACAGTTCTGCTCCATGTGGGAAAGCTGTCTGCAGAGAGGTCCAGTGTTCTCCATGAGAATAAGATAAAATCAAACAAGAAATGAAAATGAGAAGAATGTGAGAAAAGGAAATTAGAACCTGTAAAGGGTTGGACAGTTGTCATCAGTTTTCCATTTAACTCAGGTGGATGTAGTGGTAGGAAAGAATCGAGAGAGAAAGATGGAGAGAGTTTTGATGATCACTTCAGCCTCACCAGAGAAGAACAGTAGGGCAGAGGAATTGCTTCTGCTCCCTTGGTTTGTGGTCATGTGCACCCCAGGTGAGCGCCTTGTGGGGAATAAGCATTTTACAGATGCGTTTGTTTAAAAACGTGACCTGGATTTGCCAGCTGAGTATCTGGTGCTCAACCGAGGAGCTCTAGACATAGTGGCTTATTTAAGAGAGGGTAGTTTGGTGACGATCACGACAGCTCCCAGAGATATGTCTCAAGGGCAAACATGACCTTTTTACATTTTTCACTTTATGTACAGACTTTCTAACTGCTGCATTGGAGGTAACTGCAGTGTACAAGGTCACTTGCAACCTCTATCACTGTCACCATAAGCTCTCCCCCTACCTGCAGCAGATGAGCTGCTCAGCTCTAACTAGGTGCGCCCCTTAGCCTGCGGAAGTGACTGAAGAGAGTACTTTCTTGGGTTGGTTCACTGGAGCATTGAAAAAAAAAGGTAATTGCAGACACGTTGGATTTTTCTTCTAATTTCTCATACCTTCTTTTTTATTCCCCACCAAACAGAAAGCCCAGCTTTGAAGTGACCATGTATAACACTTCTCTTGCCTGGCGAGCCTGCTGTGGGATCTTCATAAGCATCCCAGCTCTTTATTTGCTGTGGGCTTGCTACACATGGAAAGAATCACCCCTGAGGTGCTGAAACAGAACCCAAAGTTCTTTCTTCAGGAAAACAGAGCAGGCCTTTTTTTTCCTCCTTCCAATTTAAAGGTGATTGGAATGGAGAATTGGCCAGAGAGAAAAAAATTAAAAGAAAACGGTGAAATATTTAAGAGGCAATTGGAGGGAGGTTTCAATTGCACCTAGCTATTCCAAGGATTAAGAAGTCATCAACGGGTTAATTGAACACCTACTCTCCACTCAGGCTTGTATTAAGGGCAGTGAAATATGAAGAAGTGGAAGGAGTTGGCAACAAACCTGATGATATAAGGGAATGAAATATTATTAAAAGTGGATAGTAAAGTAATTATTTGTCTAGGTTCTTAAAGCATAAAAAGCACTTTAAAATATATTATCTTACTTGACTCACCCGATTACTCTCAGACAGATGTTTTTATCCTAATCTATTAGCCAAGGAAACTGAGGTTTAGGTATTACAAAGTACTTGTCTAGGTAGGTGGCTTAGTTTGCTCCTAGGCAGCTTAGTTTGGTCCTGGGCATTTCACTCTATACTCACTTCCTCCCATGATGCTCAACGGGGGTATGGGGATGGTACTGAAGACCACGCTCTACTTGTGCCTACTTTTTTCCATGTCTTGCAAATAGGTACTGGGTATGTATGGCCCAGACCATCCTTCCAAGAACATTGTTGTACAGATATTCTGATGGGTGAAAATTGTGTCCCTTTCAGGGGCTGAGAACATGCTTACTTCTGTGCAGTACAGTAAAGAGAGCATAATCTTCCCTTAAGGCAGAAGATTAGGCCCATTACAGAATATTCTTGTTCTCTAGGGGTCTTACTTCATGGATTGAAGGGATATTAGAAGCTGTACAATCCAATCCCTAAAGGCGAGAAACAAACCTCTATAGAAATGTAATTTGCATACAGTACATTTAGCAATTTTTTACGTGCAATTTGACAAATCTCAACAAATCTATATAGGAATGTAACTAGCAAAACAAAGAAGGTTAAATACCTTTTCCATCCCCAAAAGTTCCTTCCTACTGCTTTACAGTGAAGTTCCCTTCTAAACCTCTTCCCTCCACAACCACAGACTTCTGTCACTTTAGTTTTCCTTTGCTGTATTTCTGCTCCTTCTAGGATTTCACATCAGTGGAATCATACAGTGTGTGGTGTTTGGCTTCTGGTCGGTTTCACTTAGAATAGTGTGTCTGAGTTTCATCCTTGTGGCTGTGTGTTTCAGTAGCTCATCTTATATTTTTGAGTAATAGTAATTGCATATCTACGTCTTTCATCAGTTGAAGGAAATTGACATTACTTCCAATTTTGGACCATATGAATAAAGTTATTATCAATATTAACATGAAAAAAACTCTTTTGTGGTGCTGGGGAAGGAATCCTCATCCATGCTGGCCAGGTGCTCTACCACTGAGTCACACACCCAGCCAAAACACACAAATTTTTGTGTAACATATTTTTTCAGGGGAACAAATTTGAAGTAGTATTAGTGGGTCTTATAGTGAACATATATTTCAGTTAATAAAAAATAGAAGAATATGTTCCAGTTGCTATATAATCTTTAATTCCTATTAGCAGTGTGTGTGCGTGCCATTTGTCTTGTACCTCTCTCATACATGGCATGACATTCTTTTAAATTGGAGACATTCTAGAAAGAATCCAGTATTATCTCATTGTGCTTTCAGTGTGCATTTCCCTAATGACTGATGATGTTAGGGACACTTGCATGGGCTGATTTTCCACCTGTGTATCACCTTTGGTTAAGTGACTGTTCAACTATTTTGCAATTGGAAAAAAAAACATGAGTTATTCTATCAGTTGTAAGAGTGATTTTATAGGTTCTGGAAAGATGTCCCTTATTAGATATATGTTTTATGATGATGTTTTCCTAGGCTCTCAGTAGTATTTCCCTTTTCTATAATGCCTTCTAAAGAGTAAAATTTTTAACTTTGATGATATGCAACTTGTCAGTGTTGTCATAGAAATGTTATAGTTTTATCTTTTATATTTAGGTTTCTGGTCAGCTTCAAGGTCAGAAATTGTGCATGTGGCAGGAGCTGAGGGTTGAGGTTCATTATTTCCTGTATTAATAGTACCACTGCCACGTGTTGAAAAGTTTATCGGTCTCCAATGAATTCCGTAGTAATTTTGTTGAAAATCAGTTGGTCAAATATTTCTGTTCCTGAATTGGTTATTCTATTCCACTGATTGGTCTATCTTCATGTAAATACTATATTATCAGAATTATTATAGGGTTATTTTAAGAAGATGTAGTTTCTCTATCAAAGGAAAGACTGGTCCCAGGTCACATAGTCAGGGATTGTCCAAGCCAGAGTTTGAAGTGACTTATCTTACAACTCACGGTTTGCTGGTACCATTTATTCCTCTATGGTTCCCCCACTTCCTTTCCCTTTGGCAGAGGAGAGAGAAAGTGTAGTGATGTGCATTTATGTTAAAATCTCCCCAATTCTGCTTTCTAATCAATCATCTACTATTTGACTTAACATTTTCCCCACCCTCTTCTCACCTTTATCAAATCCAGAAAACTCGATTCTCTAAGAGAACGAGCACAGCTCTCCTGCACGTCACTCTGGGGCCGTGTCCTCCACCGAATGGAGTGACTGATCCAGATCAGAAGTGGCCACTGCTCTGCGAGGACAAAAGGCAGCAGTGCCATAAGGTGGGCCGGCCTGTGGGCTCTCAGAGTCATACATGAGGAGTTTTCCTTTGTCTTCCTCTTTAATCAGAACTTTTCTGTGTGGGAGCAGATGGCTGGTGCAATATGGAGAAAACTGTCACAAGAGCCTGCTTCTGTTTTGCTCAACTTCCTTTCTGCAGTCTGCAAACATGAAATGCAGGACATGTGACATATCAACCAATGTGGGATTTCCAAATAGGTGTCCCCTTTATGTATCGGCTCCATTTGGGAGCTGTGGCTGCAGTCACCAGCGTTTGCAGAGGCTTTGGGCCTTTGCCTTGTCTGGAATACTGGGCAAATAGCTGGCAGAAAGCCAGCTGCACTGAGAGAATCCAAATCAGCCTTCCTGCAAATGTAGGCTCCAGCTGAGAAATAAGAGCTGTTTGAAAGATGCATCTTAGCTAGGTTTTAATCAAATTCTGCTCTTATTCTAATTTAGTTTTTTAAATTGACATTACAATTTTATGCTCATATTTGAGCTTTTTGTGTAATCCTTCCATCCTTTCTTTAATCTTCATGTAACTTCTGTCTCTGTCTCTCTGTCTCTGTCTGTCTCTCTCTCTCTCACACATACACACACACACATCTCCCACTAAAGAACAATTGATAATATGTGTGTACATATGTGTGTATGTGTGTGTGTATTTGGTCCATGGGATAGAGTAGTAACAGTTTTAATTTCACTTTTTGGAAAATATTTATAGCAAGTTTAGAAGAAAATAAGCAAAGAATCATATATCATTTAGAAATATATTACGTATATTATAAGCTAGGAAGTTTTATCACTGTCCCATACCTAAAGAGGAACCCTCTTTATTCTATCTATCCCACTCACAAAGAAAAATAGAGCAACTCAGGATGGAAGCTTTACAGAGTCTCACACATTGGAAAGCTATTGTATTTAGCTGTGAAATATAGTAAAATCTCAGTTACATGTAGGGCTCTAGAAGAACATTCTTTTATTTCCTTGATTAAGGAGTTAAATAGAATCTGTCTCTTTAGCTTTTGATGGAAAAATACTTAAAATATATGGATATGCTTCCCTATTTTCATAATTCAAGGAATAGATGAAGACTTAGGGATCTAAATGGAAAATCCATTCTATTATTTTGGGCTGTAACTGCTGTGCTGAGATTTCGGGAGCTCCACGAATGTCCAGTGAGCCTGGCCTTCAGTTCTCTTGTAAAATGGGGCAAACGCTGTTTTTGTACTTTGCCCACTATGTGGGGAAGAGCTCCAGTGTCCTATTTGTCATGTTCAGAAGGAGATACTGGTAACACTGTGTTTCCAGTGATTGCACCAATCCAAGGAGATAGTCAGTGTCACCCTCCTTCGTACACATGGAAGAAAACACCAGAAACACTGTATCACACCCAAAGTCATTGAAAGAGTAAGAAACAAAGTTGGCAGCAAATCTACAGCCCCTACTTTCTCTTCTTGTCATTGAGCCCAATGTTGTCAAATTCCTGTGATTTCTTATAACTTTGTTTTCTCTCCCCATTGGCTGATTGTATGCTGTAAAATTCTGATGTGCCCTTGCCCCCACTGGGTAATACATGGTGCAAATTTTCTTTACTCCTCTTGTCTCAGGATCCTATGTCAGCCAATTTGTATGTTCACATTTTGGAAGCTGTCATACGGAGACACAACCTATTTCATTAGGACAAGGTATGTGATACTGGCTGGAGGGGATGTGTGGGCTTCTCTGTACCCAGATTCTACTATCTAGGGAATACTTACTTATTCCATATAAAGAACTAGATGGTCCTGGGAGTTGCCAAGGACTTCTTGCCATACACCGAGTTCCAGAGGCTTCAATTTTGAATGGATGTGGCAGATTCTGGAGTTTTGTCTCTTAGGAGGATAAAGGTCACTGCATGCCATGTGTAGCTCCCAAAAAGGAAACCAAGTGGACAGAGGTCAGTCTTCTGTTCTCACCCCCTCATTAGACTAGCACTTCCATAGACGGGAGTCTAGTTAGCATGCTCATGTGTGGCAATCTACAAGCAAACAATGGATTTTTGTTTGGCTAAGTTGTTTGCCCCATAAAAATGTCTTTGCTTCTGTGTTAAAGGCCACTCATCAGGGTATTTACAATTTCCTGCAGGGCCCTTGTTGAGAAGTCCTGAAGTTTACTCCCATTGGTTTTCCTGGTGTGGGCTTGTCTTAGGAAGTTGTCAACTACATTATAAAGCAAGGAATCTGAAGTGTATTTTATTCTGTTTCTGAGGTGTATTTTATTCTGTTTTGTTTCAAACTTTTAAAGACATGACACATTTATTGTAGAAAGCTAGGAAGGCCTGAAAAACTCTGAGGAAATGCAAATCTGGTCCTGTCACTCTGTCGTGGGAAACATGTCCACGGCTTCTCACATTTAGAACAAAATCCCGACTCCTCCTTGTGGAAAAGGTTCAGCATGGTGGTGCTCTTTCATTACACTTTTAACACATTCTTACAGTGTTCTGAGTGCCATTTCACAAGAACTTTATGATTTCACAAGAGAAAGAAAACCTGCTGTAAGTTTATTGTTCTATATCATAATATACTCTATGGAAATCTCTGAATATATCACAATATTCTTACCTTTGTCCTCCAAGTTGCTGATTAGCTTGTTTCAGGGTTTTTTTAATTTGTAAGGAGCACTGCAAGAAACCTCTTGGCATGTAAACATTTAAAAGTTCAACAGCCTTATACAAAAATATTTGAGACCAGAATGTTTCAGATTTCAGGTTTTTTTTTTTTTAAATAATGGAATACTTCCATATATGTAGAGATTTCTTGGGGATGGGGATCCAAGTCTATACATGAAATTTATTGTAGTTCATGAATACTTTCCACACATAGCCTGCAGGTAATTTTATGTAACACTTTAAGCTGATTTTGTGCATAAGATAAAATATGTGTGCACATAACCACTAGAAACCAAAGGTATGTTGCCATCACCTAAGAGGACAACTGGGGTGGTTTTGTTAGCAGGTGAAGGGGCCTAGGGGCTTCTTTTCAGGTCCTTAGTGACCCAAACAAAGAATTGGGTGAGACACACAGAAAAGGCAGCAGAAAAAAAAAAAAAGAAAAGAAAAGAAAACATTTATTTATTTACTTATTTTAGAGAAGAAGAAACAAAATTTTAAAACAAGATAGTAGGATGGTAGCAATGATTAACACACGGCATATTGTTATCTTCACATGAGTTGCTCAGGGTACAATATATCAGCATTTAATTGTCCAAACAATATTAGCACAAACCTCTCTTTTCAATGAACTAAGAGAAATTAGCAGTGTAACTATCTTAACTGTCTTCTTTACTCCTTTCCCCTATTCTGGTTTTTCTTTCCTTTTGAAGAATTTCTCCCCATTTTACAATATTTATTGTGCATTTTGGATCTTACTCTTTCGGCTCCTCACAAAAGGGGGATAATACGAGGTTTTCATATATGCGTCTGATTTTTCACTCCTGAGTATGGTCTCAAGTTGCATCCATTTACCTACAAAAGTCTCCAGTTTATCCTTCTTTATGACTGAGTAGTGCTCCACTGTATAAAAAGACCACATCTTTTTTATCTGTCTCTCATCTGATGGGCATTTGGGTTGTTTCCAAGATCTGGCTATTACAAATTGTGTTGCTATAAACATAGATGCACGTATATTGCTGTGTTATGATGTTTTTAATTCTTTTGGGAAGATACCTAAAAAAAGAAATAGCTGAGTTGAATACTACTAATCCTAATTTTTTGAAGATTTTCTACAATGATTGCCACAGTGGTTGCACCAGCCTACTCTCCCACCAACAGTGGAGAAGAGTTTCTTTTTCCCCACAGCCACACCAGCACTTGTTATTGGTTAATTTCTTGATGACAGCCATTCTTTCTGGGCTGAAATAGAAGCTTAGTGTTGTTTTAATTTGTGAATGTCCAGTGATGTTTCATATCTTTTCATATATTTACTTGCTGCTTGAAGAAATACATTTATTGCAGGTGGAAAAGAAGTATGTTCTTTTCCAGGCTACTGAAAGGGCTCACTGCAGCCCCCAAAACAGGGGACAGGGATTTTTATACCCCAGATTCCAAGGTTGGTTTTTCCTTCATGCTAATAAGGCTTTGGAATACTTATTCAATCAAAGCCTTACAAAATTCAACAACATAGCAGGATAGAAAATCACCACACACCACATTGTCAAACCTGATATATAGTTTTAACGCAATTCCAATTCAAATTCGAACAGCATTTCTCATAGAACTAGAGAAAACTGTTCTAAAATTTATATAGAGGAAGAGATGCAGAATAGAAAAAGCAGTTGTGGGCAGCAAGAATAAAGCAGGAAGAATCACAATTACAGGCTTCAAATTATACCAGAAAGTGACACTGAGAATAGCAACATAGGAATGGCATAAAAACCAACATGTGGACAAATGGGACAGAACAGAGAATTCAGAAAAACCCCAGACACATTCAACCAGCAGGTCTTTGACAATGGGGCCAGAGGGATACAGTGGAGGAAAGATAGCCTCTTTAACAAATGGTGCTGGGAAAACTGATATCCACATGGAGAAGATTAAGTTGCATAATGTACTAACCTAAATTAAAAATCGATCAAAAACTACCTAGTAAAACAAACTCTTAACCTTCTGCAAGATGAGGTATGAAAATTCTTGAAGTAATAGCTGTAGACAAGGATTTGTGAATAAAACCTTGATTGCCCAAGAAATAGCACCAGAAATTAACAAATAGAATCATTTCAAAATAAAGAGCTTCTACCTGGCAAAGGAAATAATCAGCAAAGTGAAGAGACAACCTAAAGAATGGGAAACGTTTTTGCCATCTATACTACAAACAGAGGATTAATACCTAGAATATATAAAGAACTCAAAACATTTAGAACCTCTAGAATAAAAAGCTCAATCAAAATACTGGCAACTGAAATCAATAGACACATTTCAGAAGAAGCAGAAGTGGGTCAATAAATATATGAAAAATGTTCAACATTGCTAGTCATTAGAAAAACGCAAGTTAAAACAACATTGATGTTCCCTCTCTCTCCAGAAAGCAGGGCTATCATCAAGGAATCAAATAATAACAAATTCTAGCAAGATCTCAGGGGGAAAGGAACACTTTTATATTGCTGGAAGGAATGCAAACTACTAAATGCAGCATGGAAATCAGTATAAACATTCCTCAAAAACTAAAAATAGAAATTCCATTTGACATAGCTATTCCCCTCAGAGGTATTGTCCTGAAAGAATCAAAGACATCCCATTACAGTGATACATGCATATCCATGTTTATGGCAGCACAACTTTTAATACATAAATGTTGAAGGCAGTCATGTAAATGAATAAAGAAAATATGATATTTGAACACAATGGAGTATTACCCTGCTATAAAGAAGGATAAATTTGAGTCATTTGTTAGAAAATGGATGCACTTTGAGACCATCACATTAAGTGAAATAGATCAGATGCACAAGGTTAAATATATGGCTTCTCTCATAAGAGAAACCCAAATATAAACAAATCAAAGAACAAAATAAAAGGTAGACAATAGGAAATAGGGAGATTTGCAAATGGAAGAAAAGTAAAAGATGCTGTTGGGGAAAGGTGGGGAAGGGAAGAAGAGTGTAAAAGAATTAAAGTGTGTCATGTACATGTACTAACTACTCATAGTTATTCGCTATGCATGGCAAACATTTATTAATAAAGAAAAGCCTCACTTGGCGCCATGCCAGGTATAAACGATCATTTTGAAAAATGTTCTGGGGTTCCCACTAGATATAAATGAAAGATTGGAAACAACATCTTTTGATTGGTTGCTCTCACATGCAAATGAAGGGTTGCAACTGGCATCTTCTGATTGGTTCTGCTAACAGCACCAGAGTCCAAGGAAAGATTGAGAACATTGCTATCTGATTGGTTCTGTGTACAGAGCTCAGAAGCCCTGGAGTCATCCTGGGTCATGTGTTATGTGCATGGCTTCTCCTTTTAGGAAATACCTTGCTCAACTCATTGGCCATGGGTTTCCATGACCTTTGACACTTTCTACCCAGTTAACTGTCTGGCTTGCCCCAACCCTAATCTCCTACCTCAGTTTAGAATGATCATTATTCCTGACTTCGAATCTAGATCTACATATAAGGAATCATTTCCTTATAGTTGTTCCCACATATGTACTTAATAGTAAAAAAAGACATAACATTAATATAGTGAAAAAATAATGTAGGCAGTATAACTAAGCATTGCATAATCTCTCAAAAACTTTCAGATTTTGAATTTTCAGGTTAGGAATATTCAGCCTATATAAACATTTATATATTAAAAGTATTTTTGTAGCAATTAGGAGATTGAGCAGACCATGTAAATTAGAAAATGAATGAAAACACTTAACTGTATTTACATATACTTTATTATAATGAATATAAATTGCTTTAGCTTCAGATTCCATTCATTTCAGCTCTGAGCTTAGGAATAACAAAATGTCTTCCTCAGGATCTAGCACAGTACCTGACGCTTGGTCAGTATTCTGTTCAAGTTGTTCCCTGGCTTGCATTTATTCTTAATGAATTCTATCAATTAATTCATTAACTGGGATTGAGTTTATGTCTCTGTCATGAATCAGAAAACTTAATGTATTTCAAGAGGATATCCCCTCCACCTCCCATGCTGGGAATCCAGGGCCTCATGCCTGCTAGCTAAGTGCTCTACCACTGAGCTACAGTCTCAGCATGCCCACCTTTAAATTTTGAGACAAAGTCTTGCTAAATTGTAGCATGCTGGCCTCACACTTACAGTCCTCCACTTCTTCCTCCGTAGTAGCTAGGATTACCACCATGGGCTCAAGAAACATTTCTGAAACTTGTACTAAGGGCTTAATTTACCAAATACACTAAGTTGAAGGATGTGTCTAACTATTTAGTAGGTAGAAATGTTTCAATTTATGATGGCTATTCAGAGTGTGGTTTCACATTAAAATTTATATAATAATAAAAATATTAAGTTGTAGCACAGTGAAGTAAATTCCCAATAGATCTTTTCTACTGCATAAACTCTAGAAAAATATGTTTTAAGAAAACCAACAAATCAATTACAGAAATATATGGAGTATGAAGTAAAGCTGGAAAATCCAGACAGTGATGCAAACTTGGGGAAAAACAACTAGTAGCATGAATCAGTTTCCTGTTACCATGCCCTTTAGCTTAAGTATAGGCCAAAGTAACACAACAAATGGCATCTAGACCTTTGATAGAAAATTTATAGATTCTTTGAAGAATTGGAAGACAAAGTTTGGGGGAATCACAACCATTAAGAAGTGTGGCTATGACATAGAAAGAAGAAAACTAGAGAGGGGCCTCAATTACTTTGTGTAAATTTTTTGAAATCTCTGGCTGATCCCTGGACCACACATATGACAAAGCACTCGGGTATGGGGTAAAACAGTGCAACACATTTAAGCTGTTGCCCAATGTGTGCCTTGTCAAAATAGAATCCAATTAGTTTAGTTGTCTCCTAACACATATGTATCAAAAAGGTCATACATTTTTGAAGAATGTAACAGAACCTAGTCTCTACAACATAAGATTAAAATGCCTAGCATATAATAAAAAATGGCTTGACACATAAGAACAGAAAAACATGCCCCATGCTCAAGTGAAATAAGAAGAAAGAGAGGCTAACCACAAGCTATTTTGTATGCTAGGTTTGGTGGGCAGGGGTTTGAAAGCACTATTACAACTTTATTAAGGAAGTAAAGGAAAGAATGTTCATAAATGAAAGGACAATCTCATTAAATAGAACAAAAACATAAAATACTTCTAATAAATACACAAATAAAAATTATTCCATGTTTACTGTGGCATCTCCTGATGCCACAGTAACTTGCAGCGTAGTTGAATTTTTGTCAGATGGATACTCACATAGAAAGCTATTCTGGGAAGAACAGAGTAAGAAGTTCCAAAAAGAACTTAAACTGGAAAGCTGGAGCCTTGCTGGAATATTTGGAACAGCGATGGTTTTGGAGATAGATGGGAGATACTTTTGGAAACCTAGTTACCTTCTTCTATATTGGCTAGTAATTGAAATTTAAGGGCTTTCTTTTGTACTATATTGGAGCTAGTAAAGGTTTGAAGTTGAGAAATGCTCTTTATACTTTAGATTATCAGGTGACATCTCAGGCAACAAGTCCAATCAGGTATTTACAGTAATTGTTTAGCAAGAGATCATGAATAAACATTGAATCCAGAAACAATGACAAAGAAATGGCAAAGTGGGGAATGGAATGGCCTTGCAACAATGGATATGACAAACTAGGCCTGTAGGACATTTTAAAGAATAAAAAAGGTCAAAGATGAATCAAGAGCTTATACCTGGGTAATTAAGTAGATAATAAAGCCATCTGTTGAGTTAGTAAATTTAAGAGCAGTAGCAGGTTTAAGGTTTTATAGGATAGTATAAAAAAGATAGACATACACACACACCCAACTTCGAGCTAGCTACTTTGTTTTAGATGAGTTCTTCTTGCTCAGGCTGGCTTTAAACTCATAATCTCCCTGCCTCAGCCTCCTGAGAAGCTTGAATTACAGGAATATACTCCCCTACTGGGGTCTTCCAGTATCCAAAGTGCCAAAAAATTAGCTAACAAATTCTAGGGTTGGCAGTGTAACTCTGTGGTAGAACACTTGCTTAATGTGCTCAAGGCCCTGTGTTTAACCTGTAGTACCACCAAAAAAGAAAGAGAAAAGGACTTGACAGTGTATTCTGTTTGAACTACAGACCACAGCTATAGATGCGTTCTTCATTCAGTTGTCCATCACTTGGGAGAGGAGCTTCCTATGTTGAAGGTTTCTAAGTGCTAATGATTTAAAGGTAAAAAAGTCACAGTTCCCACCTTCAAGGAATTCACAGTTTAAGACCAGCCACAACCCATCTGATTCAAAATCTAGACATTTGGTACTATAATTAAAATACAATAAAAGTCCTATGGCCAGCTGTTACTGCTCTAGTGTATCTGCTGAACTCTCAACCTAACAGCTTTCAACTCCACGCACCCACCTTTCTGTGAGTCCTCCTCCAGCACTGCCAACCAGCTGAAGGCCTCGGGGGTTAGCCTTCACCTTACTAATTCTAGGCAAATCATATGATTAGTTTGTAGATAAACAGCTAAGCAACACTGCCTTTCAGTGGGATAAGCAATGGCTATATCTTCTTATTTTAAAGAGAAAAAAAGCAATAATGAAATAACAACAAAGACAAAAACAAGACAACACAAAAACAATAAAAACCATACAAGATTTCAAAACAAAATGATAGGAATTAACAATGGTT
Source organism: Dinomys branickii (assembly GCA_004027595.1). Classification (NCBI taxonomy): domain Eukaryota; kingdom Metazoa; phylum Chordata; class Mammalia; order Rodentia; family Dinomyidae; genus Dinomys; species Dinomys branickii. The sequence continues at coordinate 124,873 of PVLD010001841.1, forward strand.
GTTACATTTCATATTGTTATCTTCAATGAAGTTGTTCAGATTACCAGATACAAGAATGCAAGATTGATAAAAAAAATTAAGGAGAATAAAATGTAATAAAAACATTAGAAGTGATACTGAGCTTCACTAAACAAGATGGTAGGAATTCAACTGTTGCTATATTGCACATTGTTGTCTTCAAATTAGTTATTCAGACTATCAGGCATAGCATGCAAAACTGGTCAAGAAAAAAAATTAAGCATTAACTGTTTCTTTCAATAAACCAATAGACACCAGCAGTACAGTTATCCCAGCTATCCTTGCACAGGCAATGGGCATATCTTACACTGCATCACATAATTTCCAGTGAGATTAAGCTTTAGTAGCCCAGGGTGCAAAGGTGGTGGTTAATTCACCCAGAACAGGCTTAATTCCTATCCTGCCTCACTTCTTCAGTTCCTTGCTGGTACTTCCTGAGCCTAACACCCAAAGGAACTACTTGGTCTTGAAATCTTGGCTACATCCATGGCAGGTTTTCAATGTAGTCATAAACTCTATGACATCCCACTCCATGAGATAGGAATATGGGTGAGGTTTGATCTGCAAAGTATGATGAAAGTTATGCTGTGTGACTTTTGAGGCTGTGTCTTAAAAGGATAGACAATTTCTGTTTTGTTCACTTTAATATGTGCTCTTAGACCTCTGAGCCAACCTGGAGAGAGTCATGATTTCTGAGGCTGCCATGCTAGGCGTACAGTGTTGAGAGACCACATGGAGAACTCTGAGACTCTGTATCCTGAGAGAGATGCCAATGAGCCCAAAGTCACCCATGTTATTCCAGTCAAGGTCTGAGTCATGTTACTTTTATTCTAGATGCTTCTAGCCAATCCAGTGTTCTCAGCTGAAAGCCAAGACATTATGGGGCATAGAAAGCTGCCTCTACTGTGCCCTGCCTGGATTCCTGGTCCACTGACCCTATGAACATAATGAAATAGTATTTTACAGCATCAAGGTTTGGGGATGTGAACAGAACACTGTCTTAAGACAGTACTTTCCTGGAAGAAGCATTATGAACATTTGTGAGAGAGCTGAAGATAAGGGTGTAAATTTTCTCACTGAGAAATGGAGTGTGGCTCAATTATTCTCTAACCTGCACAGAGAGATGATGTACTTTGCTTAAAAAGGTGTGTGTTCACCATACATCCTCTCTCCCACAATAGGATCAGCCTGAATTGATACTATCTAAGGAAGTCAGCTTTCAGGAAGTTATATGGTCTGAATTAGGCTAATAAATTACCAAAGAACTATCAAGAGGCCACCAGTTAATAAGTTTTCAGTAGCTTTTCCCTTGCTAATGGTGTTTACTCATTCATTGTTAGCAATCTGCATATATTTGGTTAGAAATGTATGTGACCTGAAAAAGACACTAGAGCAAGATATTGCCCAAGTTCCCCTCTAGAATCTATCTGGTCTGAACATGAGGTGAAGGGAGGGGGCGGTTCTCAGGTGATTGGAAGTGATTTCTGTGCTGGGTGTGACATCTGTCACATCTGATCACTGGTGCCTATTTAGGACCAGACATATGACAGCAGGTGGAAGTGTGCCTTTTGATCCCAAAATGGCAAAGGACCCTCACATCTGCAGCTTCATCTGACAAATTTGGCAGGAAGGAAGAGGTCTGGAACCAGAAGCATCTGCCACTGAGTTGGGAAAACTGAAAAAAAAAATGATTTTGTTCAGGTTGTTTCCTCCCATTTCTATGCTGTGAGCTTTCTGTGCACATAACTCAAGCCTGGTTTTCAGTAAGAAGGTCTTGGTATCTTCTATCTGTGACTCACGGGTGGTTCTGAGATACAGTGTGGATCAGTCTAATCCAATTCAATTCAAGAGACATTTACACAACTCTGTGGTAGCCGACTACTAGGGAATTTGCAGGGGACCTGAGCAAGGTACAGTTCATGTCCTCGTGACAGTCATGACAGTTGTGACAGAGTATCCCAGTCATTAGGCATCTCCTCACCAGATGCAAAGCCCTCCTTCACACTGCATGGATTACAGATGTGCTAAAAATAAAAAAGAGACTGCACGAACCTATTTATATTATGGTGGGCAAGCACTTTTTAATAAAATGAATGGAAGCTTTCAAACATAATAGATGGTAGTGTGGATACTGGTGACGAAATGCTGCTGTAGGTAATAGATGACCTATTTAAAAAAAAAGCAAGTGATAATATGAGAAAAAAGTTGCAGGAACTATTTGGTTAATCTCCTAAGTAAATGCAAAGAGTTTTACCACTCATCTAAAGACAAAACATTACAATGCTAGCATGCCAATAAAAATAGGTAAAGAACAAGAACAAATAATTCACATTTGAGGTTTCAGTGGCTAATAAATGATCATCTCACTAGAAATTAAAGTGGCACAAATGAAATAACAAATAACAGGAAGGAGACACCACACTGTGCCTGTTATGTTTACCAGGATTTCTTGAAAGCAGTAATAAAAAGCGGGGCAAAAGCAAGCGAGTCAGGTTGTTTTACCCACTATCAGCAGGGACATATTTCTGCTGTGCTTCTGAAAGGGAAGTGGCCATCTGTGTCAAGACTCAGAAAAACTTAAAAACCTTGAAGTAATAGTCTAGGAGTCTATGTCTAGGAGTCTGTGTCAAAGGAAAAAAAAAAAAGATACAGCCAAACATTTATGCAAAGAATAATCATCAAAATGAAGTTTATCTTAAAAGAAGTATGAGAACAATTTAAATGCCCATGACAGCATATGGTTAAGTAAATATAAATGTGTATCTAATACAGAGTAATTGCTAAAAGGTACATTTCTGAAAAATATTTGATGATAGAGGGAATAGTTTTGTTAGAATAGTAACAAAGAAAATAGAGAACAAAACTTAATAATAGTTTATTACTAATTTCATACATGAATTTGTAAACATTAGTATGAATTTCAGCTCAATTACCTCTGAGTGGTGAGCTTATCAGTGATAATTATTTTCTCCTATTTAACTCTTTGGAGTTTGCTAAATCTCTACATTAAACATTGAATTAGTTTTCCATGGCTGCATAACAAATTATCACACATTTAATGCACATTAACCATCTCTAATTTGAAAATCTGAAATACTGCAAGATCCAAAACTTTTGGATCATCCCCATGGTATCAGTGGAAAATCCCATGAAATTTATTTTAAAAGAAATATGAGAATAATTTAAATGCCCACAACAAGGTATGGTTAAATAAATGTTAATGTTTATCTAATACAGAGTAATTACCAAAACTTTACTGCCTTAAAATAGTGTAGACATGACCATGAAAACTTTATTGTATTAAAATAGTGTATAAATTACTTTTCAGGCTGTGTGTATAAGTTGTATATGAAACAAAATGAATTTCAGGTTTAGATTTGGGGCCCATCCCTAAAACACCTCGTGGTCTACATGCAAAAATTCCAAAACCTGAAAACATACAACATACTTTTGGTCACAGCCTTTTGGGTAAATGTTATTCAACCTGTAGTTTAGAGCAACCTCGTGGATTATTCCTCAGCTTCTGCAGAGTAGAGCGCTGAGGTTGACTTACGGTGATGACCCACACAGGTTCTTACAAGGCTGGAAAAATGAGCAAAGGTTCAGCAAGAGCCCAGGGTTCTAGTCACACTCATTCAGGCTGTTTATGGAGTTCATTTTCTATGACTGTAGGATGGGGATCCCTCCGTCATCCCTGCAACTCCTTTTTCTTTCAGGCTGTCAGCCAGGGACAACTCTTTGCTGCCACCTTTCCTTTGCCGGTGCCACAAAGCTAGTTGGCAACATGCATGTCTACTTTCTCTCAGTCAACCAGAGTTCATGAATGCTGAAGAAAACTTTGCTTTTGAAGGACTGGGTGAGATCTCTAAAGGAACTGGATGATCCCTCTCTATCAAGATCAGCTGATTTGGGAAATTTTATATCTGCAAAACCCTTCAAAGCAGTGCCTAACTGAGGGTTTGATGGAACAACTAAGAGAAAGCGTGTGTTCCCCCAGAGTTGGGATACTTGGGAGCTACTTTAGGCTTCTGCGTACTGTGAATATATGTCAGTCAGTAGGTTAAGCTTTGGGGGCAGACTCCTGGGCTTTTAATTTAGCTTCTAATTAAGTTCCTTAGCTTCACTGTGCTTCAGGTATTTTAATTAATTAATTAATTATATTCTTTGGGTACCAGGAATTGAACTCAGGACCTTGTACTTGCCAGGCAGATACTGGGCCACAGAGCTACATCCCTGACCCCGCATCAGGTATCTTATCCTTAATATGGAAGAGTCATAACAGTAATAGTCTCCAAGAGTTGTTATAAAATCTGTTGCAAATTTAAACATAATAATGTTTGATTACTTAATTTGGCATGAAGTCTGGTTTGCAGTATCAGTATCAGGAAACACTGCACAGAGCTTAATTAAAGTCCACAAAAATTAGTTAGGCAGAAAATAGTTTGACTAAGTACCTATAAAAGAGCTCCAGATATTTTCACTATCTTTCTGTTTGCGTGACACGGGCTGGGAGCCTGTTTTTTCTTAACCTCGGAGCTGAACCGAGCTGGCCTGCAGCACAACTGTTAAGTCTGTGGGGCTGCAACCTCTCTTTCATAATGCCCTGCTTCTGTTTCCACTAACCAAAACTTCCAGTGCTTCCCCTTAGCTGCTAAAACCTGTTCAGAATACAAATATTGTGTACAGAAAAAGGATCTGCATGACCCTTAACCATGTGTTATGGTTGATACATTGTGTCAACTTGAGGAGTCTAGAGGCTTGGCTAAGTGACTCAGCAATTCTGCACCCTGGGGTAAAAAGGACATGCCCTTCCCTCTCTGGAATGTTGTTCACTGTGTCAATTTGAGAAGTTTAGACTGTTAATGAAGTGACTGAGCAGGGGGCTAGGGTCCTTACTTTGTATTTGTCCTCAGCCTGTGCAGGAGGAGGGTATGGAGATTATGTGAGTGCTACATGCCCCTTGGGTGGGGGGAGCCTGCTTACAATAGAAGGGAGGGAAAGAGGCTTGCCTCCCACCCCACTTTGCTCTTGCTGATTTTGCTGTCTTCTGCTGCCTTGAACTGTTGCCTCTGTGCCCTGCCACCATGCCTTGGAGCCAGCTGATTATAGACTGAAACCTCCACAAACTGCGAGCTAAGTAAACTTTTCCTTCCTTAGACATTGGGTATTTTGTCTCAGCAATGAGAGAAAAGTAACCAAGACACCATGGCTTCTGTTATTTTGAAATTTCTGTGATGGGACATGAGAGAAAAATATATAGATGGGAACGCTTTGATGTAGGAGGTAAAAGAAGGGCAAAGAGATACCCTGATCAATAATGCATCCTTCTAGATAGAGAGATGAAGAAAGCCACAAGAATGGCAACTTCTTGAGAAAAAATAGCCACAAGTATCCAAGAGATAAAAGGAAGAGTAGAATCTCACTTCAGGAAAGTCCAGACAAACCACCTATACAACTTCCATCTATACAGAAACACCCCAGTGAAGTGTGACCCGGTGTCTGTGGATGGGGTTACACATGGCATCACTTTGGTTGCTCTCAAGTTACTAGAAAACTTTACTTCTCTATCTAAGCTCTTGCTTTTGCTCTTTGGTTCTTCCCATGGAAGGGCTCAACTTTCCTCTCCAGGCCAGCCTTTGGATGCCTGAGAGTGGGAGAAAGCGAGTGAAAGATACTGAAAAGAACTTAATGGTTCCAGAGCCCTGGCTATTTGTTTTGTTTTGTTTTGTTTTGTTTTGTTTTGTTTTGTTTTGTTTTCCCTAGGTCACTTAGGCTTTCTGCTACTCAGTCTGGCACTTCTTTTTATTTCTGTATGCATCTCTAATGGATGTATTGCCTTCTAGTATAGGAATAAACAGGGTATGCGTGGGTGAAATCTGCTTGGGTTTCCTGAAAAGGTGCAAGATGCAAGTGGCACGTTGCTGGATACCAAGTGGTCCCATTCATTCTTGTCCTGCAGCTGGAGCTAAAGGTATCATGGAAGCAAATGAAGGCAAAAAAAAAAAAGCCAAGTTCTCTGACAGATTTCTCTGGATTTTATAAAACCAGTATTCTTTAGCCCAGAGAATACGTTTAAAATGAGTGAAATTATAACTCCTGAAGTTATGAATTGTAATGATTACATCATTGTGTATTCAAACTATAGTCATTTGAGTTTGAACTGAGTGAAAAAAGAATAATATCTCACAAAAATTGTGGCACTAGTAGTGTAAAAATGTATTTGTGCTTAGGCTTGTAAAGATGATCTATGGCCATGATCCCATTTAATCCCAACTAGACTATAAACTGTAGGAGGGTGGGGACTGCGTGTTTCTTATGTAGTAGTTTATCCCTAGTGTCTAGCCTAGTGGCTGGTGTGTAGTAGTGCGGAATATCCTGAATTACTTCATCATAGCTTTATGAAGTATCTGCTCATGCCAGAGCAAACTGACTGACAGGCACTGGATATCAATCCCCGGTACTGAGGGATTAACAATATACAGAACATGCAAAAATCTTAGCCCTCATGGAAAGAATTCTTTAAGAATAAAGACTAGGTCCAGCTAATCTATGTCTGCCACTGCTGCTTTACCCAAATGAATTTGGACAATTATCTCTTATCTCTGGAAGTTTGTTGTCTCATCATTAAAATAGACCTGATCATGATAGAGCTTAGCTCTGGAAGCAGCTTCAGAATGAAAGAACAATGCTTGACCCCTAGTATGCTTTCAGTAAACAGCAATGATTATTTTTAGAATAGCTACCCTATACATGTGAGCTGAATATGTGAATAATTTCTCCCACGGATTTGGTTAGAAAAGAGTCATATTTCCCTCCTCATTTCGTACACAGGGAATCTGAACTAGAAAAAGTGTAAATACTTTTTTGCTCAAGGTCACACATTTGGCACATAACAGAGCCAGGGTTTCTAATTCTGTGGTTCCATAGCCCATGTCTTCCCCACCATTGCGACCACTGTCTATCCAGTGGGTAGAAACACACTGGGTACAGTTCCTGAGAGGAACGAAGGCAAAAGGGCAACACCATATCATTTGTCAACAAAGGTGAGGTAAGTGGGATAAAAAAAAAATTTAAGTCTCTACCAGGACTCAGCTAGTAGTGTGGGAGTGTCTAGCTGGGAAACTCTCATCTGTGCCAGTTGGAAGTGGGCTGTGTTTCCCTTGTGTGGCAGCTGGCCTTGCTACCAAGGAATGCCTTGAAGCTGGCACTATGATTCAGCCCAGGATACTTTTAACTTGATTCACAAATACTCAGCTGAAACCCTATAGCCAGAGATGCAGAGAGGAAATACTACTTTATTATTTTTATTTTCCTAATCAGAGGGGCTATAGCTAGCTGTGAATTTCCAGTTTGGTAATGCATGCTTTTAAATGTGCTATCAAATAAAATGCTCATTAACTCCTGTTGATGTTGCGTATGATGCATGACAGACCTGGTTCTTACACGATTTGGAAAATGGTCCCATTTAGAGTATAATGAATACACCTATAGTAATGAGTCTCCTGTACATTTCCTTTAACCTCATTGCTAGTGCTAGCTGCACAAGGTTGACATCCCATTAATCCTCCTTCACGCATACATTCATATACAGTGCATGTTTAACAAGAACCTTTACGGGAGTGTATGTTGAAAATGTTTGAATAAGATCCTTGATCTTATGGGATTTGCATTATACTGGGGAGACGTATAGTACATAAATTAGCAAACAAGTAAATAAAATAATTTCAGGGAGCAATAATTTCTATGAAGAGATAGAGCATGTTGTGAGATCTCACTGAAGTATTTGGACTAAAGCCTAAGTCCTGGGAACAGATAACATGGATAAAGCTTAGGAAAAAGTGACACACAGGCAGATGACAAGCCTGGTGCAAGCGTTTGAGGAAGAGATGGGAGATTTTTACGGCCAGATCTCAGAAAGTATGGAAACAGAGGTAGAGTGAAGGACAGAGAGAATGACAGGGGCTAGATTAGGTAGGAGCGTGCGGGGTGTGGATTTCCTCTGAGGCACAATGGTAAGAGTTAGGAGATGGGAAGTGGACATGGCATAAGCTAACTTGTTTCTTTATACTTTTAAGAATACTCAGCAGAGTGAGAAGTGGATCATTGTAGACACATAAATCAATGAAATAGAATTGAAAATCCAAAAATAAACTCTCACGTTTGTAGTCAGTTGATCCTCAACAAGATGTTAGGTGGGAAGAAACAGTCTTTTTGTCAAGTAGTACTAGATAGCCATATGAAAAAGAATGTACTTCGACCCCTGCCCAACACCATATACAAAAATTAAATAAAAAGGTATGAAAGCCTAAGTATAGGAGCTAAAATTAGAAAAATCTTAAAAGAAAACATACTGGTAAAATCTAACATTGGTTGTGGCAATGTTTTCTTACATATGACACCAAAAACTTGTAACGAAGGAAAACATCGATAAATTGGGCTTTACAAAAATTAAAACCTTTCATACATTAAAGGAAATTTTCAGAGCCTGGCATGGTGTTGCATATCTGTAATACCAGTAATTGGGAGGCTGAGGCAGGAGGATTTTTGTGAGTTTGAGCTGGGCTACAAAGTGAATTCAAGACCAGCCTGAACTACATAGTGAGACCTTGTCTCAAAACAACAACAACAACAACAACAACAAAAAGGAAATTTTCAAGGAACTGAAAGAACCAACCACAAAATGGGCAAAAATATTTGTATATGGTTTATCTGATATGGAACTTGTATCCAAAATATATAAGGAACTATGTTGCAGTTCGGTAAGAAAAAGACAGACAATCCAATTTAAAAATGAACAAAGGCTATTAATAAACTTTTCTCCAAAGGAAGATATACAAGTAGACAATGGGTACATGAAGGGATCCTCAGGGCAGAGGATTAAAAAGGGTGGAGTACAGAGCAGCAGCAAAATATAGCCTGTGTGGGACCTGAAATCAAGACACTCGGCAAACAGCAACTTGGTGAAGAGAAAAAAAACAGTAGTTCTTTGGGAGTTAGGGGGCAGGGAACTGACAGGAAATTACAGCGCAGAAACTACAGTAAAGCCAGAGAAATGGAACACAGTGCAGAAAAAAGAAAAATCATGGGCTTTCCTTGGGTCTGGCACTCCTGGCCCAGTTTGCTGTTGCTCCCTGGAGCTGCTGGGCCTCTTTGTGTTCACCTCATGTTAGTGGAGATGACCCCCCCCCACCCCAGGTGCCCATGGCTTTTATAAATTGCAAAAATGATGTGGGGTTTTACTCTGAAAGTGACTCCTTCCACATGGCAGTTTATAGCTGGAGAAGAAATCCAGTGCAACACCTGGCATATTTGAGAGTGTTTAATCAGAGACCATTTGGGGAAGAGGTTATTGTTTAAGACTGAGCTGAACAGCTGCAGTCAAGGTTTCTGGTGTCTCCCTGCCACAGAGACTGGGGGGCAGTTGGCCACAAGAGTCAGATGTAGAGAAGTTATGAGCTTGATGTAGACCCCTTGAGAAGTTTAAGCTCCAGCCAGAAGGACATGGGGGTCCGACCCTCCAAAGGGAGAAGCCAGGTTTCGTGTGTGACTTTCAGAGGGGGTTGAGTCTGAAAGTGCTGACATTAGGTTCAGACGACTGCTGAGCCTTTACCCCACTGCCTACACACAGCCCAGAGTTCAGTGGCCTACTTGTCTTCCCCACCTGGCAGTGTGATCAGTCATGCGCCTTGGTTTGAATGGTTGCTACAGCCTGGGGTGTATGGACAGAGGGGCTCCAGAGCAGGGAGGACACTGCATAAAACCACATGCCATAAAACTAAGTGGAGAAAGCCATGAGTTGGATCTCATAGAGGGACACAGAAACAGGGAGATACTGCAGTGACTACAGTCTTAGAGGAGGCACCATTGACTGACTATGTTGAGTAGGAAAGTCTGGGACAGGATTCAGCACTTACACACAAAAGCAAGAGTGTGGAAATAAAACGGGTCTTAGCGGTGACTTCCTATCCCTACTCTGTATCTGGTAGATTCAAATACTGCAGACTCTGGAAAGAAACCACACATTCAAACAGATAGAGGAATTTTTCTGGACTCACTTTTTTCTTTTTTCGGGGGAGGTGGTAAGTTTTTTTCTCTTTTTATTTTTTCTTTTTTATTACTTGCATCAAATTCTATTAATTTCCATTCACTCTTTTTTCACAGGTCCCTTTAACTCACCTTTTCTCCTTCTCATCTTCACTTTCTTTGCTTTTCAAACTTTACTTTTTAAGTTTTCATTTCCCACTCTTCTCCACTGCTGGAGGGAATGCAGAGTGGTGAAACCACTGTGGAGAGCAGTTTGGAGATTCCTCAGGAAACTAGGTCTAGAGGTCCCACTCAACCCAGCTACTCCCCTTCTGGGTATTTTCCCAGAAGATCTGAAAACATCATATCACAGCGACATCTGTGCACCCATGTTTATAGCAGCACAATTTGTAATAGCTAAATCATGGAAGCAAACCAAATGTCCATCCACTGAGGACTGGATAAAAAAAAGACTGCCATTTTTATATAATGGAATATTACTCAGCTATAAAGAAAGACAAACTTGAGGCTTTTATAGGTAAATAGTCACAATTAGAGACCATACTCATAAGTGAAATAAATCATGTGCACGTGTAAGCAATGCATTGTATCACTAGTGTAAAAACCTGAAAGTGTGAATATAAATTAGGAGGTATGAAAGGAAACTGCTCAAAAGTAAAGAGCAAATTGGATGAGGGGAAGAACAAAAGGAAGAAATGGGTAATTAAGTATGTATGTATGTATATATGTATATGCAAGATACCTAACATAGTTGTACTACTGACTTATATCACTGTATTGTAAGGAACAGTTAATGATTAGTTGTTTGCTCAATCTTGCATGTCTATATTTCTTTTCCTGAGTATACACTTTGAAGTTATCAATATGTAATACAACAACCATTATTAACTCCCAGTTACTTTGTCTGTAATTCAGTTAAGATTGTATTGTTCTTGTGCTACTTTGTAAGCGGCTGTCTGTTTGTTAATATGTTTTCATTATTTTACTTTTAAAATAAAAAAAATAAGTTATCATTTCCCACCCCTGACATCTTCACTGCTATTACAAGTAAACTTTATTAATATTTAGATATTTGGTAATAGTTATTGAATTCTATTTTTATTGGTGGTCTAGCTTTTGCACTTAGTAGATATCTACTGTATGTCAATACATGGAGTATCTTTGTGTCTATATTGTAGCTATAGATCTCTGATATATGATTAAGGGTGGCAAAGTGGTAGCTTTTATTAACTCTTATGGCATGTCAATATCTGTTTGGTTGTTGACTACACTGTTGCTGATTTTGTTATAGTTGCCAGGGTGGCATAGTTCCTATCTATTGGTTATTTTCTGGTGTGCCAATATCTGTTTTTTTGTTGTGTCATCAATAATACACTGTACTCTCCTCAGCCAAATTAATGGAGGTGTTCGGATCTTGAATCAAAGGCAAAGACTGACAGCTGTGCCCAGAGTGCATCACTGAAAAGCACACATTAATTGTAGAGATCTCTACACTAGTAAAAAAAACACCTTTCCACTATAATTGACCAGAAAACTTTGGCAAAAAAAGTGAGATGACATAGTAAAAAAATGCAAAATGCCTACAAAATCTCCTAACACCCTCAATAGATGGGAGGAAATCAAAAGCCATATAATTAAATTACACAAATGATAAAGAAGGAAACAGAACAAAACAAAACATCCCAAATCAATAACGTGCTCAGAGTGCTCTAAGGTGACATAATTAAACAGAAAATGAGCATTTTTCTCTCCTTCTTTCCTATTATCTGCCTTTTATTTCATATTTTATTCATGTATGAAGCTTTTCAGATAAGAGAAACCATGAAATATTTAAATGTGTGTGTCTGATTTACCTCACTTAATGTTATGCTTTCTTAATAAACTAGATAATCAATGGGGTTGTAAAATACACTAGTAAAAAGCTAACTGAGCTAAACAAAACATGAATGACTAGTTTAGCAAAGAATTAGAGTCCATTGAAAGTTACTGTTTAAAAATCCAGGAGATTAAAATTTCTTTTGAAGGTATGGGCAGCACAAGTGACCAGTAGGACCACAGAGGGTCAGAACTGAAAATAGCATTGATGTTGATGATCAGTCACTCAGAGACACCTTGAAGTCAACAAAAGAATATGAAAAACGGACCCAATTTCTTCCAGAAGCACAAAGAAGACTACTCTAAGGTTAACTGGGATTCCTGCAAAGTCAAAAGACAGACCAAATGACATAAAATGTTTACAGAAATAATAGCAGAAAACTTTCCAAATATGGGGAAGAGTTTAACATATAGATAAGCAAGACCTGTAGAACCCCAGATATCCATGATTAGAAAATTACTTCGTGACATATCATAATCAGAATTCCAGAAGTCCAACATGAGGATGGAATCTTAAAACTGTTGAGAAAAGCAGCAAATCACTTATAAAGATAAACCCATTAGAATTACAACAGACTTCTCAACACAGACCTCATTGGCCAAGAGAACTCCAAATGAAGTATTTGAAGCCTAAAGGAAAACAACTTCCAATCCACATTGATATAACCTAAAAAATGTCTCTCAAGAGGGAGAAATATGGTATTTTCATGATGAAAAAGCACCTGAAGAAATTCATGACAACCAAGCCAGCATGCCAAAATATTCTCAGTGATATCCTCAAGAGACAAGGAGACAACAATATTAAAATGTCTCATACAGCAAATACACCACACAAGGTGAACAGTTAAGTAGAAGGGAAAAAAGGAATCAGTAACAGGAAAATAATACAATAACAATAGTAACTCTTATTGTGGATGGTCTCAACACTCCATCAAAGGACACAGACTGACAAATTGGATCAAGAAATAAAATACAACAGTATGTTGTATACAAAAAAAATATTTAATCCAAAATGAAGTTCATACACTAAAAATCAAAGGCAAAAACTGTATTTCATGCAATAGAAGTCCCCAAACAAGCAGAACTAGCTATCCTGTTTTCAGACAAGATGTGTTTCAAGCCAAAACTGATCAGAAGAAGCAAAGAAGGTTAATGCATGTTTATATGGATCATGTCATTCATGACTACCAGGCGTACTCCTGTCGTTTACTCCAATGTGTGCTTAATACTGCATTCCCTGGAAATGACTTATATAGTTATTTGTCTCCCATGCCAAAGTATAAACTTCTAATTAAAGATTTTAATCTTATCTCATATTTTAGTTCCCGATATCAAGAATGCCTACCCATAGCAGGAACTACCCAATGTGGTAGTTTCGTTAATGTTTAGGGCCATGCAACTATCACCACGCTCTTAACTTTAAAAGTTTTTCATCACCTCTGAAGATACCTTGTACCCACTAACCTTCACAGTACATCCTCTAAGTGCCTCACTAGACCAGCTAAGTTTTTATGAAGGTGCCAAAGCAATTCAGGGGAAAAAGGGAAGTCTTTTTAAGAAGAAATAAACCTTACCCTAAACTTTATTCATTATGTAATAAAAATAACTCAATGTCAAACACCATCCTAAATGTGGAATAGAAGCTAAGAAATCTTTTATAAGAAAACACAGAAAAAATTCATTAGTAACTAGATTTCATCATAGAACTTTTAGAGCTAACAACACAAATACGGTTCATCTAAAAAAAAACTACTGAGAAAGCACTTAGGAAAATGTAAAAAACAAGCTACAGATTAGGAGAAAAATGTTTACAAATTATGTATCTGACTGAAGATTTATATCCAAATTATATAGAGAATTCTCAGAATGAATGGGAAGGAAGGAAGAATGAAAGAAAAGAAAGAAGGAAGGAAGGAAGAAAGGAAAGGAAGGAAGGAAGAAAGAAAAGAGGCAAAAGATTTAAACTTTATCAAAGTGAGTATCCAAACGGTGAATAAATATATAGGGTTTTTGACCTATTTATTGAGGATTTCCAAACTACGCTTCAGCAGGTAAATGACATATGTATTAGAATGACTGAAATACAAATATTGATAGTGTCAAGTGCTGACAAGGTTGTAGGGCAACTGAAAGTTTCCCAGATTTCTTTTGGAAAGGAAGAGTGATCAACCACTTTAGAGGAACAGTCTGATAGTTTCTTGTAAAGTTAGATGCAAGAGTTATCAGTTCCACTCCTATTTATTTTAGATAAACAAAAACTTGTTCATATGAAAATGTGTCCAAGAATGTCTATGGTGTTTTTATTCATAATTTCCCCATACTGGGAAAGCCTCAAACCTCTTTGGTGAGTGACTGAAAAACTAGGTATGGTACATCCCATATTATAGAATTCAGCAATTTAGCAATAAAAGAAAAAGCCATTGATAAATGCAACAGTTTGGGTGAATCTCACAGGCATAATGCTGGGTTTAAGAAGCTGTCTCAAAGGTTCCATGCAGTAGGATTTTGTTTCCATGATGAAAAGAAAGAACTACAGTGACACACACATTACTAGTTTCTGGGGATTAGGGATAAGATTTTGCCACAGAAGAATTGTATAAAGAAATTTATAGGGTGATGAAACTGTCTTGTAGTAGTTACAAGACATTACATAAGTATTAAAATTTCTAGAATTGTGCACAAAAATGTCAATTTTACTGCAGATTAATTTTAAAAAATAAAATTTTCCCAAGTCTCAGGAGTACTGGAGGCAGATTTATCCTGTATGCAGTCTGGCTCTACTGCAAATAAACAGGGTGGATTTAGAGTTAAATAATTGCTTTAACTTTCAACTCTATAAAGTGGGACTAACAACAGCACCAGTTACACAAAAATTAAGTGCATAGCATCTGCAAGGTACTCAGCATAGGATTTCCCATATGATAAAGGCTCAGGGAAATTCAGTTGTTTTTCTGTTGCTATTTCCACTGCTATATCCTACTGTCTAATTTATTGAAGAGAAGAATGCCAATAAAAACATTAGCCTTGTATATTAATTAGTAAAATGTTAATATGAAGATATTTTAGAAACAACAATATGGAGGTAGCTTTCTCTTATTTGACACTGAAAGTGCATTGCAGGGCTAGGACGGAGTAGATTGTTCACTAGTGCCCTCAACAAACAGAGGTTACTGTCCTACGATGCCCCAGTGTAGCTGATTTAGCTTCATCTAGCATCTGTGCTCCTTTTGTTTCCTCACTGGTTAACCTTGGAGAAGGTTCAACACAATAGATTAAAAGAAAGCCTTCTGAGAGGTCCTGTGGTGCATTTTACTCTGACTATGGTTTCCAAAAACTACTATGAATTACCACTGCTACCCGTGTGTGTGTGTGTGTGTGTGTGTGTGTGTGTGTGTGTGTATGTGTGTGTGTGTTCAAGCCTGACAGTCTTCTGAACTCCTCTGCTAGTATCTCACAGCCACAGAAACCAGGATTTAAAACTATTTGGAATTTCAATTCTTATCTTCCTAAGATTGGCACTGCAAGCCCAGCACAGCTTTAGAGATAAATGCTTGATGTCTCTGATAATCTATAATTGATAGAGCTAGGATCCCTGATTGAGCATGTCCAGTCACTTAAGTTAATAGAAGAGCTTTATCATGTGCCTTTAATCTTTGCCATCTGACACCTTTCTCTGTTTCTCCCATTCTCTCTGAGCTGGAAAATTCCCTTCTACCTGCACTCTCCCAGGGCTATAGCATCTCTCCAGGAGACAGCAGGAGGGTCACTTTCTGAGCCATCCTGTTATCTTCTAATCAACTCTAATAGCCCTGCCTGTTTGCATTTCAGAATTGTATTAGATAGAGCTTCTCGGTGTGTGTGTTACGGTTTCTTTAGAAACACATCTCTGATGAGCAGGTTGTAAGGATGAAGCTATAGAGAAGAAAGATGCATAGTAGTGGATAGTCTCTTGTCTTTTCTGGCCCCAATTTTTACAATTATACAAAAAGGAAAAGCACTTGTAAACTGGGGCATTGGATCAAATTATTTCTAAGGTCTCTATGGGTTTTAACATTAAGAAAAGCAGTAATCTAAAAACATAAATAAATACATGCTAGCTCTCTTCACTCTAAAAAGTTGAGAATTTTGGTCCACAAACAAGTTTTTTGTTATTGTCTTAATGTAAAAGTCTCTTGCGTTCTAATCATGGATCCTCTAATATTCTTATTTTCATCCAAATAATAATGATCACATCTAAATCGAATTAGGAATATTACAATCTTTGTTACGTGGTTCAGCATCACTACCTAGACATTAGGCCTTGAATTATCAAAGACTTGACTTTGATTAGTGGTTATTGTCCATTGTAGATTTTAGAGAAAGCATGAACTTGAGCTTAGAGAACTGCACTTTAGTATCAGAAGTGATTGAAAAGGTATTAGATTCATTAAAGCATGTATATTGTCCATTAGGAGATGTGGGAGGTGGAAGAGATAGTGATAGTGATTGAAAGGTTAAGAGAAGAAGATGGGGATTTGCTAACTTCATGTGACAGCACAATCACAATAACACAAACATTATCCCTTGTGCTTTGACCAGAACATGCTAGCTCTTCAATTTCCAACTCCACTCCTGAACTGGAGAGACACGCAGAGAGAGATTGCATCTTTAAATGAGAGGAGAATGTCTAAGAGGCCTTGCTATTGTCTCAGGAGAATGCTACCACTTAGGAGCACAGCTCCACAACAGGGTATTAAGGAGGAGGGGTTTGTAAGGACAAAGCTGAGACTGGCTGGCTGGTTCCTGTGCATTTGCTCAGCGCCAGAATTTACACTACAATCAAGAGTGAGTACTACCACTATAATCTAAAGGTATTAGATTCACACTTTAATAAATCTAATACCTTTTCAATCACTTCTGATACTAAAGTGAAGTTCTCTAAGCTCAAGTTCATGCTTTCTATAAAATCTACAGTGGACAATAACCACTAATCAAAGTCAAGTCTTTCTACATTGTCTGCACTATACAATGTAGAACTTTCTCAAAGAGGACTTGCATACCTGTTAGATAATCTGTACCCTCTTCTCACTGTGTAGTTGGAGAGGCTGCAGGATCAAGACAGCATTGGAAATACCAGATTTACTGGAAAGCTAGAGGTTGAATCTTGACTATTTTACCAGTTATATACTCACTATTGCCTCTGTTTTTTTTTTTTTTTTTTTTTGTGGTACTGGGGATCGAACTCAGGACCCTGCACTTGCTAGGCAGGCGCTTATTCCACTGAGCTATATCCCCAGCCCCTCACTATTGCCTCTGTTATCCATTTCTTTATTGTTTTAACCTGGGAAAGTCAGTTACTGAATGGTAGAGGTATATTCCTTTATTATACAATGGAGTGAATATGTGTTGAGTTTCTACTATGACATCCAGTAGCTAAGAATCAGGATTATAACATGACATTCCTCCTTTTATTAACATCAGAGAAGTACTACTAATATAGTTGGCATTTGTTGAGTTTGTGCCAGGCCATATACATTTGCATGGATTATGACACCTAAGTGCTCAGGAGTGCTTCCCAAATAGTAATTATCATCACCTCTATTTTGCAGATTGGGAAATTGAGACTGACACAGATAACTTATTTATAATCATGGATCAATTAGTAGAATTAGGACATTTAGTCCAAAGCTTTGGAATTTAACCATGGTACTATGTACTACCTTTTGATTTGCTCATTTGAAAGTGTGGATAACTCTGCCTAGCTCTATGTGTTTTGTAAGGTTTGGGGAAGGTGTTTAATTACCTAGACGGCATTAGTAAAATTCATTCAATTATTACAGTAGTTCTTCTGAGTGTTGGAGTAGTAGAAAGAGCTCAAGAGTGAGTACTGCCTCACACAGATGTGGCCAAGGCACGACTTCACCTTTGAGTATCGCCCACCACATCTGACAAAACAGAAAAAAATTATGACCACCCTGTCTTTCTGGAAGATTACTGTAAAACTCAGATAGAGTAGTGATTCTGGAATGCTGTGTATTTTGAAAAGGGCTATGAGAATTTAAGATCTGTATCAATATACTGCGACATTTCTGTTTATGCCTATCTATGATAGGCATCATGTGGAGGCTTGATATGTTCTGTGTTGTAATCCCATGTTTATTAATGCCCGAGAATCTGAATTTTGTCCTCAGCAGTGAGGTTAATCTGAAAAAGCAAGGACAAAATCACACCACAGCTATGCCACTAGAGTTAGCTGGTGACTTAAAATGTTCAGAAGGTATTAAAATGTGACATTAGGCACACAAGCTTAAAGGGCATATGGTTTCTCTTATCTGAAAAATGCAAAATATAAATGAATTGGGGAACAAAACAAAAGATAGCCAATAGGAAACAGGGAGATAGATCTTTGACACATGGGAAGGGGATCAAGACATAAAGAAGGGGGTAAGAAGAGAGAGGAAAGGGACACAAAAAATTTAAGATATGTCATATACATGTACCAGTTCTGCACAATGACTTAATCATTATGTATTGCAAGCATATACTAATAAAAATAAAACCTTTTAAAATGCAGTGTCTGGATCTAGACCAGGGTTCAGTAGTCTCCATTGCTAAATTCATGCCTTGACCTAGTTAATTCTCATTCAGACAGAACCCAGACAATTTTTGGAGACTCTCTGGTCTTATAAAGACCTTCCCCTTGCTACCTACACATGGGAACAGCTGGCTTCCAGGGATACATTTCCTGAACAACTCCCTTGCAACTCATTCATTAATCCAACAAATATTCCTGATGTTTGTGCTGTATATCAAGCAGTGTCTCTGGTACTAGGGATATGGCAGCATATGAACTGACCTTATTTTACTGACATCCTAATGGGGACAGATGGACACTAAAGTGATAAACATATTAATAAATGATGTGATGGGCATGCTATCCAGGAAAAGCAGATGTAGGAAGGGAAATTAGGCCGGATAAGGGGATGGAGAGCTAGGGAGAGGGTTGGCTTCCCTCCTAAAGTCATGATTGAACAGGAACACGAAGCAGTTGAAAAGGCTCAGCAGGAGACTGACATAGCATGACCTGGGGGAAAGCAAAGAGCAGATTCAATAGCTCTGCGGCCAGTATGTGCTTGGGATGCTCGCAGAGGTCATGGGGCTGATACCCAGACAGTAAGGGACATATGTTGCCTTTAGTTCCAAAAATCTGCACCAGCTCCCAGCTCTCCTGGCATTCAGAGCCCCTATAGTCTGGCTCCCATCTCCAATCCAGTCTTTTGCCAACTGCTTTCTTTGACACCATGCTGAGGTCAAGCTGACCTCCAGGTTGTGCACAGCCTTTTTTCCTTTACTTCCTTGAAGGTTCTCTGACCTCCTAGGCCCATGAACAAACTTCCAGCCTTCCAGGGCCAATTCCCATCTAGGATGAATCCACCTCTAAGGTCACACCTGAGTTACAGGGGCTGGCTTTCTTCATTCCAAGATGAGCTAAGGACCATAGAAGAAGGAAGCATCAGAGTAGGAAGTGGGGCATTGATGGAGGAAGTGAGAAGGACTGCTGTGTGGTCTCAAAACAATCACAGGAGATCCTGGATGAACACAGTTTCTTCCTCTTGCCTCTCCCTCTGAGTGATTTGCTCAGTTTCCAACTTGCTGCAATTTTGAGAGCAGAGCAGAACAACAAGATAAACAGAGGCTAATATATTTGTGCAATCAAACACGAATTGTGTCACTGGCACCTAGTTTATCGTGTATGCATGTCAGAATTTTCACACATGGAACCCACTTATACGAATCATTGTGCACGGACAGAGCTCCACACTATGAGCCTTTCTCTCTGTCCCTCCAGTCCAGGAGTCCAAGAGCATCAGGGAAAGATAGAGCTTTCACCTTATAGGCAGAAATGGGGTTCAGAGCACTTTCAGGGACATTGAAGGACTCTGTTAGTAGAACACATGTGCTTTAACTGCAGGTATACCTTCCTTTTTCAGTTGTGAGAAAATACACACTCATCTCACATTGGGATCTGCTTCTAAAGTAAAACTGACACAAATAGGGTACCCTGGCTGCAGGTGGGCATAGATATACAGTGGTCAGTTTTTACATGACCACGAATGCTGTAGACCTGGGAATCTCAGAGGCAGGAGCAAGGCCAGCAGAAAGAAGAAGCCCCACTGACAAAAGGCAGTGCATCTGATCTCATTCCAATTTATCTAATAAGTTAAATGACTCCAGCCAGTGTTAGCAGCTGGCATAGCACTTGCCTTACAAGGTTTGACAAAGATCAGGCAGGAGTCAATAGTTTGCCAAAAGCTAAATGATACATTCTGAGTGTGGCATATCATTTAGCCTCTCTCTCTCCCTCCCCTTCTCCCTGACACATTCCTTTTTTCATGCCTTTTCTCTGGGATTTCTTGCTGTTTGACAGCAAAGCAAATGGCCTATGTCCAGTGAAGAATGAAAACACAGCCCAGTGCCTCCCTTTGCTCATTGCCTCTGCTTAATGGTGCATGACTTTCTGAGTAATCGGAGAAGACACTGGGTGTGACATGAGGAACGTGCAGCTCCTTCTGCTCTCTTGATGGTCTCCATCTGGCTTGGGAGAAGTTTGTTTTCAGGGATGCTATGGAAGCCAGGTCAGCAGTGATGCTGAGAACAAAGTGGGAGTGAATCTCAAGGAAATGGGCAAGCAGGGCTGCCCCGGGAACGCTGATTCTGGCACAGCCAGGAAGGAGTGTGGATGCCCGGCCCCAGCTGCTGATGCTGTAGATTCCTTCTCAGCTCTACCACCAACTCCCGTAACCTTGCCGAACTCTTTTGGGCTCAGTGCTTCTTTATGTAGAGAAGGTAGCGGAGCAGCCTCCAGTAGAGAGGCTGAACTTTCATTTGCAGAGGACTTAGATATCCTTGAATGAATGATACAGCCAGGGTATTGTGAAAAATATAATTTTTCATGGAAGCAAGATGAATATTGGGTGAGTCTTGATCAAGGAGCTGTAACATATGGGGAAGAAGAAGCAAGAGTTTGGAGAGTGATCATGATATGCAGATAATAGGGCTGTGGTCCAATTGACCACACTTCAAGTTTCTTATCATTCCGAGTATTAGCTACTGTGGCAGATGAAGGATGGCCATAAATTCTTTTGGGTTTCTTCGAATGGTTTCCTCTTGCTCTCAATCTGGGCTTTAAGCAGTGTATTGTGCTGGAAGTGACATAAAGGCAAATCTTGTCTTTCAGTACTCATAGCTTTTCCTTGGTCTCTGGGGCCACTTGGCCGCATGTAAAAAGTCCAGCTCCCTTTGTGCTGTGCCTGCATGCAGCGGGAATAGGCACTGTGGCAGCAGTATGTAAGTACAGTTTCTTGGACATTCTGGACTCTGTAAGCCATTCTGGTCTTGGCATAGTGTAGGGTTGATTTCCATACATCCTGGACAGATTGCTCCCACATTTGCTTTGCCTGTGGCCAAACTTGCAATTCCCTGAATTGGCACATTGTTCAAAACCAGAGATTCTGATCCTGGTGCCCTTCAGCCAATTCTAAATCTGGTCACAGAGGACATAAGGAGGTGGTTGGTGACCCTTGCTCAAAGGGAGGAAACACAGTTCTAAGCTCCTATAACTTTATTCTTAGAAGGCAAGTTATGTTATTGTCAAATGGAATCAAAGCTAAAGGACATTCAAACATAATTTATCCAGCCCCTGAATTCCATATATGTGAACTACTATTAATCTTCCCTATGGATGTTTTATAGACCGCATTAAACACCCCTTCATTGGTGCTTACCACTCTTTCACATGCTGACTTCCTTTCTGTTTTGTACATGTCCCAAACTTGACCTCTACTTACAGTCTTTGCACTTCCCTCAGACCTTCCCAGGTTTGTCTTGTTTTATCTGGCAGGCATTTATGGAGCACTTATGATATGCAGGGTGCTATCTTGAGCTCTTCATGCATATGAACTTATTAAGTCCTCTGAAGAAAGTGAGACACAGTGGGTAAGGCACAAGGTTAAGGTTGAGCCCAAGATCACACAGACGGAAAATGAGAGTACCAGCATTTAGACCCACACCTATTCTCTTACCTCTGATACCACTGCCTCTTCTTCCTGATACTCAGATCTTAGCCTCAGGTCATACTGTACAGTTCAATGTTCTTCACAGAAGTTACCACTGTGGAAGTTGCCATATGTGTTTTGTGGGTCTGTATAGTTATCTGGCTGTACCCTTTTCTGTGGGAAGATGTGTTCCATAAGTGCTGGGACTTCGATTTGTTCTGCTTGGCATGACATTTGTAGTGCAATTCTTACACAAAGAGTCCACAGATTCAAGTAAAAATTTAGGTGAGAAGGTCACTGGACAGAATAGTGACTCTCAATCCAGTAGGATTCCTTTTTCCTTCACCACTGCTTCACTTTTGTTCTTTCTCTAAAACCTGGCACATTTGAATGGGAAGAGCACAGATGTGAACATGAGCAGATCTAGCTTTGTGTCTGCTGATCTCTACCAACTGTCAGCGGTAAGATGCTGGCAGGTCATTTAGATATTTAGAGCCTGTTTTCTTTTTTGAAAATTGGGGGAAATTCTCATTTTTAATGAGGTGAGAGAAATAGCAGTAGTAGTAGAAGCAACCATCACCAGTGTAAATCCATGGCCCCTGCCTTCCAGGCAAGATGCTCAGATGCTCATTTTATCGTTATCTCATGTGGCACTTCCTTAAGCCCCATATGGTGGGAAAAGTTACCTGCCCAGCTTTCCAGGTGAGGAAGTAGGCACAAAGAGACTTGGTATCTTGTCCAAAGCAGAATCATTTTTCAAGTCTATGCAGTGTGATTACAAAAACTGAACTGTGAAGCACTATGAATGTATATATAAAGTGCTATGAAAAATGGAAGTGATTATCATTGTTGTAAAGTGCTGCATAATGTGGAATTGATGACTGCTACTTGGGGTTTAAATCTATAGCCAAGAGTGTCTTGTGTTTGGCCAGCTCTGAGTTGAAGTTAGCATCTTGTAACAGATGTGCTTCACACTGGGAAGGGACTGACAACATGATAGAATATCACTCTTAAATTGGCAGGGTGGGGAGAGATAAGGCAAAAAAATGTGGGTTAAACTGTCTGACTGTTTCATAGAGCAAACGCCTTCCTTTGTCACCAAACATTAGCTGGCAATTTAAAAAAATATATAACTGTAACTTCCACATAATAAATTGGCTTACAGCTGGTGCTGTATGTTTCACATCTTTTAAAAACCTAGAGCAATATGGCAGAATAAACACAGTTGCACTTTCATATAAAAATTGAGATTGATATTAAGATGCTTGTATCCTGTTGTGTGTGCAAATAGAAGATATTAGAATCAGTTTTACTGATGATAATGCATGTTGCTATTGAAATGAACAGCCTCATTTATAAAGTGAGTATTATTAGCTTCTTTGCATGACAGTAGCTACTCACATTTTTAATGCTTTAATCTGGAAAACTCCTTGACATTTTATGTTTGAAAGATGTAGGGTACTGTGTTACAATTCAGCTGGGGGAACACAACATCAGAGGGGAAGTAGGGTATAGATTTAGTTTAGTAAGGCAGAAAAAATATTTCAGAACCCAAGTTTTATAATTTATAATCTATAAATATGATATCTTAGGGGATAAAAAATCAACATTTGGCAATGTGTTATAGTTTATACCTTTTCAATGAACATTTTCTTTTCTTTGACCTTGGAGTTCACTGTCACCAGTACAGGTGTGCAAATTGACATGAAAAAAAAATGTCTGCATGCCTCAGTTCATATCATTATTGCTGGAAGATCTGGGATTTGAAACCATGTCTTCCAACTATGAAGTCTTCTTGTCTTAGTACATTCAGTTTTTCTCTCATATAATCACTACTTTTCCCCATTTTATGACAATAATGAAAATAAAAGATTTAGCCTGTGGATCCAGTGATATTACTAGCAATTTTAATATCTGCTCAGGTGACAGAGACAATATAGTTTATCACTCAAGAATAGTGTATGATAAGCTTGGTATTCATTTTTCATATATTCATTCATCTATATATTCTCCCAATGTATATTTAACATGTCATGTGATAATGTCATGTTAAACATGGTTATGCAAAAATATGCTAATCAAAACAGTCTGGTACAAATATACTGACATATATACCAATGGAGAAGAAGAGAGATCTCAGAAATAAATCCAAATATATAGAGTCAATTGATCTTAGATGAGAATGCACAATACAGATAATTTCTTCAAATATAATGTCGGGAAAACTGTGTATCTACAGTCACAAGGAAATTAGACCTTTATCTTTGACCGTATATAATAATCAATTCAAAATGGGTGAATACTTAAATATAAGACCTAAAATGAACTCCTTGAATAAACAGTGAGGGAACTCTGTGATACTGGCCTTAGCAATGCTTTTTTGGATGTGACACTAAAACAACAGGCAACACAACCAAAAAAATGTAAATAGGAATATATCTAGCTGAAAAGCATTCCCACAGTAAACAAAACAATCAACAGAAGGGAAAGGGAATCCCTAGACTGGGAGAAAGTATTTGTATTAGCAAACCATATATCTGATCAGCAGTTAATCTCCCAAATATCAAAGGAACTCTTGCAGCTCAGTAGTAAAAGAGCAACTGAATTTGAAAATGGACAAAGATTTTGAACAGACATCACTCCAAAACAGACATGTAAATGGCCAACAGATGTAACAAAAAGTATGGAATGTCTCCATTCATCAAAGAACTACAAGTGAAAAGCTCATGTAAGCATAGTTCTTATAAAAAATAGAAGACAACCAGTGTTGGTGAGGATATGGGGAAACCGGAACCCTTCCATACTGCTGTTGGGAGTGTAAAATGGTGTAACCAACAGGAAAAACAGAATGGAGGGAAGTTCCTTAAAAACTGTAAAACAAAACTGCTGTATAATTTCCTGCTTCTGGGTTTATACACACACAGCTTGCACTCCTGTATTTATTACAGCACTATTCCTAATTGCCAAGATTTAAAAACTACCTAAATGTACATTAAAATATGAATAGAATGAAGAACTGATACAGCCATACTATTAAATCTTTGTTTTACAAGAAAGGAAATTATGCAATATGAAACAAATCTGGTAAACTTTGAGGACATGATAAGTGAAGTAAGCCTGTTATAGAAAGAGAGACTTTGCAGGTTCCAACTAGATGAGGCATCCAAAGTAGTCAAATTCATAGACTCAGAGATAGAGTGTTAATTGTCAGGGTGTGGGGAAGGAGAAATAGGAAGTTACTAAGCAATAGACATAAAATTACAAACAAGATACTAAGTTCTAGATAGCTGCTGTACAGCACAGAATCTATAGACAATAATAATGTATACTAAAAATTTGTTAGAAACGTAGATCTCATATTAAGTACCCTTACCACAAAATACTAAGTAAAATAAAACAATCAAGGTGCTATATTGTCTGTAAGATTTCTGGTAATGAAGATAAAATGTTCTTATCCAGTGCAAATTGGTACATCTTTTTGGGGGGCTGGAGATGGCACACAATTGGAAAATATCTTAAGAGTTTTGAATGAACTTATTAAAACCAGGAATTTTACTTCTTGCTGTTTATCACAGAAAAACATTGAGAGATAATGTGCAAAGAGTCACACTCAAAACTGTGCATTGTGGTGGGAATGATGCTGAGCCCTGGTGAACCTTGGGAGCCTCACTGAGGTGCTCAGGAGAAGAAAACTTCACACCTCACTCTTTCACCATTGCAGGAGCCGCGCTGAAACCTGGGGAAACTCAGGAGCATCAGTGAGCTGCTCAGGAGGAGAGAAAATCCTCACCTCGACCCTGACCATCACAGGAGTGACGCTGAGCCCCGGTGATCCTCAGGAACTTTGGTGAGCTGCTCATGGGGGAAACTGTGCCTCCTGATTCCTCACCACTGTGGGACTGAGGGTGAGCCTTGGGAACCTTGGGCTAGAGGAACACTGGTGCCTGGCCAATACCTCTACACTGAGGGTCAGGCAGCCAGCATGGAAAGAGCCTGGGACACAGAAACCATTTTGTCCAGAGGAACCCAAGGTAAATCCACCCTAATAAGAGGAAACATTTTGCATATAAACTCATGATTTACTACCAGTTCTGTTATATAACTATAGACTGTGCCTATGGTCTAAAGTAAAATTATCAATAATTACCACAGATGGTTACCACAGATGGTCAGTTTCTAAATTGTGTTTATTGCTAACTATAATATTGTAGCTAGCATCTTATATGTGTTGTAATCAGTTGTTCTCCCTTGTGTAACAGTACTGGGAAGCTCTGGGGTAATAACCTACTGAGCCAAACAGAAACCAACTGACTGGTGAGTGAGTGAAACAGAAACCAACATCCCACTCACAATTAATTGAGAAGGTAAGCTATTGGGACAGACACAAACCAAGAATCTCCTACACACAGAAGATAGCCCTGAAGTATGGATGACTCCTGGAGAGGCCTTGATATTAGTAATGTAGCCACCTACTAACAAAACTCTCAAGGGCTGCCATGGGAAACACAATTTTAAAAATTCTTTTGAAATATAAAATGTCAAAATGAAGGAGTAAAATGCAATCGCAGACCTCCAGCCCAGCCAGAACAAGTCCAGGAGACATTGACATAGAAGACCATGGAAGTCGCACACCTGAAATTTTTGAAATTATAGCAACTGAAACAAAGAAACAACTCCATAAGGCTATAGAAGAAATCAGGTCAGAAATAATCAGGTAAAAAACAAAAAACAAATGATAACAATAATGAAAGAATTGCTCAGCACATGTAAAAGAAGACACAGATAAAAAATGGAGAAGCATAGAAAAATAATGGAAACATTGAATGAACAATATAGAAAAGAATTAGAATGCATGAAACAGATTCAAAATGATATCCAGGAAATTAAAAATTCCACTGAAAGCTGGCAAGACTGCTTTAACTAAACTGAAGATAGACTTTCAGACCTTGAGGATAGCATTGCAATTAAGTGATTGTGAAAGGAAAGATCTCTTAAAAATACTAAGGAACCAGGAAATAACAATTTAACAGCTGCAAGATGATGCCAAGAAAAATAATATAAAGCTTTTAAGTGTCAAAAAACCAGCAGGAGTCAATACAAACATAAAAAGACTATTGGCAGAAGTAATAGCAGAAAATTTCCCAAGCAAGGGAAAAGAATCTTACATAAAAATGAGGCACAAAGAACTCTACTTAGCCATGACCAAAATAAATCTATACCAAGATACATAATAATCAAGATCCCAGAAATTCAGCAAAAGAACAAAATCTTAATAGCTGTTAGAGGAAAGAAACAGATCACCTAGGAAGGAAAGATCATCAAAATCACAGCAGATTTCTCAACACAAACCATCAAGTCAAGAAGAGCTTGGAGTCAACTACTTCAGGTCCTAAAAGAAAACTTCCAACCCAGATTGATATACCCTGCAAAACTATCTTTTGAAACTAATGGAGAAATAAAATACTTTCATGACAAAGAACAACTGTAGAAATTCATGACCACAAAACTAACCTTACAGAGATTACTGAAAGATATTCTAGAAAGACATAAAAATAAGACCATAATTCCAAGAAGGACAATAGACGGGCACCACCAAGCAGAAGAAGCAATTAAACAGAAGGGAAAAGTAGGGAACTAATAGCAGGAAAATAACATGACAAAGATAAGCCAGTACCTATCAGTAATAGCCATTAATGTAAATGGCCTCAATTCATCAATCAAAAGAAGCAGACTGGCAGAGTAGATCGAGAAAGAAAATTCAACAATGTGCTGTGTAGAAGAAACACATTTAACTCAAAAGGAAATTCATAGACCAAAACTCAAAGGATGAAAAACAATACTTTATGTGATAGGAACTCAGAAAAAAGCAGGGGTAGCTATTTCATTTGCAGACAATTTAAATTCAAACCAAGAATGATCAAAAAAGATAAAGTCACTGCATACTGGTTAGGAGAAAACCTCAAGAGAAAGATGTAACAATCATAAATACTTATGCCCAAATACAGGAGCACTGAACTATATAAGACAGACTTTAACAGATGTAAAAAATCAAATAAGCAGTTCCATAATCGTAACAGGGGACTTTAACACCCCATTGTCACAAAGAGATAAATCAACCAGACCAAAAAACAAACAAAAAAAAAATTAGCAAAGAAATAACAGAATGAAACCAAGCTTGTTAACAAATGGACTTAGTCGACCTTCACAGAGTGTTTCACTCAACAACATCAGAATACACATTCTTCTCAGCTGCACGTGGGACATTCTCTAAAATAGACCATATGCTAGCATGTAGAAAGTGCTTAAGTAAATGGAATGGAACTGAAATTACCCCATGCATATTATTGGACCATAGTGCAATAAAACTGGACATTATTGACAAAAGAAATTGTAAAAGCTCCAAAAACATATGGCAATTAAATAACACCCTCCTGAAAAACCAATGGGTCACAGATGAAATTAAAGAAAAAATTTAAACAATATTTACAATCATACAAAAATGCAGATACAGGGCTGGGGATATAGCTCAGTGGAATAAGCGCTTGCCTAGCAAGCGCAGGGTCCTGAGTTCGATCCCCAGTACCGCAAAAAAAAAAAAAAAAAAACAAAAATGCAGATACAACCTACCAGAACCTGTGGGATGCAATAAAAGCAGTCATCAGAGGGAAATTTATAGAGGTGAATTCTCACATCAGGAAAAAAAGAATAGCACAAATAAACAACCTTATGCTGCACCTCAAGCTTTTAGAGGAAGTGGAGCAAGTCAAGGCCAAGGTCCAAAGAAGTGAGGAAATTATAAAGATTAGAGCAGAAATTAATATAATAGAGACTAAGAAAACCATACAAAATTAATGATTCGAAGAGTTGGTTCTTTGAAAGAATAAATAAAATTGATAAACCCCTAGCCAACCTTATCAAAAGAGGAAAGAAAAAGTGGAATTCATGCAATAAAGAATGAAAAGGATGAAATCACTACAGATCCTATAGAAATTCAGAAGATCATCAATACTTTGAAAATTTTTACTCTCATAGGATGGAAAACACAGAGCAAATGGACAGATTCCTAGATACATATGAATTACCAAGGCTGAATCAAGAAGATATAAAAATCCTGAATAACCCAATATCAGTCAACAAAACTGAAATCATAATAACAAAACTTACCAACAAAGAAAAGCCACAGGTCCTGATGGATTCACAACTGAATTCTACAAGAAATTTAAGGAAGAAGGTGTATACACATTGTTGTGGCAAAAAAAAAAAAAACAAGCTAACTGATCTCATTAGGAAAATATGTAGTTAAAAATCTATATTAAGAAATACAAATGGAGGAATATTTTATGGAAAATCGAATAATGAAAAAAATCTATATGGAATGACCTATTGAGATTTCTGTATCTTCTTGTGTTAAAAAAGAAAACTACTTACAGTAAATGAAGTTGATGTTTTAAAAAATCAGAAAAACTTCTCCTCATTTGTTTATAGAGTTGCATATAATGTATAGATATAGATACAGATATAGGTATCTCCAGGCGCACACAGTAAAAACGTAGTGTGGAAGGTTTTTCTGTATTCACTACAAATGGTGACACTTTGGTTGGTGAAAAGAAGGATGGAAGGGTCAAAAAATATTATCATCTATTCTTTTTGTGTGTTGTATTTATAAAATAAAAATGAACACAATTTCATTTCATGTTGGTTAATATCTATTTTTTTTCAGAAATCACAGCAATCCAGGCTCTGAATAATCAATGCATGGTCATAAAAGCAAATGTTAGACACTATACAGTCTCTTATCTTCATCTTCCCATATGAAATGGCTAAAAAATGTAAAGGACCAATAATATAACAATTTGTTTCTTGATAAAAGAAACAATTTCCCATTTTACGTGGTACCTTTGCCCACAGTTCTGGTCAGCTGCTCAGAGAGCCTGTCTGCTCAGCTGGAGGTGGGGATGGTAATGTTCCTTCAGTCACATTGTGAGTTCAGCTGTGTCATGTGTGTTTGGCCAATTTCAGCAGCTTTTAGAAAAATGAGTGAGTGACTTTCAGTGCTATATGATAGATTGAACACAGAGATTTATATATGTTCTTTCAAAGAACTCTCAGGCAAATAACTAAATAAAGTAAATGAACAAAACCATGCCTGGATATTAAGAAATACAAATGCAGGAATATTTTATGGAAAATGAAATAATGAAAAAAATCTATATGGATTGACAGTAGTGGTGTCTTGTTTTGGGAAGAGTTCAGGTGAAGAGTGTAATTGGCTGATAGACTTTAGTCACTGTATTTTTAGGTCCCCTGTTGTGTCCTTCACACAGAGACCAGGCTCTCACTACAGGAAATGACCAGCCGTGGAAAAGAACTATAGTCAGGTCATTCATTTCTGATGTAGGACTTCACTAATTGGCTACTTTTATCTGGGTACTCCCCACTGGCCTGACCAAGGCTTTGTTAGAAATGCAGCATGATCTGATGCTGTTTTTACCCTGTCTCCTTCATTCCCCTTCTCCATTGACAGGTGTAGGATCACAGCCTAAAGTTTCATGTGGCCTACCCATCTTTACACCTCTTCCTTTACAGATGTTTCCTCTAAACTCTTACAGATCTAATTGTATATTGTCATTGGCTTCTCAAAGAACCTGAACCAGTGCAGTATGTAAACAAAATTTAAATCCCTAAGAACAATCTAAATGGGTGAGGAGATTCAGTGGACCTTAATTATGATTTGGAAAACAGAAATTAAATAAATTAGTGGTAACTGATTCGACAGAGTAACCCTACAACCCTTTCCATGAAGGTTGGGGTAGAAGACATATGATATAAATTGAATAATTCTAGGAAGTCCCAGGAAATGGCAATACCATGTTTCTCTGAAAAGTATGATTAGAGTGGGGCTAAAAACAGGTGATTGATGGAAAGACTAATGAAGAAACAATTTTAATGAATCACTAAATCATTCACTCTCACTGGGAAGGAAAACGTCTTAACCTCTGGAGAGATTAAAACAGAGAAGTTCTCTTTCTGGTATCAGACACAGCCAAGACAAAGTAGGATGTCTGCCTAGTGAAGAGCTTGAGGTTTTTCTACCAGTTTCTTACTGCTATATTTCCAAAATGCTGGTATCAGGCTTATATAACCCAGGCAAGAGACTGAGGCTTTCTCTCGGGAAAACTTGTCCATGAAAAATCAAAGTGCTGGTGACATTAAGAGGTCCCCAAGGAAATTTTAAGCTCTTGTTTATTGACTCTATAATACCCATTCAATCACACAATATTTTCTATCTTTTTAATGCCTACCTCTTAAATATGGGTGAGCAAGTAAAGTTAACCAGATAGGAAAACATGAAAGGACAGGAAAAAAAGAGCATAAGAGAAAACAGAGACATACCAGAGAACAAAATTAAAGTTAAGTAAACTCAAACGTAACTGTGTTGGCTGATTGATTGTGTCAACCTGAGAAGTTTGGAAGTTTAACTAAGTTGGCTCAGCAATTCTACACTTTAGGGTGTAGAGGACCTGCCCTGAGGATGCTCATTGCCTTGACAGTGTAAAAGGAAAATGAGAAAGGACAGATCTGCTTCTGTTCTTGGGAGGAGCTTCAGTTTTTGCCTTCAGCTTGGACATCTTCTCCTAGCTTCTACTGCAGACTCTTCAGCTTCTGTCTTCAATCCTTTAGCTTTCTAGAGTACACTCTTCAGTCTCCTGGCGTAGACTCTTCAGCCTTCTGTTGCAGATCACAGAGCCATTGGCATCCTGATAGGGACTTGCAAAGGGAACCTGCAGTGAACTCCAGACCTTGGATTACACCCTCAGTCTGCAGTGTACAGACACCCTCATCTGACTCTGACCCCTGTGCTGCCTCATCTGACTCTGTGACTGATCATTATGAGCTGATCTTGTAGTTTCTTATACATTTGTATATCTCGTATTATACCTATTTCTGTAGTAAAACATTGACTGATACAATAACTAACATTCTTATCTGAAAGAAGGAATTACAAAAGACAAAAACAAAAAAGTTAGGAGTTTTAAAAATTGAAAGACCTTTGTGAAAGTAAAAACAAAATAGCATAGGTCATTATTCTAGTAGA
Organism: Dinomys branickii; assembly: GCA_004027595.1. NCBI lineage: Eukaryota > Metazoa > Chordata > Mammalia > Rodentia > Dinomyidae > Dinomys > Dinomys branickii. The sequence continues at coordinate 156,940 of PVLD010001841.1, forward strand.
AGAATTTGAAGGTAAAATTGTGATTCACTATAAAATGTAACAAAAAACTTACAGTACAATAAAAAGTTATAAGTTGGAGAAATTATGTATGAGTATTAGTTAGCTTTCTGTAACTACAACAAAATATGTGAGATAATCAATTTATAAAGAGAAAAGTTTTATTTTGGAGGTTCTGGTCCATGCTCAGCTGGTTGCATTGTTTTGGGCCTGTGGCAAGGCAACATATCATCGTAAGAGCATATGGTGGAGCAAATCTGCCTGAACTATAACTAGGGAGTAAAGAGATTTAGGAGAGAGCTAGAGTCCCCCAGGCCCCCAGCGCTCTAACAACTTCCCACCAGGCTCCATCTCTCGAGGGCTCTACCTCCACCTCAGGGACCAAACCTTTAATAATACAAGGACCTTTGAGCACATTCAAGATCCAAAGTATACACAGAGTGTGGACTAGGATCTGCTGTCAAGGAGGGAATAGGAGAACAGGCAAGTTGAGAAGAATAAATTAGAAAAATATAGAATACTTTTTCAGAAAGGAAGCATACATGACACTCCAGATTGGAACTGTCCCTGAGTACCAAGCATAATAATATCCCTGAATTAACACCTTACATGCTTCCACTTTAGCTAAAGAGAGATCGAGTGAGATTTATGCAACTTTTAAAGAGAAGCTAGGACTCATTTGAGCCTGTTTGCTAGACAGAAACTAGATGGCTATGGCTAGTACTTTTATAATTCTGAACAAAAATAGTCAGCACACTGAGTTACATTGTGTGCCCAAGAGACTATTGTTGCAGAAGTAAACCATTAATATCACTAGTGAATCAAGCCCTGAAAATATTTATTTTATGTCACACTTTTGTCAGAAAGCTATTGAAATGTGAAAGAATAAATTTCTTTTCAAAGATAGACAAAGGAAATGAAGTAGGAGGTTCAACACAGGAATGGAGAACTCCCATGAGAAGTAAATCTCATGGTGGCACCTGTGCAGTGGATCAGAGGCAGAGAGTTTTAGGAGGGAGGCTTCCAACAAAGAAAAATAAATGAACTGGGCAAATTTCCTGATATGTTAGGCCTTTTGGAGAATCCAAAGTTTTGGATCCGTATCAGAAATACATCCATGGAAATCTAAGCGGATAAGTCAAACACAATGCTGAACTCCTGGAAACAACTTTGTAATCAGAAAGGAATTATAAATATAAAATACTACATAGTGCATCTATTAACAAGTAACTGGGGTCACTGTGATTTGAATACTACTACTGAGTAACCTGATGCTACTAGGAATAGAAAAGAAGTAGAAATCAGTGAGGAAAGAAAGAGAGAGTAAGAAAGTTCCTAGCGAATCATCTCCTCCTTGTAGGAAATCAATGAGTGACACTGGAAAAGAGAAATGTATCCAGAAGTAGCAGTGTAAGCATGTTATTAGCAAGAAAAAAAAAGTAAACAATGGAAGAAACATATAAGATCTCTGAAGGTGGCCATGAGCAGGGAATTGGGGCAGGGCAGAGGTGGAAGAGGTGACAGATTTTGTCCTTCTTTAAACTTTGTAGTTTTCTTTACTTTCTATACCATATAGGATATTACTTTGATAGAAATTTTAAAAAATAAATTTTATAAAAGGCATGGATTAGAAAAATGAGAAGAGAGATACCCCTCTTTGTCATAAAGGATTATTCAAGGTAAAACTTCCCAGTTTCTTTATCCCTTGATTCATCTTCTGATGTGCCCTGGGGAAGATATGCTTTTAAGATCAAAAGTTCTGAATTTAGCCTCTTGCCTTTGTTTCTAAAACCCATGAAGCTTTCTGCACACTGCTTGACTGTTTTGAACAAAAATCTTTTGGTTTTTGGCAAAAATCAATGATCACAACCATAAAAATAGAACTGCCTATCTTATTCAATGTCCTGCACGTGCAAATAACATTTTGGTAATACAATAAAAAAGTCATTTGGAAATTCAATGAAATATAAATGCAGAAGACATTAGGCTGTGAGGTCATTCTGTCAAGCAGACGCTGAACTAAGTACTTCCCATGTATCATCTCACCTAACCCTTGCAGCCAGTCCAGCGAGTAGGCTGAGCTGTCAGTTTCCTTTTACAGAGAAGGTCTGCTGTAACCTGCTAAGTGTCTCTTTTCTCATCCTTTACTCTTCAAAATGCCAGAAGCCCCGCCATTCCTTGGGGAGTAGTAGCTGAAAGAAGCACGCACCCTCAACTTAATTGGATCTCACTGTCTAATTTCACCCTCGCAGCAACACTGAGTGAACACAGGCCAGCCATTTGCTTCCCCATGTCACAGAGGAGAAAAATGAAGTTTAAATACGTGGGATGATTTGTTAACATGCCAGGGGTGGAGAATGACATTGTTAGAAAGAGCCTGAATCTTCTCTACTCTGAGCCCAATGGAAAGTTATCAATTATTCGGAGAAATATTCTTATATTCATGATGGCAAGTTTATACACTCCTGCTAGATTAGGATAAGCTTAGAGAAAATGTGGATGAAGTCCATAGCCTTCTGTCCTTCCTAGAGCCCAGACCCTGGAGAACCTGTGTCTGTGTAAGCTTCTTGGATATAGTTTTGAAAAGGAAAACAAACGTATGCATATCTGTATGTGTGTGTGTGTGTGTGTGTGTGCATGTGCATGTGTGTGTGTGTGTGTGTGTGTGTGTGTGCGTGTGTAAATATATAACTTTTTCTTTCACACAGTGATTTCTATTTCCATGTAATTGGAGGTCAGACTTATTCCAATCAGCTTGGGCTCATTTCTGGTCATTTACGCCCCTCCACATCCAAGTGTCACATTTCTAGCAGAAACTTGAGAACAACAATCACATGTCAAGTCAGACTGCTCTCGAGGTCCATTGTGCATCGCTAGAGTGGAGGCAGCTTTGCAGGGGAGCTCTTAAATTCCAGAGCAACACTATAATTAGCTGTAATAGGACCCAGAGTAACTTCACTGCTATAATTCTCAGCAGGAAAACAATTATATTGCAGCCATGTAACTAGACAGACATGCTGTAAATACAAAACATACTCTGGAAATATATGCTCTGTGTTTCTAAATACATGGAAAATTAAGTCAGACACTCCTGTGCTAATTGTAATTCAGTGCAGGATCACTCCCTTTCTTTTCTTCAACAAGCTCCTTACCAGTTCATCTCTGGATTTTCCATTTTAATACATATGCTTAAGGAAGCCAGATCTCACTTAGAAAATATAATAAAGGAAATAATAAAGGCTTAAAAATATGCTATGTTCCAGAAAGGCAATCCAGGGCTAAAGAAACACTGACCTGGAATCTGGGAAGTCAGTGCCACCCCTAACTGGGGCAATTATTGTATCCTAAAGCACTATAATTGCCCCTTACACACCAGGTTGGACAAATAGCTGGGGGATGCCTCTGTTATAAATTGTGTAGTATTGGTATAAAAAAGGAGGTAGCATTTGAAAGTAAAACTATCTTACTACAAACCTAACTTTCTGGCTTCTAAAAAACAAATGCTAAGGTGTGGCCTCCCTAGGGCTGCAATTGCTGCCAGCAGGCAGCTGCTGGGAGCTGGGAAGCTGGAAACTACTGTTTCCTCTAGCTGAGGCTTACGTTTTTGGTTTGCTACAGAAGCAGCCTGTCCATTTCGCTCATTTAGATCATCAGCTTTGTGAATCAGTTTTCCCAGCTGATAAATAGAGACTTTGGGCTGAATGTTGCAGGTTGGACTTCCTAAGTATCCACTCCTTTCTTTCAGATCTAGATTCTATAGTGATCCAAACAAAAATACTGATTTATAATTGACTGAGGGACACGAGAACAATAACAACAAAAAGCTAAATAATGTATTTTCACTTCTCAAGTTCTTGTTCCTGTGCTGTTTATAATCTGTTCTTACCCTTTGGAATGAAATTATTATAAATCACAGCTGCCTAGAAAAAATGTGGTGTCTCTCTGCATAAGAATTTACTCTGAGCTAAATGGATAGTTCTTTACACATAAAGCTGTTTAAGCACTTTGAAATCTCTGGGTTTAGTGGGGTTAAATCCAAGCCTTGACATCATTTAAACATAGTTTTATTTTCTTCTGACCTCTGTGGCTTCTATGTAATCCTAAAATCATAGCTATTCCAAAGGCATCATTTCCTCCCGAATTCTGCTTTACAAAGGCTCTACAGCAAAGAGCTCCACAGGCAAAAAAGCAGGAAAGAACACATTCCCAAGTTCAAATGTACCTGGTTCTACCCCACCTACAAAAGCCTTCATGACCTTAGTCCCACCTTGGCCCAACTCCTGTCTCCCTGCCAGGAAAATGGCCAATGGAAGGTGAATCAAATTTTACTGAACAAAAGTTACCTTCTCAGGGATTCAAAACTATCACTTTCCCTCCCTTTCACAACTTTGTATGAGGATGGGTAGGGGTATGGGTGTTCTCAAACCATGAGCATTATGTGAACATCTTTGGTTGAATTACTGTAACTGGAATGATCCTTTTCTAGGCTTGTTTGTTTTCAGCTCTTGGAGTAAGAAAGAAGATTCCAGAATTGGGATAAAATTCTTTACTCCCTAGCTAATTGAGATAATTTATCTGTAGACTATTCTCAGTTTTCTTTGTATATAATAATGTTCCCTCAGAGTAACAATTGTTTTTCTTTTTTTTCAATCTTCATACCTTCTATGATTTTTTTTTGTTTTTGGACCAGCATGTAGTGTGAATGTGTCTTCTCCAAAATTTATGTCAAAATGTAACCCTCTCTTGTGCGGAAAATAAGAGCTGGGCCTTTCAGGAAGTGATGCAGTCATGAGAGGTCCACTGTCACGAAAGGGTCACCAGGGGTGGAGGGAATGAGCTCTGGCCTGTTTTTGCCCTTGTGTCTCTTCTGCTCTGTGAGGACACAGCTCCATTTCCGTTTGGAGGATGCAGTGTTCAAGGCATATGAAAGCTGAGACATCAAACCTGCTGGCACCTTAGGCTTAAGCTTTCCAGCTGTTAAAAATAAACTTTAGGCATTTTGCTATAGCAGCACAAATTCAGGACAATCGCTTTCATACCCAGGGTAGAATCCAGTTTCACCGACAGTAGAAGTGATGATATTCAAAATCTCATTTGATTTTTTTTTCCTGGTCTTTTTTTGAGAAGGGTGTCATTTCGCAGCTCAGGCTGGCCTTGAGCTCACTTTGTAGCCCAGCTTGGCCTCAAACTCACAACAATCCTCTTGCCTCGGCCTCTGAAATGCTGGGATTATAGGCGTACACACCCACACCCAGCTCAAGATCTCATTTGAAATGGAATACTTTAACATTTCATCATTATTTAATACTCTTTGCAATGAAGGAGCCTTTTTTATTTTGTTTTTTTTGTGTTGCTTGTACCTTTGTTTTGATAGTCATTATCTGGCTAAGAAAGTTCCTCCTGTTCCTTTGGGCTGAGTGTTTAATACAAAGAGACCTTGAATTTTATCCAATTATTTCCTGCATTTATTAAAATGCATCATATGATGTTTATCTTTTAATTGGTTACTGTAATTAACTAAATTAATCAAAGTTCTAATGTTAACTTTGAATTCCTGGGGGCTTCCCAAATTAGTTACGGTTTCCTAATTAAACTGAATACCTAATTCATTTACTTTAAGGTTAGTTATGTATTGTTCTGTAAATGATCTCATGGCATCCCATAAATTTGAGCTTGTCTTATTTCAACTGGCATTCAGTTTTTAATATTTTATAATTTCTATTATACTTTCTGATGTGCCATTAATTCTTTTAAAGTGCTTTTTAAATTTTGACTATGTGGAAATTTTAAATTTGTCTGCTTTTTGGAATTTTTGGAATTCTAACAGGGAGTTTTTGGGTAGCATACTAATCTCTCTGTAACTGATTGAGAGTTGCTGTCATTTAAATCTGCTATATCCTGGTTTTGTATGTTTGAGCTCCCAATTACTATGGATATTTCTCATTATTTATCAAGTTCTTTCTTAATTCTAACCTTTTTGCTTAGTATATTTTGTAACTATTCAGTTCTTATCAGTTTTAAGTTGTTACATCTTGGGTTAAGCTGAACCACTTATGAATACTTAGTGGCCTTTTTAGTTTTGACTAATGCTTTAAAACTGTATGTATTTTGAGGCATACCATATGATATTCTGATATATATTTACTCTGTAATGTTCAAATTATGTCTCCTCTGCTAACCGGCCACATGAGACCTTCCTGCAATGTGGCCATATGTGAAAATACAGTGAGAAGCCCTCATGTAGCACTTGTGGACATTGTGGGACTTGGGGTCACCAGCATGTGACTCTTACATATGCCCTCCTGTCTGTTCATGCTGGATCTCTTATGCACTACATCCCTCTTGTGACAGCCTATTTTGTGAGTCTTCTGAACCTGTGATGTGATGAAGGAACCCAGCTCCTTATGGGCGACTCTGGTCTCATGGTCTCTTGATGTCCCACAATTAGGTTCTCTGCCTCTATCATAGTCCAGTCATGGGACAAAAGGAGCTTTCCTAATGCTGTGCAGTTCTCTGCTGCAAATGACACAGCCTGTTTACAACTCTAGTATTGATTATGCCATTTTTCATTGGCATTTATCATAACTGTGTCATTTACCACCCAAACATTTTTAAAATCCTAACACTATCATAAATTATGATCTATGTATCAGGGCTTTGAGCACCACATCCTGGAGTCATTATAGACCCCAATCTTACTCTAGGGTCAATCCAGAGGAGGCACCCTCCATGTTAACGAATACAAGATTTGAAGCAATGGCTATAAATGTTATAGTTTGGCTATGAAGTGTCATCAAAGGCCCACATGCTAAAGCCTTAGTCCCCAGCCCTGGTCCCTGTTGGGCAGTGGTGAAAACTTTCAGGGGTGGGTCCTGGTGGGAGTGTTTAGGTCCTTGGGAAGTGCCCTTGAAGAGAATTATGAAACTCCAATCTCTCCCTTTCTTTCATTTCCTGGTCACGAAATGAATGACTTTGCTCTGCAGCCTTACCACAGACCAAAAAACAATGAGGGTAATTGATCATGGCTGAAACTTGAAAAACTATGGGCCAAAATAAACCATTTATTTCTCTTTATAAGTTGGTTATCTCAGGTATTTGTTACAGTAATAAAAAGATGACTAACTTAGTGCGCAAGTCATCTCTTTATTGCTTCTCAGCTTTAAATCTTCAGTTTGTCACCTCTCATGATATTGGAGCTATGTCTAGTAAATGTTTTTGTCTCCAGTGCATATGACCAAAGCTTTGCCAGTAGAGGGAGCCCAGTTAAGATCCCTTTTCCTAGTTTTGAAGGATTTTCCTTGCTCTTTGCTCTTATCATTCTCAGGTGACAGGTGGGGTATTTAGTGTGATCTTGGGTTTCAATGTTGGGGGGTTTATAAAGTCGAAGAGGTCAAATGGAAATAATTCCTAAAGGGGAGGCTGGCACAGCTTGTTACTACAAAGTTTGGTAGGGATATGTTGGTAATCAGAATGCCTTACTCCACAGAGACCTTTGGCAGTGGTTAATTGATTGTTTTGTTCCTAGAAACAAATTTATGGACAAGCTACTAGAATATTGCTTGACTAATATACTCAAATAACCCTCTAGGCTAGTTTAGGTGGCAGAAAGTCTAACAGAGCGGAAAGTTACAGCCTCATTTCCAGATAGATTCCCATTCACAAATTCCCAGTCCCTTAACAGAAGGGAAGTGTGGGTCCCCTTGAGAAGGGACCTTGTAACAGTGCCACAAGTACAGACTGTAAATCTCTCTCTAAGCTTTCTACAAGGAGCTAGGTTACTAAGAGGGAAAGGAAATGCACATACCTGTCAGGGATTAGTAGACACTGGCTTTAAATTGATGCTAATACCCTTGGACACAAAGGAAAGTACTAATGGCTCTCAAGAAATAAGTGTGGTCTTGTTTCAAGTCTTAATAATCGTAGGTACAGTTCATCCAGAGGCTTATTACATACTTATTTCCTAAATGTATAACTTAAAAAGACGTGCTGAAGAGTAGGAGAAAGTCTCCACATCTTGAGAAATCACACAAGAGCTACCAGGGCCAGAGGGCTAAGCGAAAAGTCCCAGAACTCTTCCCAACACAGTTAACCCAAATTGGAGTTTCTGTGGCCTCTAGGAATGAAGTATTTTGTCTGTAACAGGCAAGTGTATCACACAGCACAGCACTGAGATTCTGGAGCACATTCATGCTCCTTTTTGGCAGCTATTATCCTTTTTGGAGAAGCCTTCTAGTTTGCTGGTAGGCCTTGGCAGATATCACATGCCTCATTAAGAGATATCAGGGGACCATTTAGCTTGCACTTCTCATCATGAGCTGGGTGTGTCCGACTCTCCATACAGTTGGGTATACAATTATAGTCTGGTAGACTGGTGTGTAAGACGCAGCGCTCAGGTTGCTATACAAGGTATAGGTAAGTTATGACCAGATGGCTCTTACCCTTTCAATACGGCATCCTGTTGTGTTGTCATTCTCTCACAACCCATGCCTATTGTTTTATGAGGAGTTCTTTATGACCAGAAGACCAAGGAATAAAAACATAAACCACAAACCTGGATTACAGGTGAGTCTTACAATACTCTTGTGCCACTTGAAGACAGTCGTAACACTACAGCTCCATAAACAAGTGGTCCAGAGGGACAGTGGTCAAGGAAAATCCTCTTGTTGGTTGAAACTTCAAACAGAGCATCTGGTTTTCTTCTTGGGAGTACAAGATGAATAAGAAGCATGGATTGACACTGGTCGATAGGTAAATGTAAAGACTTTGGCTGGATGGCCAGGTTTGGACAGGAACAGGAGTAGCAGATAGGTGACAGTGTAGAATGTGAATAAGCTTCTCAGAATTGACATAGGCTGAAGATATTTATGCCTTATGTGAATACCCACAATGGACACCCATTGCAAACAAGCATCTTAGTAATCATGGAGACCAGAGGACATGCCCTGTAGATTATAGTCATCCTCATTCTCAAGCCACCCAAATGATTGCTCACTGGGCCTATGAACAAAGTGGCAAAGATAGAGGTTACATGTGGCTTAGAAGTATGATTGTGCTGTTACTGAAGCTGCTTGGACAGCACTGCTGCTAAGTGCCTTGTTTGAAAACAGTAGACATCAGTGTTGAACCCCTGGTTGAGCACTGTTCTATGAAGGAACTGACCAGATACCAGGTGGTAGGCTGATGACTGAGTCTCTCTCCACAGGAAAGAAGCAAAGATTTTTCCTCATTAGAATAAACATATACTTTGGATATAGATATGCCTTATCTGCCCATGTTGCCTCCACCAACCACTATTCTTAGGTATGTAGAATATATTGTCTATTTTCATGATACAGGAAACAGTGAAGAAGGGAGTGCATGCCCATGGAATTAACTAGCATCACCACACACTCTGTCACTTGGAAATGAGTGGGTGACCTGACTTCAGGAAAGAATACAGCCCCAGTTATGAGACAACACTCTCAACAGTGGGTTTCTGTCTTACAGGGCTTAGTATGTGCTTTGAGTCAGATTTCATTACCCACTGCTGTCTTGTCCATAATCAGAATACACTGATAGGTTCATAAATCAAGGGGTGTATATAGAGTGACTTCTCTTGTTCAGACACCTTCTAACCCTTTTGCTTCATTTTTGTTTTTCCTTACATTTTTGTACTCTTCTGCTTTAGAGGTCCTAGCACCCATGGGAAGAATACTCCCACAAGGGAGCACACCACTACATCTAGGTGAGGTGGACTCTTAGACTTTTAGCACAGCAAAAATGTCAGGAAAGGGTGTTCTTTACTTGCTGGAGTGATAGATCCTGATCAACAAAGAGAAACTAGGCTTTTATGTGGTGAGGGTATCTTAGTTACTACTCCTGTTGCTTAGACCAGATACCCAACACCCATAAGTCAATAGATGAAAACTTTATTTAGTTCACAGTTTATAGATATTTCAGTTCACAACTGGCTAACTGCAAGGCAGGGTGGCATGACAGAGGGGTGTCACAGGGGAGAAACAGATAATGGCAGACAGAAGGCAGGAAGGCAGTAAAGCAGTGAAGTAGTAAGGAAGCAGGTGGCAAGGGACCACACCAGCCCTCTTTCTGACCCTTATAGTCTATCCAGCCTACACGCCCTGAAACTGGGTGGCATTCGCACCCAGGGTGGCCCTGCCCAGTATGCTCACTCAGAACTATGCCAAACCAATCAGTGCACTAATTTACTAATCACACACTCTTAATCTCAGAATCACATACTGTAGATCTAGTGTGAGTGTTGAGAGGACATCTAGACACATCCCATAATAGTGGGAAAAACCATTAATCTATATAGATTCTTTCAGTGGAGGGGGGATACCTCTTTCTGTGACCCTGGCTGACAGTAATGGTAGTGAAAAACTAGAGCAACCAAAGGTGGGACAATAAAAGCAATAAAGATAATAGGTTTGTTCACCATGTAAAAAAGCATGATCCGGCTGAGGTTCCAGTTAAGGACTGAGGAAATATCAAATGTATAGTGGAAAGTGGAACTCACAGCCTTGTGAGCACTTCTAGAAACAAGGAGTCATTATGCATTTTCTCTTTGCTTCTTACATTTATGTACTTATTTTATCATGCTATTTTCTTCCCCCTGTTTATCTCCATTTCTATCATATATAAAAGTGTTGGAGGGATACTCTACAGTTGAATATTTAGATAACAGAATACCCTCCAGGCCTCTGAATTTGAGGAATACTATCATCAGATACAACACTGTGAGACTTTGTGTCTCCTAATTATGGCAAGAATAGTAAATTTCACTTATACAAAGGATAGCTGTATATTGTAAGGTGAAGACATTTGTTTCATAGCATGACTATCAAATTTGTACAGAAGGATGCAAAGAGAAGCTAAGTAGTCATAGGGGTGGACTGTGCTGGTTACAAATTATGGTCTCTGAGCTGCAGATCTACTCATTATTTCCCTGCTTGCAATTCTAGGGTTGGAAGTTCTAAGCCTTTCTCTTTGGCTAACTACTATGATGTTGAACCTTGCCAGCAGGAGGACTGAAGCGTTATTTCAGGAGCGTGATCTTTTGTTCCTGGTTTTGGTGAACTTCTTGCTCGTAGCTTCTAGGATGCTGCATTAGTGTGTGTGTGGGGGGAGTATCTGATTTATAGGAGATACTCTTCCTCAGGCTCTATTGATTTTCTAGTGCGTTTAGAGCACTGCACTTCTTACAGTTACCCAGCAAGTTTATTTGACAGTCCACAAGGAAGCTTACAATCAGTCTCAGCCAGAAACATCTCAGTGATGAACTTCTCTGCTATCCATTGGATTGCAGCCATACCCTCCCAAGGAGGTGAAAACTTCCACCTTGGGCACACCCTCTTCAAAATCTTTGGGTGCTTAGCTGAGTAGTGGGTTCTTCCATATCTGCAGTTCCTGTATCCTTCCTAGTTCTCTTTACCCTTAGTAGCCATTCACTCTTACCAGTTAATAATTCCTTTCTTCCAGCTGTATTGAAGTATAATTAGCAATTAAAAGTGTATACATTTAAGATGTGTACCATGATGTTTTATATATATGCATTGTGAAAGGATCACTGCAGGGAACCTAATTAACATATCTATCACTGCAAGGTGATTGTCCTTTGTATTATACTTTTCTGAGTGAACCTGCCTAGTATGCAGGTTTCAGTATCTACTGCTTCAAGAATCTTTATTTCCTTCTCATAGTATAAGCAAAATGAGAGAATGTGTCCCTGAATAGTATGGGCATATTCTGGAAAGTTCTAGTTCATTGAACCCCTAATATTTTCTCTGATGTGATGGGACCCTGAAAGTTTATAAAGTTTAATCTTCTATCCTCTGTCTACAATGAGTCTGATGAAGTCCTCTACCACTTCGTGCTCATCTGGTCCAATTGAGTGTTATCTATATTGTGAATAAGCACAATAACAGGGTGTCTACATAGTGTAGATCCAAGAATCCATGACAGTAGTAAGCAGAAGAGTTAATGTAGTTCTGGGCTAGCTCAGTCTGCCTTATCAAGGTCATCAATTTGGGCAGAGCACCTGCAATTAGAGCTAATAATTGTTTGATTTTCATGGAGTTCTCTTTCATGACCTTTGATCCATCTGGATTTATAAATTAAATAAGAGAAATTATGTTTGTACTACCTCTACATCTTTTAGATCTTAAAGCTGGCATTAATCTTTGCTATACCCTTTTCACCACTGACTGACATATTGTTTTTGATTTACCATCTTAACCAGTTTCAGAAGCTTTCATTTTGCTTCTCCCACTGTGAGAACTCTTACTTCATGAAACTATGTAGGAACTCTTCCAACTACCAAATATGTCTATTGTACAACCAGAAACTAGGAAAATAACCACTGGTTCTACCCTGGTAGATCTAGGGTAATAGTCCCCCTATTACTTGGTTTTTTCTATATGTCTGGCTCAAAAAAGGAAGACCTGATGACACTTCCTGTCCCTGGATATCAGATCTCTCAGATTCTGTGTCCAGTATTTTTCTAAATAGCTGATTATTCCTCTTTCCTTGGTTTGCTGGATTTCATAATGATCCTTCCATTTAGAGAAGGACTATATACTCATTCTTGGGGTGTTCATCCTGTCCTTCTGGGGACCTGCTTCTATCTAGCAGGGGATTTCTTTCTGAAAACTGGCTTGGGTCTGAAAACTGGGCAAGGGATAGTTTAGTTTTTATTGGGTTAATGAACTTCCTTAAGTCTAAGTCTCCTCAATATTTTTTGATTGTCTCCTATAAACTAGGAGTTGGAGAATTACTCTGTAAAGGGCTACATAATAAATATTTTAGGTCTTGTGGGGAGTAACATATCTGTCCTAACTACTCAGCTCTTCCACTGTTGCACAAAACAACCATATATAATATGCAAATGGATAATCATGGCAGAATTCCAATAAAACTTTATTTGTGGGTATTGAATTTGAGTTATAACTTTTAAAAATTATGAAGTGCTTGTCTTTGGATTTTTTCAGCCTTTGAAAGTAACATAAAACATTTTATTTCATGAGCCATACAAAATCAGGTGGTGGATTGGACTCGGCTTGGAGACTATGACTACTGACCCCACAGTTTAAAGAATGTCTTTGTTGCTTCCCATCTATTTTATTTCTAGGTATGCTGTGTTCTCTGAACAATTTCTATAGCTCTTTGTAGGCCAGCTTCTACCCCTCAGTTGCCACTGTAACTGTCATGAGATAATGATGCTTTGATGCTAATAGTGAGCACCAGCACTTGAACTTATTGTCGATATTCTATCATCCACGCTGTTATTGGCCTGTCTGTCATAGTACTTTCTATTAGCCCTGGTCTACAAAGGGCAATCATTGTTGAGGTTCTCAGTGACTCTTGTGTCCTGCTCACCACTGTCTCCCCCATTGCATTGTAGAAGACAATGTCCTCCATACTTTCTGTGTTTTGCCATAGAACAGAATTGGCTGTTGGGTTTACAGCCTTGCATAATCCTTATACTCTTCTATGCCTATGCCTAATGTTTTGAGCTTTTTGACTTCTCACTTCACCATGTGCCATCATGGTTCTGGCATTTTTATTTCACTTAGTGTGAGCTACTGGTCTCTCCAACTTCTACAAGGCATCTTGCATCTGTGTTACCATTGCCTTCTTAGATCTTTGCTGGCATATTAAGTCTTATGTCACAGGAGATGGTGTCACTAAACAATAAGGTCTCTTTCATCCAACTTTTCCTTCCTTTTTAGCAATCCCACTGTCCCTATGCAGATGTATCTTCCTGCCTCCTGCTCATACATGTTGGCTAATGTATCGGTTATGATTACATAATTCATGTCTGTTTTGCCCTACCAGATTGTAAATCGGAATTCAATTACTGGCTCCAAGTTTAAGCTTTCTTATCTGTAAAACAGTGTACATCCTCCAAGACATTTATTTATGAATAGAAAACCTTTCCCTAATTACTTTGGCAGAAAATAAACATTAAAATATAGAATCTTCTTCTTAGGAAATAGACATAGTTAGAAATTAAGATCTGAGAAAAATGCCCAGATTATATTTTGTCCCAGAAGAAATCCTTCCTCTACAATTGCTAGACACAGACATTAAGTTTATCATCACTAATAATGTGCACAGTGTTACCCACAGACCACTGTTTCTGCAGTCCTGGGGTTTGTGCATTTCTCCTTCCTGTGTACTAGAAAGCAGCTCCTACACTTTGCCTGTTCCCACGCATTGCTCCCTCTGAATAGAAATCCCACATGGACAAGTCTGACTGAGGAAGTCTACCCTGAATGCCCCTCCTCACTGCCAGGAATGCTATGAAAAAAGATTCTTGATTCTGCCTTTAGGAAGGCAAGATTCTTAATGTATGAAAGCCCAAAACATAGGAAGCCTCATTTAATGCTGCTGGTGGCCTCACATTAGATAAAAATATGCTAGAGAGGGAGAACTGTAAATAGCAGAGGACTCAAATAAGCCATCAAGATAATCCCCCAGCACTCTCCCAGCTCTGCTTTGCTTCTATGATCCAAATAAGAACATTTCTTTACATTTAAAGTGCATAGAAACAAAATTAAGACAGTTACAAAACTCTGTCATCATTTTTATAAATTTGGGTGCCTAATTCCTTTTAGTACCAAAATGCCCATACACATGCCACACACTATACAAACCTATGTACTCATTTATATAACTACTTTAGTTTTTCAAGTTTCCAAGATAAAAACCAATTGTCCAATTTCTTATTCCAAAATAAACCTCTTGTTACTAAAAACTGAATTATTTAAATATTTTTATTTGTAATGAGCAGCAGTTCTAATATAACAGTTTTCTTAGATATATTTCCAAAACCTCCTTGCCTATTTATTCCATCAGAAGATTTTTCCAAGGAATTTAAGTTTTAGGTTATTTTTTCACACATCATAATTTAGTTTTGACTTGACATGTCTGATGAGGTATCTACATGTCTACTCATTGGAATATAATTTATTCCAAAGCATTTTCACTAACTAAATTTCATTGTAGAAGATTTTCTTTAGTTAGGTTAAAGACAGCCAGATAAAAACAAAAAATTGCATATAAAGCTAAACCAAGTAGAATCACAGTAGATTTCTCAGTACAAACCCTAAAAGTCAGGAGAACTTGGCGTAAAATGTTCTAAGCCTTCCAAGCAAATTACTTCCAACTCAGATGAACGCATTCAGCAATGCTTTCCTTGGAACAGATGCAGAAAATGGCATTTCCATGAAAAAGACCAGCTCAAAAAGTATAAGAGTGCTAAACCAGATCTAGATAAAATACTCAAGAATAATCTCAACAGTGACAAAAGACTCAACCCAGCTAAACACAGAGGAAACTGGCGAGGTCAATAAAACACCAGGAAAAGAAAACCAGCACACTAACAGATAAAAAATGTTGCCTTCTTTATCTGTAAATAACCAACATATCTGAGTAACATCTATCAATGTTAATGGCCTCAATTCTCTAATCAAAAGACACAGATTGGCAGGCTGTATGAAAAAAGCAGAATCCAACAATCTGTTTCATTCAAGAAACCCATCTAATCCAAAAAGATACTCATAGACTAAAAAATGAAAGGATGGAAAAAACATTTCACACACAAGGACCCTGAAAACAAGCAGTGGTAGCCATTCTAATATCAGAAGACGATAAGTTTCCAAGTTAAAAGTGACTAGATGAGACAAAGACTGTCAGTATATACTAGTTAAAGGAACAATCCAACAAGAGATAACACTGATAAAAAGATATGCACTAAATACTGGAGCATCTATCTTCATAAAACAGAAAATACTATAAACATTAGCACAATCATAATAGGGGATTTTAACACCCCACTTTCACAAAGAGATAGATCAACTAGACAAAAAAGTCAATAAAGAAATCTCAGACCTAAACCACACTCTTGAACATACGGATTTAATGAATATACACAGAGTATTCTACCCCTTACAATTGAGTATGTATTCTTTTCAACAGCACATGGTACGTTTTTCAAAATATATCACACAGTAGTCCAAAAAGTCTGCTTAAATAAATGTAAAAGAACTGATATAACTCTATGCAGACTATCTGACCACTGTACAATAAACATAGAAATCAACAACAGGAGAAATTTTGGAAAATGCAAAAGCTCCTGAAAACTGACAACGCAACTGACATAAATATGTTTAACAATCCAAGAACAATCAATGGAATTACCTCAATAATAAAAAATCTCAACTAAATAAAACCCAGGACCTGATGGGTTCACTGCTGAATTCTACAAAGCCTTTAAGGAAATTATATCACCAATAGTCCTCAAGCTTTTGGCTTGTACATGTCTCTTCCTGTGTGTTTACTTTGTCTTCCCTCTGTTTGTGTCTGTGTCCAAATCTCCTCCTCTTTTGAGGGCACCAGTTGAATTGGATTAGGATCTACTCTAATGACCTTAATTAAGTTTATTCTTTAAAGATCCTACCTCCAAACTTAGTCACTTTCTGAGTACTGAAAATTGAGTCTTCATACAAATTGGACTGGGGAAGCACAATTCAGCCTGTCCCTGTGCTTCTTCTTTTCTTAGGCATCTTCTTCCTAGCAGACCTAAAATTATTGATTAGTACGTCTCTTAATTCTCTGAACAGCCTTAGGTGTAAGATGAAATGACTTCACTGAGCTACCACTATACTAATATAAATCGACTGGAATTTACATCTTGTCTCAGACTAACGCATTTTTTTTCTAAATTTTCATGAAATAAACTATTTGTTTCATGTAATTGAGCAAAGATGCAAAAATTTCCCCCTAGGCCTTTTAATCCTGAATTGGCAATAACATTGTATATTTTAGTTCTCCCTTAACAAACTCATATTTATTTATCATTTTCTTTAATTATTAGCAATTCCTTTCCTTTTTAAAATCTAAATGAGTAACATTTCTAGGCTAATGTAATGTAATTGGAGTCTGCAACTCTACTTTGTGCTCTGGCAGGATTTTAGTAGAGGACCTTGTCCAGATGATGTTCAATGAATATAGTTTAATTTAACAACCATTTTGGTCTAGAAATGTAGCTCAGTGGTAGAGCGCTTGCCTAGAATGCAGGTGGCCCTGGGCTCTATCCCATTTTAAAAAAATAAAATAAAATTGCAAAAACAAGCATTCAGTCTGAATGTATTCTGGCCTATATTCCTAATGTCTAGCACTGGGCCTGGCATGTGGTGGTTCTCAGTATATGGTTATGTGCTGCCTAATAACATTTTAATAAACAGTGGACTACATACATGATTATAAGATTATAAGAGTATAATGTGGCTGGAAAACTCCTGTCTCCTAGTGATACTGTAGTCTTTGTGAAGTCAGCACAGTGCATTCTTTATGTGTTTGCAATGATGCTGGTGTAAGCAAACTTACTGTTCTGCCTGTTGTATAAAAATGTAATGCATAGAATTATGTGTAGTCCATAATACTTGATAATGATAATAAAGGATTGTGTTACTGACACATATTTATTACACTATATCTCTTACTGTGCTTTTAGAGAGTGCTCTTTCTGTTAATAAAGAAAAAAGTCAGCTATAAAGCAGTGTGCCATGGTATGCTAGCAACACATCCATCTCCCGTTGACTGCATATCTTGACTGTATCCAGACCCCATGTGGAGTAGTTAACTGAGGCTTTCCAGGTTTGTGTGAGTGCACAAGAATGAAACCACCTGAAGATGGAGTTTCCAGAACATATCTCTGTGGTTGACACTTGACAGTATATGTATTCATTGAAAGCAAAGTTATTACTATCGTTAACTAAGAATGAACGTTATCAAGCAAGTGTTGTTTGCTAGTCAGGACTTTCTCACTTAAATCTTAAATCAACCATTTCACAAAGGCATTCTTAAGATTATGCCCATGTTTTAGACATGGCTTGAAAGATCTTGCTAGTGTCTCAGGTCTAGTAAGTGATAGAACTAGAATATAAACTGAAGCTGTTGGAGTTATAAGCTGCTTGACACTGCAATATATCTTTAGTTGGCCAACAGGCTATACCAACAGAAATACTCCAGAAGGAAAGTTAATGTTCTTTAAAAGTTTGCAATGACTCCTTGGCCTATATTTTCTAGTCACACAATGTCTCATGACTCATTAGCAGCAGGAGTCCCATTGTTGTTTTTAGAGGATTAGTTATAGTCATGTAAAGCATCCTTGAGACAAACTAAAAATAGGTCTTCAAGACTTGAAGAACTTTGGGGCAAAATTTAGGAGAAAGGCAGTTGACCTTCAATTCTTACTTTGACTTTCTGGTCCTGTACTATTTGCTTTGGCAGTTGATGGAAAACTAAAACTATTTTCGAGTTTCCAGATTTGCATTGGAAAGGGTTACCTTCTAATGGGGACTGTGAAATACGATTCTACCACAGTGTGAAGTGAAAAAGGAAAGATTTTTGCTCTGTAAACATTTTTTTAAAGTTCTAATTGTGAAAAGATAAACTGTGAAGGTTATCAGGATTACAAAAAGGAATTTATTATAGTGCTTACCATCAAGGGATTTGAAGTTTTGTGCAAAGCAAGGAGACATAAATGAAACATAGGAACTGGGTGTTTGAGTGACCTTTTGGAAATAGATCTTGTGCCACCCAGGGCCATGATTAGGGTAAGAGAAGTTAGGCATTTATCTTGGGGGTTACAAAAAAATCTCAGTATCCAAGATAACAATTTCTGTAATGTTTTAAAAATAAAATGAATGCAAACAGACCCAGGATGAAAAAATACCAAATTTTTAGTAAAGTCAGCATCAGTGTTGCTGATTGTGCCTCTGCTTGAGGCTTAGCATGCTACTGTAGCTGAGCACTTAGTATAAACATTAAATGTATGTGTTTCTGCCATCCAAACCATTTGCATCTAATTAATTTCCCAGGCAGGGAATTTAAAAAATATAGCAGTAGTAGTTTGGAGAGCATTTAAAAATATAGTAGTTAAAAGTACAAGACTCAGGCTTAAGCCTGCCAGGTTCAGAGCTCGTCTTTGTCACTGATCCACTACACTCTTGGGAAGCAGTTCTTCATCCTGAGTCTCCATTTCCTTTTTTTTTTTTTTATTTAAAAAAAAATAAAAGCACAAAAACATATTAACAAACAGACACAAATTAGCATAAAAAATAGTACAATCAAAACTGATTTACAGACAAGGTGATATGGACTCAACAATGGTTGTTGCTTTACCTATTGGTATCTTCGAAGTGTATATACATGAACACAGATACAGACATGCAAAATTGGTCAGACAATTAATCCTTTCAACAACAGAAAAACACAAAAAACAAAAAACCAAAGACAAAAAAATCTCCATTTCCTTTTCTTCTAAAATGGGGCCGGTGGTACCTAGCTCCTACCGCTGTTATTTTAAATAACCAGTGCATGTGAAATGTATAGACAATGTGTTTGATAAAGATATCTATTATTATTATATTATAAAAGAGAACATATAATAAGCTATAGAGATACAAGTGCACAGTAGAATCACAATATAAGGAGTCATTTTACCATTATACTGTAATAATAAACTAGAGAATCCTCTCCTTTATTTTTGAGTCTTGAGTGAGTAGGGACTTGATAGATGAGGCAAAGCATTTGAGGTTAACTCTGTATTATGAGAAAGGCATGAAATCAGGAGTGTGTCCTGGCACAATGTGAAGAGAGCGTATGGCCTACAGAAGATACTGGGAGGAAGAGTAGGACAGATAGAGTTACAGACCAAGAGGTCCGGATGCTCTTCTTTTAGTTGGGTGGTGTTAGAAGCTTTCCCAAGAGGGAAGGGCCATGTACTTATCTGGTTTTTAAAAACGTGACTGTTTGGCCCCAGAATGAAAGACTAATGCATGGCAGAGTTGCTGTTTTCAGGAATAATGAAGCTTACTATACAGAGAGACAGAAAATATTTCGTAGATTAGATGAAAGAAGAAGCTGGTCTGAAGTTATACTTACAGCAATTGATATTTTTGAATGCCTCACCAAGGAGCATAGTGCATCATATTTTCAGAATTTTAATTTTAAATGGAGAATTCAGAGAGACTCAACAGCCCTGTGTCATCAAGCTTTGCCATATCTTTAGGAAAATATGGTTCCCAAGATGTCATGCAATTATCCTGGATCTACAAACGAGCTGAAAAGCAATGATTCTGCCAAAGCAATCAGTTCTTAGGCATCTAATAATTTGTTTTCTTACAGTTGCATTTTCTTTAATTTTATGTAGCCTTAAAATGACATTATTACAAAAATTAAACAAAATGTTAAAAAATTAGCCATAGTCTCACCATTCTTATACAGCTGTTTTATTTTCTAAGCATCCTGATGGTTCCTTTGATGGTTCCTTTGTATTTATGTGAAGTTTTACGCAGCTGTAATCAAAGTCTGTGTGTAATTTTGCCTTCTGGTATTTTTCAAACTGAACATTATAATTTTCATTTCTGTGTTACAAGAAAGAACAAAATCACCAATTCCTAAGGGATGGGGGTAGTGTATTGTGGAAAATAGAGAGAGGAGATACATGCTTTGGGGATTTGGAATAGTACAGACTAGGATTTAAAATCTGGTTTACTTTTTGGAAAATTATTTAAATTACTTAAGTTATTCAAGCCCCTGTCATTTTGGGAGTGATCATGCTTTCTTTACCTGTTACAAGATGAAAATAAGATACATTTATAACATGTGCACTTACAAAATGTACATTTCAAAGCACAAGGTAAAAACTGTCTCTGTGGTAGAAAATACTTTAATTCCTCTCAGTTACTTTTCTTGGAGTGCAATTTCATTTATTTTCTCAGGAATATTTAAGGCTTATGGCACATAGGCACTCTGTTGATGGGTTAACTCAAGTTCCTGCCAGCTAGTCTTTAGTGGAGGCTACAGTTCTGTAGATAGATAACTGCAATCAAGCACAGTAACTATGTTGTTGGTATCCCTTTCTCTTCAGTGTTATACTCACATTATGGTTTTTTCATGCTGTCTCCCCTTGGAGAGTCGCTAGGCCTTTGCATATTTCCTGAGATGTGATGTTATGAATCAGTCACCCCCTAGGTTTGCCCTGGCTATTTTTCTGATGGTATTACTATACTGCTGTCCAAGGAACCTCTCTGAGAAGAGTAAGCTCAGCAATTAGACTCCCAGCTTCTCAGCAACACTTTGGTAACTAGCTATATACGATGCTTTGTAAGAGTTCCTTGACCTGTCCCTTGACCTCTCCAAGCCTCAGTTTTCTCATCCAATGCAGGCATATCTGCTCCGGGGGATAACTGTAAGTGGGAATATTATATTATGGTTGACTAAAAATCAATTGTATAGATATACCACATTTTTTCTCTTCATAATTGGTAGGCATGTAGAGTGTTCATCTTTTGGCTATTGTGTGTAATGCAACTATGAACATTACTGTACATGTCTTCATTTGAACAACAGTTCGAGGTACATACATAGGGGTGGGATTATTGAACCATGCTTCATAGTGTCTTACTATAATATTTTTAAACCATTAAATAACTTAGCTAAATTCACAAAATTCAAGTTCTAGGCATGGAATTTAATCTTAGAGTGTACCAAAACTCTGAAAATTGTTTGGTCACATTGTGCTAAGATCTCTAATTTTTATCCTGGAAATATTTTCTGGGAGAACAAATGCCTTGCAAGGAAGCAACTTTTAGACTGCTGAAAACTACACCATCAAGAACAGCTCCCATAAGACATACTTTCCAAAGAAAATGTTGTACCTAGAAAGTATTGGGGGAAAAACTGTATTGCTTTTGAAACCCCAAAGAATATTTCTGCTCTGCTAGGATTGTCACTGGGTATATATGAATACTAGAACACAGAATCTTTCTCATTAGTAATTCTGAACTCGCTGGCCATTTTCATTTTGCTGGTTTGTCCCCTAACAATCCAATAAATAGATAAGGAAAATGGATGGAAATTGAGATTTGAATCACCTCCTAATTGTTTTTACTTAGTTTAAATGGCTACAGTTACTATAAACACATTTTTCTCCATTATATAGTCTCCAGATGACAGAAAATAGTCATCTTTCAAAAAAATTCCCTCCATTTTACTTCATATAGAGAATCTGTCATATTGTCTTCAACTTCCATGATTACATTTCGATATTAGTTTCTAAGTTTAAATCAAACTCTCTTCATGGCAGTTGATTTTACCTTCTTAGTTGAGACTGAATCTTATAGCCACCGAAAAATACGCAGTTGATGAAACTGTATTCCTGTGTGCTGAGACAAATGCCTATGCAAGGAAGGGACATTTTCATAGTGGCATGCTGAATAATCAATTCCACTTTAAGGTGCAGATCAATATTATCTTTGAGATATCTAAATAGCCTTCATATTTAATATATGAACACAGCAGGTCTAGCAAGCAGAAGGATGAAGAGGAGGAAGATTGCTGTTGGCCACAACACAAGGTTTCTAGTGCTTTTGAATGGGGACACTGACCTGTCTGGAGAATTAATTATTTTTTTCTTATTGATGAGTCTAAATTAGTTTTATTTCATGTTGTTTTGTTTTGGGCTTTCTTGTTTGAAATATTTTATTATTTGAAGGAAAAAATACTGTGCATTACTTGTAACACATCTAGCATTTTGTGGTTGTTAATAGTTTTTACATTTTTTAAAATATACTTTTTATTTTAGAATGTTTTAGATTTACAGAAAAGTCACCAACTTTGTACACAAAATATTTCCTATCCCAATGTCCACTTTCTTAAATTATTAACATGACACTTTTGCCACATTAATAAACCCAATATTGATTATATTATTATTAACTAAAGCCTAGTTTATTCAGATATTTTAGTTTTTAATCTACTGGCCTTTTTCTATTCTAGGAAATATTATACATCTCATCTAGTCATCATACCTTTTAGAGGCCTTTTGGCTAAGAATGTTCCTCAGACTTTCCTTGATTTTTTAAAATGATTTTGACAGTTTTGAGGCATAGTGGCCAGGCACTTTATGGAGTATCTCTCAAATAGGATTCATCCTGTGTTTTCATCATGATTAGACTGCAGTTATAGATTCTTGAGAAGACCACAGAGGTCAAATGCCATTCTTATCACATCATAGTAAGAGTATTATCAACATGAGTGATCACTACTCTTAACCCTGACCATGTGGTGGAGGTAAGGTTTTGCAGATTTTTCCCTCTTTACATGCTGTCCTCTTTGGAGGGGGATCACTATGCCAGCTCACATTTAGGGCATGAATAGTTTTGTTATAGTTCAGGTGTGGAATGTACCATATTAGATCATGTAGGGAAAACAGTCCCAGTGCAGCAGTGGTCAGAATGATTTTTCAGAAAGTAATTGCATCACAAGTGCTCTGATCTCCTCCATGAGTTAACCTGTTGGTGAGTTCATAGTTGAATGACTATTGGGAGATGGTAAAAACTTTAAGAGGTGAAGGTTAGTTAGAAGAAGTAGGTTAGTGAAGGTGTGCCCTGGAAGACTATGTCTTGTCCCTGGCCCATGCTCCTCTGTCTTTTTGCTTCCTTGCACCCATGAGATAAGCAGCTTGCTCCTCCTCCAAATGCTCCTTTTGCCATGATGCTATGATGCTCTGCTTTGCCTTAGGCCCAAAGTAATAGTGCCAGTTAACCATGGACTGACACCTCTGAAACCGTGAGTCATAGGTCTTTACAATTTTTTCTTTCTGTACTAGGGGATAAACCCAGGGCTTTTGTCTTTAGCTACCTACCCGACCCTTTTTTATATTTTAGTGTGAGATCCTGCAGGCTGGTGATCCCATGCCTCAGCCTCACAGGCATGCACCACAACACTTCGTCAAACCTTTTCTTCCTTAAAACATTTTTCTCAGGTATTGACACAAGTGACAGAAAGGTAGATAATACAAGTTCCTCTTGGAAGTAAAGTATCCAGATTAAATTATTTGCAATTTTTCTATATGGGAGATTTGTCTCTTTTCACTCATTTAATTATTTATTCAATCATTCATTTATAACAGTCTGAATATATGAATGTTTATTTTATTCTTTGAAGTATAATCCAACATCACATATTTTGCTTATTTTGTTGTTGAAATTGTTCTATCTTTGGCATTTGTGATCTCTTTCAATTGGCTCATTTGTCCATTTACCAAATCCCCATGATTTTGTGTGTGTGTGTGTGTGTGTGTGTGTGTAAAATGTGTATATTTTGACTATACCCCTTACTTGCTTGTGTTGCAAAAGATCCCAGACTTACTGTAAACATATCATGCCCAAGTTCTAGAAGCAAGAATTTTGCCACTTCTCCAAGATGTTCTGGCTTCTTTCATGGATGAATGCTATTAGAAACTAGAACCTGGTTACAGATACTGACCTATGAGGGGATCTTTGCTTTTAGACCTTCTGAGAAAAACATGAAGGAAATGTGTATCTTCATACTAATCCCTGTGTATTCACCCTACTATGATTGTTTCTAGATGTATCCATGTGTGTCTATGTTAAGCCAAACATGAGTTAATTGTGATATCTCAGCTCTATCCCATTACCACATGGATTCTTCCAGGCATCTCCCATTGCTTATCTGTGGCCTCCCTTCTCACAGGGAGAAAGCTGACTCCTACTACATGACATTCATTTATACAGTTTTTCAATTCTAAGATATATTGTAGTGGCTCCATAATTGTGACTTGTACCTCACAGAAACAAGTTCATTAACTGTAGCACAGTATTTCTGTATAATGCCTTTCACCTTTAGTCTTATAGACACCATTCATTTCCAAACACTGAGGTAAGTCCCCCTTTTTCTTCACTTCTATTGCTCGTGTTATTTCAGGCATCTGTATTATGGTCAGATTTTCCCTCCAAAGTCTATATTCCTTCCTGGGACTCTCTGACCTCCTAAATAATTTTTAAAATTTACATATGTTAAGGTTCACCTTTGTGACATAAAACTCAATGCTTGTCTTGGCTACTTTTCTCTTGTTGCTGCGACAAAATCCCCAATACCCAAAGTTAAAGAGGAAAAGGTTTATTTAGCTCACAGTTTGTGGAGGCTTCCGTCTATAATCAGCTGGCCCCAACCAGGGTGACATGGCACAGTGGCAACAGTTCAAGGTGGCAGAAGACAGCAAAAGCAGTAAAAGGGGGAGAACAAGACACTTGTTCTCCCTTATATTGTATGGGGGCTCTCCACCCACACCATCTCCTTGTCCTCCTCTTCCACAAGCTCAGAATGTTTACAAAGCAAAGACCCTGCCACAAGCTCAGAATGTTTACAAAGCAAAGACCCTGGCCTGCTGCTAAATTGCTTAGTTAAGCTTCTAAACTTCTCAATTCTCAAGTTGACACAATGTATCAACCATTACCATGGGTTTTTGACAAATGAACAGTCCCATTTATCCATTATGAGAATACTTATAGGGAATAGTTTCATCAGTGCAGAAGAATCCTGGGTACTATCCAATTTTCCTTCCACAGTCCCAGAAACTACTGATCAATTTAATATCTTCCATAGGATTATCTTTTCTAGAATGTGATGTAAATGGAATTACATAGCATGTATGTAGCCCTTTCAAATTTGCTTGTTTTCCCAATTTGTGGCTTTTATTTTTACTCTGCTGGCAATTTCTTCAGAAGTGCAGAAACTTTTCAGTAGGATGAGATCCCAGTTGTTGATTCTTTGTAGTATTTCCCATGCGGTTTGGTTTCTGTTCATGAGCTCTCTGCATACCCCTATGTCTTCAAGATTTTTACCTACTTTCTCTTCTAATAGATTTAGTGTTTCTGTTTTAATATTGAGATCTGTGATCCATTGTGACTTGAGTTTGGTACATGGTGATAGACTTGGGTCTATTTTCAGTCTTTGGCAAGTGGCAAACCAATTTGAACAGCACCATTTATTAAAGAGGATATCTTTCTTCCAGTGAGTTTGTTTGGCCCATTTGTCAAAGATTAGGTGGCTGACTGTCCCTTGGACAAAGGTCTTCTATCTAGAACATATAAAAAATTTGAAAATACCAGCCTCCCAATTCAAAGACCTAATCCAAAAGTGGGCATCTGAGATGAACACACACTTCTCAGATAAAGAAATACAAATGGAAAATAAATACATGAGAAAATGTTGAACATCATTAGTCATTCTAGAAATACAAATTAAAACAACGTTGAGATTTCATCTCATGCCAGTAAGAATGGCTAGCATTAAGAAATCAACCAATAACAAACACTGGCGAGGCTGTGGAGAAATAGCAACTCTTCTCCATTGCTGGTGGTAATGCAGACTGGTGAAACCACTGTGCAGATCAATTTGGAGATTCCTCAGCAAACTGAGTCTAGAGGTCCCATTCAATCCAGGCATTCCTCTTCTGTGTATTTTCCCAGAAGATCTGAAAACATCATATCACAGCAATATATGTGTACCCATGTTTATAGCAGCACAATTTGTAATTGCTAAATTGTGGAAGCAACCCAAATATCCATCCACTGAGGAACGGATTAAAAAATTGTGGTACTTCAATATAATGGAATATTACTCAGGTATAAAGAAAGATAAACTTAAGGCTTTTACAGATAAATGGTCACAACTAGAGACCATACTCATAAGTGAAATAAACAAGACCTCCATGTGTAAGCAACATATTGTCTCACTGGTGTAAGAAACTGAAAGAGTGAATAAAAATTAGGAGGTAGGACAGACATTGTGAAATGAAAGAAACATGCTCAAAAGTAAAGAGCAACTGGGGTGAGTGAAAAGAGAAAGGAAAGAAAGGGAAATTATGTATGTATATACAAGATAGCTAACATAGTTGTACTACTGACTTCTATTGCTTTACTGAAAGGAACAGGTAATGATTAATTATTTGATCAATCTTGCATGTCTCTATTTGTTTTTCTGAGAAACCACTTTGAAGATACCAATATGTAATACAACAACCATTGATAATTTCCTACTACTTTGTCTGTAACTCTGTATTGATTGTGTTGTTCTTATGTTTTTGTAAATGACTGTCTGTTTGTTAATGTGTTTTCCTTATGATATTTTGGGCATCCTTTTACTTAAAAATTTTTTTAAAATAAAAATTAAATTAAAAAACCAAATTTACTTGTTCTATTTGTCACTATGTAGTGAATATTCTTCCCTGGCTTTGCATTGGTTGGTAGATTCTTTCTTCTGATCACTGAATACTATTGTGTATACTTATGAATGTACTATATATTTTTTCCACTTGTTGAAGTACGTTTCAGTTGCTTCTAGTTTTGGCATTTATAAACAAAGCTGTAATAAACATTTGACTGCAGGTTTCTGTGGGGAGTGGTTTTGAAACAAATTGACAAACACCTGAGTGGAATTTTTTGATTGCATAGTAACAATGTGTTTAGTGTTCTAAGAAATAGCTAAACTGTCTTTCAAATGATTATACCTTTGTACATTCCCACCAGCTACATCTAGCAGTCATTATTGTAGCATTTTATTAGCTGCATAATGAGTAATTCAGTTAAATTCTGCTTAGTGGTCATCCATGTTCAATGTAAACATGTCCTGCTTCAAATGCATGTGGGCCTATGATCAGATAGTATTGTTAGATGCTTTCCTTTAAGTAATACTTTTTCCATGATAGAAACTTGCAGTTCTCATACATTTCTTGTATGGACATAAACAAAGTATAGAATGTTACATTGGTCATTTTTGATTGACGTGAATTGAGATTTTGATGGAAGTAAATACAGACTCTACCACTATATCTTTGGGTCTGAGAGTAAATAGTTCACTTGAACTGCTTCTATTTCCTCATCTTTAAAACAGGGACAAAAATGGAAAACAGCTGTTCAGGTTGTATGAATATAGTGAGCTACTGTATAGAAAGAACTTAGCATGAAGACTGGAACCTGGTAACCATATAGTTATTAGTGGTATTACTATGTTACTACTACTAATCCTAATACTATACAAAGCTCTCATTTTTGCTTAAAAACTTTACCTTTTAGTCCTTCACTTTGGAACTGCACTGATCATTTTCATCCAACCATGCCTCATAAAAATAGAATAAACATACTTCACATTCATTACATTTCTCACAGCATGATATTTTTCTACTCCAATGAGCATGGTGAAATAGATGTTTGCAAAGGTAACCTAAGTGCTACAACTCATTGGCTCTCTGTTATTTCTTGTATGACTAATAATCTCGTACATTTGCTCAGTGCTTTGGATATGACACAGGGCTAGCTTCACAGATATTATCCCACTTGCTGCTTAGAAGAGCTTTTGTGTTACTAGGCTTCACGTGCTTAAAAGACTCTGATTTTATTGAGGATGTTAACTTTTCTCAAATTATATTACAGGTAAGAGCAGACCAAGGGCTTAAATTTAGGTTTGGTGGGTTACTATTCAGTGTTTTTTTCTGGAAAAATCAGGCATAGGGTTAATCTTCAGATAAAATGGCAGATATGAGCCTCTGGGCCATTCATTGATTCCCACTTAGTCTGGTCCAGATGCCCAGCTTCATAGGTAGCAGGGATCTTTAGAAGTGCTCCACCTGTTCTGGAGGGCTTTGGAATAGCTGTAAGATCACCAATCCCCGTGTCCCCTTGGCTGTCTCTTTTAACAAACCAGGGTGCATGTACCTAATTTTTCACTTTTGAAAATACTACACCAATCACATTAAGGATGATAGTGGCCACATTTTTACACTTCTGGGAATTATGACCCAACCACTTTCTCCATTTTTTATCTCATTCAGAGGGCTGAACTTCAAGCTACTTTGTTGGTAACTGTGACACCACCCTCTTGGTGCTATGTGACTGCCTGTGCATGGGTAGAGATTTGTTGCAGATGGGTTAACAGGATAACATCTCCTGGTAAAGGAGACAGGAGGTCAGAAATAATATGTTCATAAATACACATGAAATGCATAGGAAAGACATTTTATGCCACAGAGCAAAGATGCAGTGTTCTTTTGCAGAGAGGGAGGAGGAAAGAATAAGCATAGCAAGAGAAGGAGATGAAGAAGGGGCTGAGAAACACCAGTGGAGCATATGAGATGAGAAGTGTTCCATTCACACATTTCTGAGGCTTTGGGTCACTAATTTCCCTCCCTGCTGCTCTGCTCCTGCTCCTGCTCCTGCTCCTGCTCCTGCTCCTGCTCCTGCTCCTGCTCCTGCTCCTGCTGCAGCTCCTGCTCCAGCTCCTGCTCCTGCTCCTGATGC